>CP092883.1:28955925-29404115 GCA_030710605.1 Cordylochernes scorpioides
ATTCCTACAAGTCTGTGATTAATCTAAGTAATCTGTTCTTATAATTCACATCGGTCTATGATGTCTTGCTTCATCATCTTTTAGTTCTCTTTCTCAACGTTATGATAGCTTCAATATGAACAGGTATCTCGTCCATTGAGTTTTCTATACTCCAGTCTTTTTTTTTACAATATATATAACATTTATAATATAATACACTGCGGCCCGTGATTGTAAAACGACACTTGAAGCTACACCGCATGAGTTTCTTTTCAACGAAAATAAATATTTTATTTCAAGGTGAAATATCGACTATTTCTATCCTTTTTGGATGAAGTATGAAAGGGTGAATTATGAAGAGTAATGACGAACGGAAAAATAAAAGTGTCCAGGGATGGGAATCGAACCCACGCTTACTGGTAAGCGGAACATTGTGGCTTCGATTCCCATCCCTGGACACTTTTATTTTTCCGTTCGTCATTACTCTTCATAATTCACCCTTTCATACCTCATCCAAAAAGGATAGAAATAGTCAATATTTCACCTTGAAATAAAATATTTATTTTCGTTGAAAAGAAACTCATGCGGTGTAGCTTCAAGTGTCGTTTTATATAACATTTATATTATGATGCCTTAGTGCGCCATCTGTTATGAAAATTCAAAACTATTATAGATCCGTATGATTCTTTTACAAATTAAACAATTTCTACTGCCCTTACTGCAATGGAAAAATTAATGGGAGCTCCTGGCTCATCCGCGAAACCGCTGGGAGGGTTCACCACTGATGAGCCAGGCCCTCCCATTAATTTTTCCATTGCAGTAAGGACAATAGAAATTGTTCAATTTGTAAAAGAATCATACGCGTCTATAATAGCTTCGAATATATAACATCTGTTAAATAATTTCTAAAGCTAGAATGGGACTTGAAGGAAAGTCTAGCACTCCCAATGTGTGCTGGATATCATGTTGTGTTCTTTCAGCCAATCGGCAAAAGCCTTTACAAACTCCAACTTGGTGACGAATTAGTAGCTTATATACTCCATTTTTAATATGTCTCGGTAGTATTTGGTTCAAATTTGATCAATTCAAATCCCATATTTTCCACCTCATTAGCATTTTTTATATTGTAATTTATGAAAGTTGATACTAATTTATCAAAATAACACTTAAAAAAAAAAAAATATATATATATATATATATATACAGTAGAACCACCCTGTAACGGACACCTAATTGCAGAGCCAAGTGTCCTTTAGGGAGAGGTGTCCTCTTACCGGAGAGTTGCTAAATTGTTAAAATGGTAATTTTGACAATGAAAAGTGTCCTTTGTAGAGAGGTGTCCTCTAGCGCGAGTGTCCTCTCATGGAGGTTCTACTGTATATATAATTTTAAAAAACTATATCTTTTCAGACCTTTATACTGCAATGAATGCAAATTGAAAAAGGATGCCCCTGGCTCATCAGTGATGAATTCTTCCTCTCAGTGGTTTGGCCAGTTTGATCTCCAGACTATTTTACTATTGTATTAGACAGGTTTTCTTATATGGCCTGTGCAATTGTTAGAATAATATGAATAAATAGACGTTTAAAGATAACTTTTGTCATATGGTTTAGAAAAAATGTTCTTTAATAATAACCCAGGCTAAGTTTCGAACCAAGGTTGTGGAAATATGAAGCTGTACACCTAACCATTAAGCTACGCTTGGCATCGAAATGTTGGGAAAAATTGAAGGAAGAGAGGAAGACCTAATACAAGAAAATAAGACCTTTTTAATCCAAATTGTGCTTTATCAGAGAGGAAGACCTGAGTTAGCTAGAAGGGGTCAAGAAAGCTACCGGAAGGTCACTAGATGAGCTGCATGTGTTGGTTACCAAGAGATCAAATGAGAGAATATATCGCCCATATAGTCACCAAAAGTTGAACTCAACTTGATGGAGGCTAACATCAACATGGTCATATGCTTCTATGAATGTTGAATATATATATATCTAAGTTATATTTACTCAAAAAATATTTGTCTTAAAAATGGTACCAATTTTTATTGATGATGGCATCAAGTTGATAATATTGTACTTTATAAACACAAGGTAATAAGACCACAAATCCGAATAAATAAATATTACAAATAGTGATGAGGCACAATTCATTCATTACTTTTGTTGTTGTTGTTGTTGTCGTGTCCAAAGAAGAGTCTCGGATGTCTCCATGCTTCTCCATCACAGCAGCAGCAATATCCACTATCTTGGGTGTGTAAAGATGCTGCTCTGGGTCTAAGTCAATTTTCTGCAAGGCTGCGGCCATTGTTGGGCATGAGAATATGTGGGTAGGTGTTAGTTCCACACCAGGACAGTTGTTGCATGCTTTATAAGTTCTTGTGCCATCTGGATGTATTGTCATTCCTTTATAGTGTTTCGTTCTGAGTCTTGTTATTATTATTACTTTTTTCTGAAGATGGTAACAATGCTGTTACCAAAAAGTCACACAACAATTATTTATTTGGATTTGGTTTTATTACCTTGTATTTGTACTGTATAGAATATTTTCCACCTTGTTTTCCGTCACTACCATGTGGCTCGTTTTATTCTACTTTGTTTTTCTCCATTATGTCTAACTTTTTCTTGATGTCTTCTTTTATTTTTAGGGTTATATTTTCATCCGGGTAGTCTCTTATTTCCAACTTGTGTTAATCTTTTGTGAAGTCTGTTTTCAATATTTTTTAGGTAACCATTCTCATTGAATAATTGTTTTCTAGTTGTTTTATGTCATTTATTCTCTCTTGAGTAGTTCTAGCTTAAAGCATGGCTCACTTCTTCTTATTGGCGTTGTTACAGTAACAATGTGTTGTTGTTGTTTCTTATCCCCTTGTGTAAAGATTACACGAATTCCATGAGTGATCTCATGGAATGGGGTGTAGGTGTGCAGCTTTCGTTGATCATGGCACTATGATCCAGGCACACTTTGGTGAAAGTCTGACTTTGCCTGTAGTTTGAGGCCGTTCCTAACATGGAAGCAGACGCCTTTGCTGCCGACTCTAACATGAGTACAGACGCAGCTCCTCCGTATCCCTGGAGTGGGACCCTTGCTGAGGTCTATCAATCGGGTCAGTTGAACTCAGGATTTTTAAAGAGGTCTACTCCTCTTCTAACAATGCTGCTGTTGGTCCGCGACTGCTTATTTGTCAGAGTTATTCTGCTTGTTTCGCAGCTGGCCTTCATATCTGAAGGTTGTTCCCCTATCCGCCACCTGGGGACGCGCCCTATAGCAGTCAGCTCTGCCAAAGGGACAGTAAACAATGTGAATTTAATAGTAGAATAGAGATAAACTGGTGATACCTCTTTATCTCTGATCAGCCATGCACTCTCTTTTTCAATTTTTATTCATTTTAATAGAAATAGCTTATAATTCTATGTATTTTTTTTTAAAGTAGTGTTAAAAAAAACTTGTATACTAGAATCTCTATGTAAAGGATCCTCCTACTTGCAGAGCCAAAGTGTCCTTTAGGGAGAGGTTTCCTCTTACTGGAGAGTTACTAAAAAGTAAATATGGCAATTTTAGCAATTAACTGTCTTTTGTAGAGAGGTGTACTCTAGCGGGAGTGTCCTCTCATGGAGGTTCTACTGTACCAACTTTTCAATAAATTTGATGTCTGTCATTTTTTGTTGATTATGCATGAGGCAATGATTTCACCTTCAATTTTTGACATGAACATGATGTTCAGCTCTCCACTCGACTGTTGCTAAGTTTTCAATTTAGCTTCCCTTTCCTTCAGAATTTACTCCAAGGTAAGACACTTGTATCTCATTTTATGCACTTATTGCACTTTGATGCTTGTAAATGCAAATGTGTTGACAAATTTAGCAATTGGTTTTATCATCTTGTTAATGTCCATCAAGTCAAGTTCAACTTTTCGCGACTATATGGACAAATATTTCTAAATTTGATCTGTTTGTGACCATCAATTGCAGCTCATTTAATGACCTTCCGATAGCTTTCTCTTCTAGCCAGCTCATTGGAGGTCTTCCCCTCTTCCTTCAAATTTTCCCAACATCAACATCTTTTATAAACCCTTTGCTCTCATTCTATGTCCAAAGTAGGTCAGTCTTTGTTTACATATTTGGGATTCTAGGGATCTACCAGCATTAATATAATAATGAAAAATTTGACCTTTTATCTGTCCATGGCACTCTGTGTAGCTTTCTCTATGTTCAAATTTTAAAAGTTTCAATTCTTTTCTTTCTTTTTTCTGAGAGTCCAGCTCTTACATCCAAAGTGACCATAGGGAATACCAAGTCCTCTGTTGTAATGTTCCATGGTATATTTGTTATTTTGCTAGTAAGTGATTTGTGTGAAGCATTTATTATTATTTTTTTTTTCTTGCACATTTTTATTTCTATACAACGTTAGTGGAAATGTGCTGAACATTTTTCAAGGATCACATCATGTGTTTACAGTTGAACTACTTCTCTTTAAAGGATAACACCTAGTTGCAGAGCCAAAGTGTCCTTTAGGGAGAGGTGTTCTCTTACCGGAGGGTTGCTAAGCTGTAAAAATGGTAATTTTGCTGATGATAACTGTTCTTTGTAGAGAGGTGTCCTCTAGTGAGAAAGTCCTCTCAGAATTTTCTACATTTTTATTTATTAAATAAAAGGAATTTTTGTCTTTGAATTTTTTGTGTGTTTAAGTTTCCATAATTTGTACTTGAAAAAGCTAAAATTATTGTTGATTGATAATGCTATCAGAAGTGAGTAGCTGTTGAGAAATTATATTGAGTTTTTGAAACTAACAAAACGTTTTATTCTGTGTTTTATCATTTTCAAAAACTTGAAAGGTATTGAAAAATTTCAAATTTTTTTAAAGCTAAAAAAATAATTTTTGAAAAGAATTATTGTATCGTAGAACTTCCATGAGAGGATACTCTCGCTAGAGGACACCTCTTTATAAAAGACAGTTTTCATCACCAAAATTGCCATTTTAACTAATTAACTTTTCTCTGATTTTTATTTCTTCTCTTGTTTTTTACCCTCTTGTGCAAAAATTACAAAAGTTCCATAGGTCCATGCTTTTCAAGCTGTTTGATGATAAGCAGCGGCCTCTCCCAAAGGTCCTGTTTAGTGCATCTAATGCAAGCTAAAATGTGTTCTGGAGCTGCAGGTGCCAAGCTACATTTTGGACAAGTGGGGTAGATTTTGTTGTTATTTTCTATCTTTAATGGTTTAAGATGGCCTGTTCCAATCTTGTTAGTGTTTTTTTTTATTTATTTATTATCCCTAGTATACGTGGTACAGGCCATGATAATCATGGTGAGTAGAAGTAGACGACTGCTTTTACTGCAAGTGCACTACAAGTCTACACATGTGAAAAACAGTTCGACTTTGCACTTACAAATGTGCCAGAGCCCCGTTTGGTTACTTGCACTTGCTGGTGGGGTTGGACTTTTGCAAGAATCGGGGGCCATTGGAGCATTTTTTTTTTTTAATTAGAAAAAAGTGCCCAATGCGGGATTCGATCTCGGGTCGTAGCGATAGAAAACCAAGGGTTTAGACCATCCTTCCACTGACTCCCTTTGTTAGTGTTGTTTGGTGCTGTCTGAGGTTCAGAGTTCATCCTGGGTCCACTCCACTGTACCAGCTGTGCTTAGATGGTATCCTCTATTTTTTGTTTATTTTCGATTTAGATCTATTTTGAAATTTCTTCTTTGATATTCAATCAATCTAATTAACAAAAAAAAAAAAAATCCTGGTGACAAGTTTTGTGTCTAGATAATGGACATGAATGACTCTCTGGCCCGCACTGACTGCCGTAAAGAAATAGAACTCCTACAGGTAAGAAGACATCACCCTGAGATGTTGATTCACTCAGCCAGTGGTGTGACAGTAGCATCTGACCCCCCACCCCAACATTGTCCGGTACTATGCCTCCTTTGTCCAAGACAACCAACTCTACCTGGTGCTGGAACTGGCTGAAGCTGGCGACCTGGCCAAAGTCATTAAGGTAATTTCTCTTCAACCTTTACAGAGCTAATTAATTAATTAATACAGAGCTAATTATTTATTTATTTATACAGTAGAACCTCTCTCTCTACCTTTAGAAGACATCTCGCAAGTGGATACCTCTCCACAAAGGGCAGTTTTCATTTGCAAAATTACCATTTTTACAATTTAGCAACTCTCCAGTAAAAGGACACCTCTCCCTAAAGAACACTTTGGCTCTGTAACTGAATGTCCTTTACAAAGAAGTTCTACTGCCTTAGTAATAACTTTAAAATAGGATCCAAAATTTCAATACAATAAAATCTGCCTTGAGAATTTTTCTGTCTTAAGAGTCACTTTTTAGTGTTTTTCCTTTAAATTGATTTCTTAGGTATCCTACCTGTCTAATTCATTTACTTCTAAATTTTCTAAGTCCCTAAAGGCTAAATATGTAGAATATCCTATATTAATTTATTTCATCTTTTCGTCTAAATTAAGAGAATTGTTGAAATTACATAAGAAAGACTATAAACACAAGGTAATAAGACCAAATCCAAATACAGTAATCCCTCGTTAAGATGAACTCAACGGGAGAACGAAATACCCTTTTCGTCTTAAAAGAATATATACCAAATTCGTATAAACCGAATTCGTATTAGACGAATTGAATTCGTGGTATCCGGGGGTTGTACTTATGTACTACTGATGAGTAAGAAAACTACATTTCTGAGGAATAACGAATAAATTTATTTGAAAACAATATTAATGAAAATATTTTATAATTTTAAGGAACAACAATTATGTATATGTATGTACATAAAGTATTTTATTTTAAAAGACAATATGGATAATATAATCACAATGTAAGGCAATAACATGAGAATATAAGTTTATTTTAAAACACAAATAAAAAAGAACAACAAAAGAAACAACTTACATAATATACTTGGTACATACAATGTTTATGTGTATGCAGCATATGCAGTATGCATAGAATATCCTATATCTGGGTTTTCTCTGCAGGCTTCAGAAAGTCTGTTATAGTTATTTGGTGGTATTTGATTGGGCACTGTTTCAGACACTCCCTTCTTATTTTATCCAGGTCATCTTCGGAATGAACATCAATATCCGCAGAGGTTTTGGACAGCTTCTGGAGGGTTTCGAGGGCCGCGATTACTTCCCCTCTAGTAGGCAGCATTATCTCTTCTTTCACCTCATCGTCTTTTGTTTCTTCTTCTTCTTTTCTTCTAATTCGGGTGAACCGCAAATTTCCAACCCTTCATCCAGGCAAAACAACATACTACAGGAAAGTCAAAGTCTCAGCTGGGTTTGTAGCTGAAAGGAGTTTGGTCCATTCTTCAGGCTCATCAAGCATTGTTTCTGGAAGTGAAAACGAATCAGCTGTTTTTTCCACACCCAATGAGACACTTATTTCTTTAGCCTTTTCTTTGACAAGTGCGCCGGATACAGGAATATTATTTTGTCTACTTTTTTTAAACCATTTTAAAAGCTCATCTTCCCCGTCTTGATGGGATGCTTTTCGAAGTTGTTTTGAAGAGCTCGAAGACCCTGAGGCAACAGCCGCATCTATTTTTTCTTTGTTTTTTAGAATGGTTGATAATGTGGATTTCGCAATTTGAAAATTTTCGGCAATTTGCGACTTAGATAACACTCCACGTGCAACTTCGTCCAAAATTTTCCTTTTTAAGGCAAGATCAATGGCGCTTTTTTTTTCGCGGTTTAGATGACATGTTTATGTAGGTTTTTTTTATGGAAGCTCAAACAATTCACACTTCGATTATTTAGAATTTAATAATTTTTATTTCAAGCGCATTATTTTATAATACAATCAATTAGTCGGTTATAAAAAAGATATAACAAATAGAAATAAGTCCTTTTTCTTCTGAGAGCTCGATTTACACAGATTATTATTCACAGAATATATTTTTTATTATTTATATTATATTTAATATTTTTAAATATATGTTTTGTATAAAAATAAGAATAATATAATATTCTTTGAAATTCCGTGAAAGCGTGCGCTCCTTGGCTGCTGGCTGGCAGGGGTCACCATGGCCCCTACATTTATCAGTCGAGAAAAACAGCAATACTGGCACAATAGAGTCGAAATTTTCCACTGATTGAGTACATGGAACGACCCCAAGGGGATGGTTTCGTAGAAAATGAGTCATCATAACAAACAAAGGACGAATGTTTACACAAAAGACAAAGAGAGCCAATACTTGATATCAACGGCGTTTTTGTTGTTTTAATAGTTTATTGTTTTACTTATAACTCGCCTTTAAAACATATTAGAATTCGTTTTAACCGATTGATTAGTTCTGCTGGGGGCTAAATTTAATTCGTATTTCGTCATAACCGAATATTTCGTCTTAACCGGCAAAATCTCTTTGGAAAGCATTGAAATTTAACGGGGGAAAAGAAACGGTTCGCGCAAACCGAGAGTTCGTATAATCCGAGTTCGTGATAACGAGGGATTACTGTAAATAAAAAAATTTTATTTGGATTTGGTCTTATTACCTTGTGTTTATAATCTTACACACTACTATTTATTTATTTGGATTTGGTCTTATTACCTTGTGTTTATAATCTATAATCCAAATTGTGCCTTATCAGTAAGAAAGACTAGTTTATTGTAACCAATTTTTAATTCAACTTATGTGTGATATAGTTCTAAATCAAACACTGCCAAGCCATTCTTGGATCAGTGGAAGGGGGGTAATGGGAGTGTACATGTGTTGCCTTCTGGGAATCCCACTCTCTTATCACCATCTCATGGCATTCTGCCTGGGAGTATATTTTTAAATGATCACAATATATGAAAGGCAATACACCTATCCTCCGATTTACACGGTAGATACGTTCCTGAGAAAAACGTGTAAATCGGGGGATAGGTGTACACAGAAATAAAAATAAAATGCATTGACAGGTTAAAATATGTTTTTTTTTTTTTTTGCTTATCCCTAGTACACGTGGTACAGGCCATGATAATCATGGTGGGTAGTTAGCGACTGCTTTTTACTGTAAGCGCACCACATGTCTACACATGTGAAAGCAGTTCGACTTTGCACTTACAAATGTGCCAGAGCCCCGTTTGGTTACTTGCACTCGCTGGTGGGGTTGGACTTTTGCAAGAATCGGGGGGCCATTGGAGCATTATTATTATTATTATTATTTTTTAAACATAAAAAGTGTCCAATGCGGGAATCGAACCCGGGTCATAGTGGTCGAAACCAAACGGTTTAACCAGCCTTCCACGGACCCCCCGGTTAAAATATGTAGTCAGCACATAAGCTCGAGATTCCTCGTGAGATGTGTACACAGCGCATGTGTTCAATCATAGTGCATTTAGTATAGTGCGATAAAAAAAAAACTTATTTGGAAAACCGTGTAAAAGCGAAAACGTGTAAAACAAGTACTGTGTAAATCGGGGGATAGGTGTATAGAAATTAATCCATTCCCGACTACATTTTAAGGAATGCCAGCTGCTCAATACACCAGACAAACAGCTGTGACGATTTTTGTTTGTTTGAAAGGGAATATATAGTCTATCCTGACCACCACAGCCACCTAGAAGTCTGAAATTATATACATGTGCAATGTTAGTAAGACAAGTGTGTAGTAACAACACAGGACACAGTTTTGATTTACAAACTCCTAAAGCTTTATACTCTAATATTCATGGTAAATTTAAAAGATTACTCCTTGAAGCTTTGGCCTCCATAAAATTCAACAGTTTAAACAGACATTGATATTTCAGAAATTTACCATAGTAAACTCCGCCTTTGCCGGTCCCAAGCCCGGATGAAAAAGGAGGAGGGGGAGCAGTAACAAGCTCGCTAAAAAACCTGGGTTCAGCTGGCCCGGCTGATAGTACCCTGTAAGGGCTCCTAATCTAGGGATACAGGATGAACAGCGTTTGTACTCCATGTTAGGAGCGGCTGCACATGGCGTCTGTTCCTCATGTCAGAGGCGGCCATTTCTTTTGGAGCTAAGTCGGCCTGCCACTGAGTAGTGCTCCCAGTCTTAATGACAAAGGCAGACGCATTCTACTTCACCCAGTCATGATGGTTGTCAAATACCATCAAGGGTCACAACTTGATACCCTAATGATTGAGTGGAGATAAGAAAGAAGAAGAAGAAGACCATAGTATTATAAAAAAAAAAACCTAGTTGATAGACACTATTTGTTCCTAATTTACCTATTTAACATATACCAAATTTGCTCTAGTATGTAAATATGTCAATTCTAAAATAGGTTAAAAACATAGCTGATATTATATAAATTTTATAATGTAAATATATAACTTGCCATAGCATATTTAAATTTCATTTTGTATCAATTTTCCTGTAGAAGGGCGTTATCCCGAAAGCTAAAAAAATGTTTAATAAAAGATACTCATCCTTGGAGGTTTACTTTATTATCAAAAATTGAACTAGTCTATTAAATACAAGATTTCTACGTGTTCTGGATGTTTATTGAAAATTGATCACAAAAATTTGAAAGGAGATTTAGAAATTGGCCCAGTTATGACCACCCAGAAGTCGGAAATTTTGTCAGCTTGCAATGTCATCAGGTTTCAACTAGTGTACCAAATTTCAGACTTCAAGGTGCTCTTTAAGTAATACAGTAGAACCTCCCTGTAAAGGACACCTAATTGCAGAACCCAAGTGTCCTTTAGGGGAGAGGTGTCCTCTTACCGGAGAGTTGCTAAATTGTAAAAATCTTCTTTCTTATCTCCACTCAATCATATTAGGGTATCAAGCTTGTAGAGCTTGAGACTTGACAACCATCATGACTGGGTGAGGTAGAATGCATTCGCCTTTGTCATTAAGACTGGGAGCACTACTCGGTAGCAGGCCAACTTAGCTCCAAAATAAATGGCCGCCTCTGACATGAGGAACAGACGCCATGTGCAGCCGCTCCTAACATGGAGTACAAATGCTGCTCATCCTGTATCCCTGGATTAGGAGCCCTTATAGGGTACTATCAGCCGGGCCAGCTGTGCCCAGGTTTTTTAGCGAGCTTGTTACTGCTCCCCCTCCTCCTTTTTCATCCGGGCTTGGGACCGGCAAAGGCAGAGTTATTGTAAAAATGGTAATTTTGCACATGAAAATGTCCTTTGTGGAGAGTTGTCCGCTAAAGGGAGGTTCTACTGTATTAAAAATTTATTGCAATATTTGTGGACAGACAGACATGGAAGCAAGTTAAATAAAAAGTTTTCACAAATTTGAGAATCACTAGTGTGGTAGGGAGATTTTGGAATCAATTGATAGTTTTCTCACCATAGTTTTTAAAAAACTAGTGAACTTTAGCTAAGAGACACTATTGCAACTTCCATTAGTCACAAGGTAACAAGACCAAATCCAAATTTGTAAATTATAGGTGATGTGTTTAGTACTAGCCTTGTTAACATCTTCAAACAAAATTACTGATAGTATTTTATTATTCAGTACTTTTGTGCCTGAAGGTAATAACGCTGTTACCAAAATATCACATATAATTTGTTTGGATTTGGTCTTGTAATTATTATCTATATTCTAACATTTACCTCCTCATTTAGCCTAAATTTTCACCATTCAGCCACCAAAATTATAGTTTTTTTTTTTCTGAAAAATATTTGTTGGCCAGCATTTTGAATTATTCAAAGAAATGAACCCTTCCATTATCATTAGAACATTCAATAAATTTTAAATCATCCGTTTTTATAATTATCAAAATCCAATTATAATATGCTGTTGTTGTTTCTTATCCCCTTGTGTAAATGGAATGGGATGTAGGGGTGCAGCTTTCGTTGATCATGGCGCCACAATCAAGGCACACTTTGGTGAAAGTCTGACTTTGCCTATATTTGAGGCCATTCCTAACATGGAAGCAGATGCCTTTGCTCCCGACTCTAACATAAGTACAGACACAGCTCCTCTGTATCCCTGGAGAGGGATCCTTTCTGAGTTCTATTAACCGGATCAGTTGAACTCAGGATTTTTAAAGAGGTCTTTCTCTCCTTTCAAACAATGCTGTTGTTGGTCCGTGACTGCTTATTCGTCAGAGTTATTCTGCTTGTTTCGCAGCTGGCCTTCATTTTCTGAAGGTTGTTCCCCTATCTGCTACCTAGGGACGCACCCTATAGCAGTCAGCTTTGCTGAGGGCCAATTGTCATATGATAGTGAGCTTTAACTCTTATATTAAACTAGATCCATATAAGTGGGCTATTTAAATGGGTTTCATTTGATGTAAACTTGTAGAAACACAAGGTATAATAACACCAATTCCAAATTAATAAATAGTGTTGACGTTTCAGTAACAGCATTGTTACCTTCATCAGACACTATTTATTTATTTGGATTTGGTCATATTACCATGTGTTTCTAATTTATAATCCAAATTGTGCTTTATCGTAAACTTGTAGATTTTATGCTTATGCTCAACTCTGCCTTTGCCGGTCCCAAGCCCGGATGAAAAAGGAGGAGGGGGAGCAGTAACAAGCTCGGTAAAAAACCTGGGTTCAGCTGGCCCGGCTGATAGTACCCTGTAAGGGCTCCTAATCCAGGGATACAGGATGAGCAGCGTTTGTACTCCTTGTTAGGAGCGACTGCACATGGCGTCTGTTCCTCATGTCAGAGGCGGCCATTTTTTTTTAGAGCTAAGTCGGCCTGCTACTGAGTAGTGCTCCCAGTCTTAATGACAAAGGCAGACGCATTTTACTTCACCCAGTGTGGAGATAAGAAAGAAGAAGATGCTTATGCTCAACGTAGAGACTGGTGATCAAAAACTCACTTTGGGGTTTCTGAATGTAAACTTTATGAGTAACAAATTGAGTTTTAAAACCCATGTGTTTTTTTTAGGCTTTTCGTCAGAAGAGAAGCCTTATACCAGAATCTCTTATATGGCAGTACTTCTCCCAGATCTGCTCAGGACTGAGTCACATGCATGGGCAGCGCATCATGCACAGAGGTAGGTCCATACTGCTCTCTCTCTCTCATTTCTACCTGTCTATTGCTCCCCCTCTAAATAGCGCCTTCCTCTCTATAGCGCCCAATTTTAAATAGTACGATGCGATTTTCATTAAAAGTTACCTGTATATAGCGCTCTGCAACCTCAGAATAGCAACCCCTTTTTGACAGTCCCAATACTATTTTTTTTATTTAAAAATACCTGTATATAGCACCCTGCAACCTCAGAATAGGTATATACAACATTAAGCAGACAAAATTATTACCCTTGTACATAAATTATTAAACAACCTGTCTATAGTACCCCCTCTCTATAGCACCCTATTTTGGTGAGTCCCAAGAGGGGGCGCTATAGACAGGTTTAACTGTATTTTTTACCGCCTAGCTTGGATTAGAAATACTCCCTCACAAACTGTATATAACATATTCAAAACATGACTATTTTCAGCATATATGCTCCTTTTTAAGATAAACTAAGATTTCTTACTGTCCTTACTACAATCCCACCTAAGCACAGTTGGTACACCCCTGGAGCAGATGGCTACCCAGACCTTACGGTCCACAAGCCGGCTGCACAGTTGGTACAGTGGAGTGAACCCAGGAGGAGCTCTGAACATCAGAAATAGACAGCATCAAACAACACTAACAAGATTTAGAACAGGCCATCTCAAGCCATTGAAGATAGAAAATAATAACAAAATCTACCCCACTTGCCCAAAATGTAGCTTGGCACCTGCAGCTCCAGAACACATTTTGGCTTGCATTAGATGCACTAAACAGGACCTTTGGGAGAGGCCGCTGCTTATCATAAAACAGCTCGAGGAGCATGAACTCATGGAATTCGTGTAATCTTTACACAAGGGGATAAGAAACAACAACAACAACACAATGAGAAAAGCATTGGGAGGGCCTGGCTCTTTAGTGATGAAACTTCATAGCGGGTTCTCCAGTTTAATATGCCATATTTACCATAATGAGCCAGGCCATTTCTGTCTAGATAAAGAAAAGGCATAAATGATGCCAAATTCATTTTTCAAAAATATAATCCCATCTATATATATATTTATCCTAAAATAGAGAACTCTTGTACAGGCGGCCACATATTTATCCCCTGATTATCTATATATATAAAAATCAATGTTTGTATGTTTGTTTGTTTGTATGTCCGGTATACAAATTCGCAGTAGTTCACTAATTCAAACCAAAATTTCCATACATAGGTAAAAAAAATACGGGGAAGACGATAGGCTATTTTAAAAAATATATAAATCAATTATTAAAACTATATATTCAAATTATTCTACTTAGCTCATGAACCTCCAGAATCAAAGATTAGATTAAATTATGCTGATGCAAACAAATAGATAATGCTAATAACAAACAATTATAAAAAAAAATCTTATCTAAATATTTATCACTCGGGTAGATATGCACACGGGTCAATCCCGGGGCGAAGCCAGGTCACCCGTCTAGTATACTATACAACCAAAAACACTACTACCACTAGTCTACCTGTTTATACACAGGGGGTCAGTGGAAGGGTGGTCTAAACCGTTGGTTTTCGACCGCTACGACCTGGTTTCAATTCTCGCATTGGGCACTTTTTTCTGATTTAAAAAAAAAAATGCTCCAATGGCCCCCGGTTCTTGCAAAAGTCCAACCCCACCAGCGAGTGCAAGCAACCAAATGGGGCTCTGGCACATATGTAGACATGTGGTGCACTTACAGTAAATCAGTCACCTACTTCTACCCATCATGATTATCATGGCCTTTATCTCATGTACTAGGGAGATAAGCAAAAATATATATATATATTTGCTCTGACTAACCTGTGTGATCTCTGTGCAGACATCAAGCCGGCCAATGTATTTCTCACAGCAGATGGCACCATCAAGTTGGGAGATCTGGGATTAGGACGGTATTTCAGCCTCAAGACAGTGGCTGCTCAGACTCAGGGTAAAGTTGTCGACTTGTGTTGACTATATGGATAAAATATTCTCTAATTTGATCTCTTTTGGTGATTGTAATTCACAACTCATCTAGTGACCTTCTGATAGTCTCCTTTACCCCTTCCAGCCAGCTCATTCAACGTCTTCCTATCTTTCTTCAATTTTTCCCAACATCAATATCTTTTCTAATCCATTTGCTCTCATTAGGTGTACGAATTAGGTCATTCTTTGATAAGGCACAATTTGGATTATAGATTATAAACACAAGGTAATAAGACCAAATCCAAATAAATAAATAGTGTGTGACGTTTCAGTAACAGCGTTGTTACCATCTTCAGACAAAAGTACTGAATGAGAGAATTTTACCACAGCATGCTTTTAAATAGCTCCTGTTATCAAGTGTGTAAACAAGATAACAGATAAGAAGATATTTATCTGATAAACAGATGGGATAAACACCTGATGATTATTATTCTTAGAATTAAAAGTTTTTCAAATATGCTTTATATTTCATTTATATTCAAATACTAGCGGGTGTACCCGGCTCCGCCCGGGTTTTACTCGAGGGAAGTTGTTTTCTTGGCCGACTGTTTTACATATGGTGTTATCTTAAAATTGCTTGTTTTGAAAATATTTTTAGATTGAGATTATTAGCTAGTATGTAAAAAAATTAACTCTGTTGAAATTTAATTTTGTATTTTATATAAATAAAAATTGGCTATCAAATTCCTTTTTATTTGATCTCTATTAGGTATATTTATACTCTTTCGGTACATTACTTTTCTTATTGAAAAAATATTTGTTTCTCTTTTCCTAGCCCTCCAGAAATATACTTTCAAATTTTTGATATTCCTATTCATTGTATTTAAAATTCTTGGCCGACTGTTTTACATATGGTGTTATCTTAAAATTGCTTGTTTTGAATATTTTTTTAGATTGAGTTGAATGAATTGCTGAATATTTTTTGTATTTATATATAAATAAAATTAACTCTGTTGATTTTTTTTTTGTATTTAATCGATAACAGCGAAGTTACGCATGTTAATGTTAGGAAAAATATTTTGATGTTAAGCAAAACCTGCTCCATCTTGTTTTACATAAATTTTTTAAAATTTGGTCGAAATTGATGCATTGTAACGAAAGTTTTTAGCGAACACCACTTATGAAATTTCCATTTTATTAATATAGATAAATGAATAATAATCATCAGGTGTTTATCCCATCTGTTTATCAGATAAATATCTTCTTATCTGTTATCTTGTTTACACACTTGATAACAGGAGCTGGTAAAATTCTCTCATTCAGTACTTTTGTCTGAATATGGTAACAACGCTGTTACCGAAACGTCACACACTATTTATTTATTTGGATTTGGTCTTATTACCTTGTGTTTAGGTCATTCTTTGTTTACCTATTGGGGATTCTAGGGATCTAACAAGATTAATTTCTTTTAGATTGAAATATTTGTCCTTTTTATCTGTTTATGACACTCTGAGTAAATTTCTTTATTATCTGCATTTGAAAAGCATCAATTATTTTCTTTTCTGAGAGTCCAGCTATCTCATCTATATAGGTGACCCTAGGAAATACCAATGCCTCTACAATTCTCTTCTTTGTCTTTACATGCCTGGTTCACATAAATATGTATAAATCTATAGTGTGTATTATTTCAGAAATGAATGAACTCCTGCTAGATGTGGTCTCTGTTTTATCGATATATATATATATATATTTTACTTATCCCTAAGTACACGTGGTACAGGCCATGATAATCATGGTGGGTAGTTAGCGACTGCTTTTACTGTAAGCGCACCACATGTCTACATATGTGAAAAGCAGTTCGACTTTGCACTTACAAATGTGCCAGAGCCCCGTTTAGTTACTTGCACTCGCTGGTGGGGTTGGACTTTTGCAAGAATCGGGGGCGATTGGAGCATTTTTTCTTTTAAATCAGAAAAAAAGTGTCCAATGCGGGAATCGAACCCGGGTCGTTATGGTCTAAAACCAAACAGTTTAACCAGCCTTCCACCGACCCCCCTTTATCGATATTGAAAATATAAACTCTTTTACAGTGTGTATGTTTCTTTTCAAATAAATAATTTCCTACTGCCCATACACTGCAATGATAAACATAATGGGGGGAGGATCTAGCTCATCAATGGTCAACCCTCCCACCATTATGCCGGTTTAATCTACCATACCACTCTAATAATGTATTCAGCTGTTTTCTTTTATATCTGGTATTGGGGGGTCGGTGGAAGTCTGGTTAAACCGTTTGGTTTTCGACCACTACGACCCGGGTTCGATTCCCGCATTGGACACTTTTTTCTGTTAAAAAAAAAAAAAAAATGCTCCAATGGCCCCCCGATTCTTGCAAAAGTCCAACCCCACCAGCGAGTGCAAGTAACCAAACGGGGCTCTGGCACATTTGTAAGTGCAAAGTCGAGCTGCTTTCACATGTGTAGACATGTGGTGCGCTTACAGTAAAAAGCAGTCGCTAACTACCCACCATTATTATCATGGCCTGTACCATGTGTACTAGGGATAAGCAAAAAAAAAAAAAATCTGGTATTGAAAATGAACCCCCTCTTGCCAAGGTAGTTTAACACTTTGAGGACGGACGATTCCACAGTTGCATATAGGAGGCAATAGGGGTTGATGCGGTCTCACATAACATTTTACATTAAGTCAACTGATATCCTCCCAGTCCACTGATAGATAGACAAGAAGGTATGGGACAAGATCCTGGTGGATGTCATTTTATATTTAATTTTGAAAATTGAAGAAGCGAATTCGTGTCCTTTGGGCTTATTGCAAAATCGGCAAGGACGTGAAATCGCATCCCTCGGGTCGAAAGTGTTAAGAAAACTATTGAAATATATGCACTGTTAACATATTTCTTAACACTTCTGCCAGAAAAAGTTTTATTTTCTCGACATTTCAACAAAAATCTTTTGTCCTCATCATGGAAAATAAAAATGAAGAATTTGAAAGGCGTTATAAATCTTTCTGAGATTTCCAAATGCCTTATTTTTTATCCTTTTTTTATGGCGAGGGCAGAAGATTTTTATCAAAACATCAAGAAAATAAAACTTTCTCTGGCCGAAGTTGTCTCTTAGAAATATGACCTCAATCTTCAAGACTCTTAGAATAGTTTCCAATTCCAGTAACAGATAGCATGCTACTACTGCATCTTGTTTAATACATAGCTATAGTGTGTTGAACAATTTTATAAAATTTTCTAATTAATTGTTACAGAAAAAAAATTATGATAAGATAAAGGATAATATATAATGAAGGTTGGCCTCCCATGCTTACCCCTATGTACCTAGCCTATGGTGCAGTGGACATTGTTGGGAGGTACAGTAAACCCTCTACATGATCAAGTCTTGTTCTGGTAGACTTGATGCTGTAACCAGGAGGGACACTCCCTCTTTAAAAATCCTGAGTTCAACTGACCCGGTTGATGGGCCTCAGCAATGGTCTTTCTCCAGAGATATGGAGGAGCTGTGTCTGTACTCATGTTAGAGTTGGCAGCAAAGGCTTTCATGTTAGGAATGGCCTCAAATTACAGGCAAAGTCAGACTTTCACTAAAGTGCGTCTGGATCAAGGTACCATGATCAATGAAAGCTGCACCCCTATACTCTATTCTATGAGATCATGAACTCATGGAATTCGTATAATCTTTACACAAGGGGATAAGAAACAACAACAACAACATATAATAAAGGTTAGATAAAATTTAGGGAAATATATACAGTTGTATTTGTACAAATTTCTTCAGTGAGGAAGGTTATCCCACCTAGAGAGAGTTCTCCTCCAGACAAGGTTTTCTTGAACACTCAGTTCCATGCCGAGGAAGTACTTATAGATGCGCGTATTGACAGACGCCAGGATGACCAGGGCGTCATCATTCAGATCTCGCCCGAAGATCCAGAAAAAAGATGCTGAAACCCGGGATCGAACCAGGGATCTGTAGATCTTCAGTCTAACACTCTCCCAACTGAGCTATTGGGACTGAGATAGAGTGTGTTGATGCAGTGGGCACCCCGTACTACATGTCCCCAGAGAGGATCCACGGTGCTCTCTACAATTTCAACTCAGACATTTGGTCCCTTGGCTGTTTGCTCTATGAGGTAAGCAATGGTTGGATATCTTAACTGTTTGATAATACATCACAACAGTCTCTTTGTGGCTTATATAACACTAGCCGAATGACCCGGGCAACGCCCGTGTTTTACCCGATTGAATGTTTTGATTCAAATACTATTTGTTACAATTATAAATTGGCGCCTTATATAAATGCATATGTTAGTTAATAACTATAGCCTATGTGCTTTATCTGTCTATGTACTGTTGGCTTCCGTAGGCGTCTCTTACTGGGAAAAAGAAAGAGAGGATTCCATTTGGTTATTAACTAATATATGCATTTATTTAAGGAGCGACCCGCGCCAACACAATGGTTACAAAAACCAAAAAGCGAGTGGGGGGGGGCAAAGTCAGAAACAAAGTGTCTCATGCATTGGCGGCGCCATCGTAGCGAACCAATAGGAGAGCGCCATTCCAAAAAAAAGCAAACGGTGACAGAGATGAAGAACGCATGACACTCGTAACTGTATATAGAATTCTGATCTCATAGAATGGGGTGTAGGGGTGCAGCTTTCGTTAATCATGGTATCATGATCCAGGCACACTTTGGTGAACGTCTTGACTTTGCATGTAAATTCAGACTGCTCCTAACATAGAAGCAGAGGCCTTTTTCTTAAATTTTGAGATATTGTTTCAAAATTAGTTTGAATTTCTTATCAAAAATATAAAACTACCAATTAATTTTTTTTTCCAGCTGGCAGCTCTTCAGTCTCCATTTTCAGTAGAGAAGAAAAATCTGTTCTCTCTGTGTAAGAAGATAGAGAATGGCATCTACCCTCCCCTGCCTTCTGACATCTACACTCGGGAGGTAGCACCTTTTGTGATTGATTCTCTACTTTGTACCACACAAGGTAATAAGACCCAATCTAAATAAATAAATTATAGGCGACATACTTTTGTCTGAAAATGGTAAACAACGCTGTTATCTAAACCTTATCCATAATTTATATTTTTGGATTTGGTCTTGTTATCTTTTAGGATTTTAATCTATAATCCAAACTTTTTGAAAATAGAGCAATCCATAGATAAATCTTTAATTAAAAAGGCATATATTGGATCAAAAAAAAAAATTTATTTTACCAATATTTCATCTGGCTGAACGCCAACCTTTATCAAGGTGTTATAACACTTTAAAATGTTATAACACCTTGATAAAGGTTGGCGTTCAGCCAGCTGAAATATTGGTAAAATAAAATTATTTTTTTGATCCAATATATGCCTTTTTAATTAATAATCCAAACTGTATTTTATAAACTAGTTTTCAAGTTGAAATTTGATGAACTTTAGGATGTCATATAGCCTATAAATATTGAAAAGTTTGTCAAGTCCCGTGTTTCATAACAAACATAAGGATGCCATGTAGCCTGTAGTGGCTTGAATGTTCAATAATTACTATAAAGAAGCATTTTACCACTTGATTTTAAATAACCTTTTATTAAGCTTCAGAATTGATTACTATAGAGAGAGAATATGTTTTAAACAATAAAAATTTACATACTTGCTGAACCGCTCTAAAATTTATGCAAAAATAGAAGTTGCCTGGCGGGTATTCATATTTCTTTTAAAAATAGAAGTTGCCTGGCGGGTATTCATATTTCTTTTAAAAATAGAAGTTGCCTGGCGGGTATTCATATTTCTTTTAAAAATAGAAGTTGCCTGGCGGGTATTCATATTTCTTTTAAAAATAGAAGTTGCCTGGCGGGTATTCATAATTCTTTTAAAAATAGAAGTTGCCTGGCGGGTATTCATATTCTTTTAAAAAATAGAAGTTGCCTGGCGGGTATTCATATTTCTTTTAAAAATAGACACTTGGGCCACTTAACGTTTTATTCACAGTTAAACCTGTCTATAGCACCCCCTCTTAGGACTCACCAAAACAGGGTGCTATAGAGAGGGGGTGCTATAGACAGGTAACTTTTAATGTAAATCACATCGTACTACGTATTTAAAATCGGGCTCTATAGAGAGGAAGGCGCTATTTAGAGGGGGCACTATAGACAGGTTTAACTGTATTAAAGATTTTATTTGTGTGTGGTACAATTGAATTTAGAGATTTTAGATTATTTACATAAAAATTGCTTTAAGTAAACTATATCCACTAAATCCTTTGAACTGCTTATAGTTGATTCTTTATATTTATTCAATTATGTAAATTTCTTTTAAGATATTTTTGTACTATATTTACATAGATTCCTCTTTAAAAACGATATATAATCTCTCTCTCATATAAAACAAAAGGATTTAAAAGCGCGAATGTTTCCTCTATACATAAAACGAACTTCTACTGTCCCTACTGCGATAAATAATAAATATATTGGGAGGGCTTGGCTCATCAGTGGTGAACCCTCCCAGCGGTTTCGCCAATTTAATCCACCAGACCGCTTCTCAGAGCTCTAATACTGTATTGGATCATTCTGCTTTTATATGCTACACTGAAGGATGGAATCTTAGAAATGGTTTTCAAGTAAACTATGGACATATGCTTAGAGGACAGTAGAATTACATTCAAATATTTGCTTCGAGCAATGCTCTTCAGCAAACTATAAAGACAAGGCCATAAGGAATAAATTAACACAAAGCAATAACGCGCCGTCTATACATATAAAAATCCTTTTGTTTTATATGTATAGACGGCGCGTTATTGCTTTGTGTTAATCTCTCTCTCGTTTGCCTTGTTTGTACACTATAGTTAGCTGAAGAAGGGCTTGCCCGAAAGCTTTCTTTAATCGCGTTAATAAAAAAAGTTGCGACGATATATGATCTCCTCTTTCTAAATTGTTGAAATCCGCAATCCGTTTACCATGAATATATACATAAGGATGCCATGTATCCTATACAAACTGAGCCAACAAGAAGGTGCCTGCTGTGACCAGCTACACCAGACTGTGGAAGCCTGTATCCAGGAGGATCCCCAGCAACGGCCCGACATCCTCCAGCTCTATGATCTCGCCCACATGATGGTCAAGTCACACTTGTAGTTTCTTACTTCATTGGGCTTATTTTATAGTTTTTGTATGTGTTGTATTTTTAAAATATATTGTCTTGCCTTCTATGTTTAAATAAATATTTGTACCTCTCACCTTTTTTTTGTGTAATGTATCACCCACTATTACACATACAGTAGAACCTACCTGTAAAGGACACCTAAGTGCAGAGCCAAAGTGTCCTATAGGGAGAGGTGTTCTCTTACCAAAGAGTTTCTAAATTGTAAAAATGGTAATTTTGTAAATGGAAACTATCCTTTGTGGAGACGTGTCCACTAGCGGAGTGTCCACTAAAGGGAGGTTCTACTGTATTTATAATTATAAGTTTTCTACTGTCCTCAAAGCCTATGTGTATAGTCCATCTAATATCCATTGGCCAGATTCAGTATAAAAGTTTTTCTTTGTGCTTATTCCTAGTACACGTGGTACAGGCCATGATAATCATGATGGGTAGTTAGCGACTGCTTTTTACTGTAAGCGCACCACATGTCTACACATGTGAAAGCAGTTCGACTTTGCACTTACAAATGTGCCAGAGCCCCGTTTGGTTACTTGCACTCGCTGGTGGGGTTGGACTTTTGCAAGAATCGGGGGCCATTGGAGCATTTTTTTTTAACAGAAAAAAGTGTCCAATGCGGGAATCGAACCCGGGTCGTAGTGGTCGAAAACCAAACGGTTCAACCAACCTTCCACCGACCCCATAGTATAAAAGTAAAATAGCCTAATGCCATATTACAGCAGTATTTTTTTATTGTAATGTACACCCACTCTATTATACATTGATTTTTGGAGAATCGGTGGAAGGGTGTTCTAAACCGTTGGTTTTCAACCGCTATGACCCGGCTTCTATTCCTGCATTGAGCACTTTTTTCTGATTAAAAAAAAAATGCTTCAATGGTCCCCGCTTCTTGTAAAAGTCCAACCCCACCAGCGAGTGCAAGTAACCAAACGGGGCTCTGGCATATTTGTAAGTGCAAAGTCGAACTGCTTTTCACATGTGTAGACATTTGGTGCATTTACAGTAAAAGCAGTCGCCTACTTCTACCCACCATGATTATCATGGCCTGTACCATGTGTACTAGGGATAAGCAAAAAAAAAACATAGATTTTTGTTTCATGATGACTTAATTCTGCAAAGTATTGTGGAAGTTAGCAATAAAATTATTTGGAGGGAGGATGAATTATTTAGAGACCTGGCAGGGCTAAATATGTCCTTATTTTATTGGTCTCTTAGAAACATAATTGTCTTATCTTTTATGTTAGATTTAGAACTCCGCCTTTGCTGGTCCCAAGCCCGGATGAAAAAGGAGGAGAGGGAGCAGTAACAAGCTCGGTAAAAAACCTGGGTTCAGCTGGCCCGGCTGATAGTACCCTGTAAGGGCTCCTGATCTAGGGATACAGGATGAGCAGTGTTTGTACTCCATGTTAGGAGCAGCTGCACATGGCGTCTGTTCCTCATGTTAGAGGCGGCCATTTCTTTTGGAGCTAAGTTGGCCTGCCACTGAGTAGTGCTCCCAGTCTTAATGACAAAGGCAGACGCATTCTACTTCATCCAGTGTGAAGATAAGAAAGAAGAAGATGTTAGATTTATTTAGAAAAAGTTTAGTATATACAGTCCTGCTAAAATGAACCTGGGATATAGTGAACCTTCCATTATAATGAACCTGATATAATCCCAATTTTTATTTTATAATACAGTGAGCTATGGCTATAATAAACCTTGGATATAGTGAACTACAGGTTCAGTCCCATTGGGGTTTGTTATAGGAGGGTATAAACAAGAACTAGAGAATCCCACCTAAGGATTTATTTATTTATATCAATTCAAAACGCTATGTTCCCCTAGGGACACTTGCGCTAAATGTACATACAAATATAACAAAGAAAATATTCAACATGGAAAGATACACAGAAAGTAACTTAGAAAGATTCATAAATATTATTTACATATAGAGATATTCTTTGAATTTTATTTACAGTTACATCATTAAATTTAAAATATATACATATATACACACATATACACGCATACACCTATATATTGTTCACAGCCATATAATATGTCCAATAATCCACCTAAGCACAGCTGGTACAGTGGTGTGGACCCAGGAGGAACTCTGAACCTCAGAAATAGAGAGCATCAAACAACACTAACAAGATTTAAAACAGACTCTCTCAAGCCATTGAAGATAAAAAAAATAGCAACAAAATCTACCCCACCTACCCAAAATGTAGCTTGGCACCTGCAGCTCCAGAACACATTTTGACTTGTATTCGATGCACTAAACAGGACCTTTAATAGAGGCCGCTGCTTATCATAAAACAGCTCGTGGAGCATGAACTCATGGAATTCATGTAATCTTTGCACAAGAGGATAGGAAACAACAACAACAACATATGAATATATTATTATTTAATTTTATTTATCTTTGTGTATTTTGCATTATTTATAAGTAGGTCATTATTATACTATGATATTGTGTTCCCTCCCATAACACAGGTCTACAAAACTCAAAGTAGTTGTACCTTATAGCATATATATATCGGGATTCAGAAAAAAACTCTGAGAGATATTTGATGCACAGGGATATTTATTACTGTGCATCAAATATCTCTCAGAGTTTTTTTTCTGAATCCCGATATATATATGCTATAAGGTACAACTACTTTGAGTTTTGTAGACCTGTGTAATTTGTCAGAAGTGTTTTAATGTGGAGCAAACATTGTCAGTATGTCCCTGACATCATGTGATTGAGCCTTGCCCAAAATGTAACTTGGCACCTGCAGCTCCAGAACACTTTATGGCTTGTATTAGATGCACTAAACAGGACCTTTGGGAGAGGCTGCTGCTTATCATAAAACAGCTTGAGGAGCATGGACTCATGGAATTGGTGTAATCTTTGAACAAGGGGATAAGAATCGTCAAGATACAGGCTGCCTGGCCGGCATTCATAGTTCTTCAAATAAAAGACACTTCGGCCAGTAAATCTTTTTTATTGTCTTGACGTTTCGACAAAAATCTTTTGTCTTCTTTCTTATCTCCACTCAATCACACTAAGGTATCAAGCTTGTAAAGCTTGAGATTTTTGATGGTGTCTGCCGGGGAAGAGTAGAGCTCATTAATGGATGAGTCAATACAGTCAATAATATGTCTTGGGGTTGCAGGCTGAGAATTGCACTTAGTACATAGTGGGAAAACCTTGCAACCATTCAAATCTTTTGTCCTCGTCAGGAGTGAACAAAAATTAAAACATTAGGCAAAGCGTTAGAAAATTATTCTCTCAAAAAGATTTTTGTCGAGACAATAAAAATATTTACTGGCTGAAGTGTCTTTTATTTGAAGAAAAGGGGATAAGAAACAACAACAATGTAACTGGGCATACATCGCCTCACTAATTCTGTGGCACATAGGTTTAGAAACCAATAATCAACTCTATAATTGCTTATTTACATACAGTTTTCACATTTGGAATGTGCCACATAATGGCATTATAGAGTTTAAATATGACGCACTAGCTCCACCATCTTTATTTGTAAGTACAGTAGAACACACCTCAGTGAGAGGACATTCCTGCTAAAGGACACCTCTCTACAATGGACAGGTCTCATTGCAAAATTCTTGCAATTAATAACTAGCTGTTCTCTAGTATAAAAAAATAAGACTTAATCCAAATAAATTTATCAGACAATGTCTGATGATGGTAACAATGCTGTTACCGAAACGTAACATACTATATATTTATTTGGATTAGGTCTTATTTTCTTTTTTTGCTTATCCCTAGTACACGTGGTACAGGCCGTGATAATCATGGTGGGTAGAAAAAGGCAACTGCTTTTACTGTAAGTGCACCACATGCCTACACATGTGAAAAGCAGTTTGATTTTGCACTTAGAAATGTGCCAGAGCCCAGTTTGGTTACTTTCACTCGCTGATGGGGTTGGACTTTTTCAAGAATCGGGGGCCATTGGAGCATTTTTTTTTAAATCAGAAAAAAGTGCCTTATGAGGGAATCAAACTCAGGTCGTAGCGCTCAAAAACCAACGGTTTAGACCACCCTTCCACCAACCCCCGGTCGTATTTTCTTGTAGCTATAATCTACTAGCCGAATGACCTGGGCAACGCCCGTGTTTTACCCGATTGAATGTTTTTATTCAAATACTATTTGTTACAATGATATACAATAAGAGAAGATTCCATTTAGTTATTAACTAATATATGCATTTATTTAAGGAGCGACCCGCTCCAACACAATAGTTACAAAAATGAAAAAGCGAGTGGGGGGGGGCAAAGGTAGCGTGATCGTAGCCAACCAACAGGAGGGCGCCATTCCAAAAAAAAAGCAAATGGTGACAGAGATGACAAATGATTAGGAGATGAAGAATTAAGAACGGATGACGCTCGTAACTGTATATAGAATAATCCAAATTGTGCCTTATTATAGCTGTTCTCTGGTATAAGAGGACTCCTCTCTCTAAAGGTCACTATGTGGCCGCTCTAGGTGCTACTGTTTCTTTTAAAAATAAATAAGATTATTTCCTAGTGCCCTTACTGCTATGATAAAAGTATAAGAGGGGGGCCTGGCTCTTTAGTGATATCAATATTGTATTGCTTTTATATTTGGTACAGTAGAGGTACTTTTGGCATACCGTCTCCTCAAAGCTTATCTTCATAGTTTGTTTAAAATACACTGCTGGACAAAACTTAAGGAAGTTATACCTTTAGCAGGTATATCGGGATTCAGACAATAACTCTGAAAGATATTTGATACACAGTGACCTTTATTGAACAAAATTTCCTCAGTCTCCTTCAAAATAATAGTCAACCCTCAGCAGAGCTGACTGCTACAAGGCACATCCCAGGTGGTGGATAGGGGAACTACCTTCAGATATGAAGGCCAGCTGCGAAACAAGCAGAATAACTCTGACCAATAAGCAGTCGTGGACCAACAGCAGCATTGTTAGAAAGAGGAGAAAGACCCCTTTAAAAATCCTGAGTTAAACTGACCCAGTTGATAGACTTCAGCAAGGGTTCCTCTCCAGGGATACGAAGAAGCTGTGTCTGCACTCATGTTAGAGTCGGCAGCAAAGGCTTCCATGTTAGGAACAGCCTCAAATTACAGGCAAAGTCAGACTGTCACCAAAGTGTGCCTGGATCATGGTGCCATATTGAATGAAAGCTGCACCCCTACACCCCATGTTCATGGAATTTGTGCCATTGGCAGAGCTGACTGCTATAGGGCGCGTCCCCAGGTGGCGGATAGGGGAACGACCTTCAGATATGAAGGCCAGGTGCGAAACAAGCAGAATAACTCTGACGAATAAGCAGTCGCGGACCAACAGCAGCATTGTTAGAAGAGGAGTAGACCTCTTTAAAAATCCTGACTTCAACTGACCCAGTTGATAGACCTCAGCAAGGATCCCTCTCCAGGGATACGGAGGAGCTGCGTCTGTACTCATGTTAGAGTCGGCAGCAAAGGCGTCTGCTTCCATGTTAGGAATGGCCTCAAATTACAGGCAAAGTCAGACTTTCACCAAAGTGTGCCTGGATCATGGTGCCATATTGAATGAAAGCTGCACCCCTACACCCCATGGTTATGGAATTTGTGTAATATTTACACAAGGGGATACAAAACAACAACAACATAATAGTCAAGGACGACATCAAAGACTTTCCTCTTCTTTCAATTTTGTCCATATTTATTTTGAAAATTTTTGTTGTAACAGAATACATTTGTACTCTGCTATTGTCATACTCTTAGTTTGAAACCATAATGTTAATCAACTTCAATTACTGTTTGTATATTTCCAATAAATAATACACTATGTATTAAAAAAATAACTGCTCAATATTTCTATCAACTCACAAGTGGGGATGAGGATAATTACAAGACTTCAAGGCGCATTTTTTTTCTATAATTAGAAGGAAAGCTTATTTTTTGTTTTACTCATGTCACAGGCTGCGTTCAATATGATGTGTTCCCTGGTTTGGATAGATGAAAAGGGAGGATACACGATGTGACTTATTAAAGTTTCCTTACTTAAGTATATATATATATAGCAATTTAGGCCAACAACCCCATGTATATAACCCGCAGCAAGACCTTAATGTTGTATAATGGTAAATATGATGGAATAACGCACTGAAACACATAAAAGTACAAACATCACTAAAACCTGACAGATAATTACCCTCAAAGTAGCCCTAATAAAGTCGTAATTTTGTAACTGTTGCTGTGTCAATATATCACAGCAAAGATATAGTACACAACTCTATTTCAACAGAGTCGGTTGTTCTATAATTTGTACACTTTGTGAAATTAAGGTGTGGGGGGTAGTACCATAAGGCAAATTATGTATGAAATAGGTAACAGAGGAAACAAGAAAATTTTTCTAGATATTTATTTAAATATCTTAAAATTTGGGAACATGTCTATACTGACGAGATATGCTATTTACATAGTAAAATTTTAGATAGAGGTGACCTGAAGTTACTTTATAGCCCTTTAGGGCCCATGCGAAATCTAGGTTGTCTACTACACAAAAGGGGGGGGGAACCTAGATCTCCATCTATTCTAGCGGGACAAAATATACGAACCCTAACACTCCTTTTAAGTCACTTAAAGCCCTTTAGGGCCCATTCAGAATCTAAATAGATTAGCTTCTGTTCGAAAAAAAAAAAAAAAAAGAGGGGGGGCTAAGCCATAATGGCAAGGGGCTTACCTTCTCTCGAAAGCGGCGGCAAGGTCTGGTCTCCTCTACGTCTCAGGCCCGTCTAAAAATCGTCCTTCTCACTGAGCGACTCCGATCGAAATCCCGCCTTTTGGCAAAGAACCTTCTTTTATATCATCTCATTCTCCATTTTCATTCGCCGAAAGAAACACCAATCAAAATGGCCAACGGCTCCAGTATCAATTTCATAGACGCCCCAGGCCTCTCCCCTTCAAAATAGAACATATAGTATTACCAAAACAAAAAAAATCTAAAGAGAGAAACAACCCCTGCGGTAGTGTAAGATTTCAGACTCCAGCCCCCCGTCTTTCCACATGGGTTGAAATACAATCCTCCCTTTTTCTCGGGATGGTATATATATCGCCCCCCCCGTCTTGGCTAAAATTGACCCAGGCCCTTTTTACCTGGACTGTAATGTGATGCTTTCCTTTCTCTGGAAGGATATTTTATAAGTTTCAGTCTTTAGAGATCTTCCTTCTCCATTTTTCTCCTTTTTTTTTTTTTTTTCTGGTCACCTTTACCTAAATTTTTGGTGAGGGGAATATATGTACATATGAAACAACAGTTTCCAGCTCGGATGTCTCTGGATGTCTTCTTCTTTACCAGGCATCAGCTTTCGGCATGGAAGTCTGGTGTCACCAAGTGTCTAAGTTTCTGGGCAAAAAAAAATGGTCTGTAAGTCTATGTGGGAGGGAAGCCATGTATCCATTTGATTTGATCATACATACGCCTTCTGTTGGGGTATGGTTACAAAAAAACGTGCCCCAACAATCCTCCCCCTGCCAAGTAATGGACAAATGCGTTTGTGCTATTCATTATTCATCTGCCTTTCATCAGTTACTATGAAAGCAGGCCCATTTCTAGCAAAATGCATTTTCCATTACTAGGTGAAGCCAGATGTACCGAAACCTATAGGGAAGGTAAGGCTAGTCAAAATGATGGTATGCCATTCTAGATGTTTATTATTCCGAACATTAGTGGGCATTGCGCATCCTGGCAAAGGGGTTTTTATGTGCTATTATTCTGTCAGAACACTGTTATCAAAATAGTTCATGGGGGACAGTCATATCATATGTATGGAAGTAAGCAAGGTCATCTGTCTTACCATTCATGGGTATATATACCACCCTTCCACTTTCTTCTTTGGCCTTGAGGAGTAGACCCTCCTTGTGGTAAGTCCTCTCAACCCCATCCTTGCCTCTTGTGGTGCTGGATTCATTGCTACCTTCTTTCTGCTAACAATACAGTTAGAACATTTCCCTATTACATATTATATATAAAAATTTGGGCGCCAAGGAGTCGTTTAGAAATAACTGACTAGTCCAACTCCTAAAACATGCCAGCATCTTTATTTAAGTACCAATCAAGACATTCGTGTGGTATAGTTATACATATACAATCAAAGGAAAGGATAATTATAGTTAGCTGAAAGAAATATCTTGATACATAATGATTAGCCTATGACATGATGACTTTTGCTAAATAAAAAAAAAAGGTTACAGAAAACAAATTGTGAAAGTAATTATTAAATAAGGCACGAAATATGTAATGATAAAATGAATCCTTCCATGTTATATGATGGGTATAATATATATATTGAAGAAAACACGTATCATGCAGATAGTGATTAAATATGATAAAAATCATCCCATGATAGATGATAAAGAAAACTACTACAAAATTATATATGATGACAAAATATATATACTTATACAAGTAAGGCGGATAAAAGACAATAAGGATAAAATAGATCATGCCTTAAGGGAAGAATAAGCCATGACAACATGTTAAAAAAAAAATCGCAACATGGCCGGTAAATATTACTAATATCATGAATATCAAAGGAAATAAAATAGTTGAAATGAATAGCATATGATTATAATATAATATATATGATATAAAATAATAACATATTCAATTAGAAAATGAAAACACATTATATATATTTGTGCGCTGAAGGTTCAAGGTTTAGTATCTCAGTTAAGTTTTTCAATCTTATTCAGTCTGGAATCACGAGTTGGTCACTGGGTAATATTCGTCTATCCCGATCCTACTGGAGGGTGTGTTTTCTCTTATGTGTTAGATTCCTCTGTTACAATACTCTCAACTCAGATGGGTACGTCATTTAGAATCTTGGTCAAATGGAATATATCCCAGACCTCTATTAAACTACACAGTCCATTTAAATCTAGGGTGACAACCGTATGAAGAAAGCTCTCTGTTTGACAGAGAAACTAATCAACTTCTCCCATTTTGTTTGTGACTCCGTTTACCTTGTCTCTGGGGTGTGTACAGTTCAGCTACCTCCCCCTTCCAAGAAATTCATATTACTTTCATCTACTAATATACCCTCTATTCATTGACCTGAATCCTACAAATCTACATCTTATAAATTTGAATTTTATCAATCTGAAATTTTGGTTCTTTTACAAATTCCTTCAGAATTCTACTCCCTGTATAACTGCTCTTAATTCTACTGTCCTCAATACAACACTTCTAAAACTCTGACTCATTGGCTCGTTCTGGCGTCTCGTTCGCGGTCCTTATAGTTAACTAATACTTTAAAATCTTATCCTATCATGAAACGAGTTTAAACTCGTTGAAGGTCCTAATAATTACTTATTTTGCCTCTCGAATCGGTCTTATACTCGAATTCATTCCAACAAAACGTATGGCAGGGCGAATCCTTTATTAGAAGAAACTTCCGCTAGCTATGGGGAATCAAACTGGTACCAAAAAAAATTCAGTAGACGGAAACACTTCGTCTAGAATAACTGGGCAATCTCTGCCTACATGCCAATCTTACAGGACCTCCCGTCTAGAACACCCTCGCTCCAGCCACGCTAAAAGCGTCGAAACTACGGTGTCAGATCGGTTACCCAAGGTCGCGCCGTTATACCCCAGGCTATACGGCATGGCAAAACAAATCCCCCATCCTGCATAAAATTCAATCTATACCTCTTCGTTCCCTCTAATGAGGGGAAGTTTTGTGGGTTTCCTGGTCTGATCATAACCTCCCACAACCTTCCAGTCTGAGAATCAAGATATGATCATTATCTACGACTCTTAAAATTCAAGTTGATATAATGAAATAGAGTAACTGATTACCCTAATAAAAGAAATCAATATTTGCACTCCTCTAAAAGGAGACCTAACAAAGTGGAGCGAATATTTTCCTAACAATAGATAGAGTTGTAGTTGTCCTGTTTGAGGCTTCTCGGTCCTAACAAAATTCGAAATAAAAAGTAAAATAAAATTAAAATCGATCCTATTAAAGTCCTTTAACCCTATTCTAATGTATTTTGGGCTCACAATATAATAGTTTTTAACCTTTTTCTACATTCATTGCACCAATTCATTCATACACCCTCCCCCCTATCATTCGCGGTACGCATACAAACTAAGGTTGAAAGCTGCTACAAAGGCCAAAATACTCATTTATCTATATCAATAGATCCTAACAAATGATAACATCTTTCAGGACACAATGTGAAATCAAATAAAATAATAAAATTAAAACAAGTTGGGAACTAAAGCCCTAGGTTACTCAAAAGAAAATGCCTCTGTACAAGCTCTATATATACTAATACTTTATACTCGATAAATGATTGTTAACAATAATTGTTAACAATTCTAAATAATCTGGAAGCTAACCTACCAAAAAAAAATCAGTGTAACTTCAAAAACTGCCCTTGCCTCGACACTAAGCGACTTTTCACGACAATTCTATAAAGACATACACAAATATAAGGGCGAATAAAGAACCATTAAACGTGACACCTCATAAAAGCGGATTGAGTCATTCCCCTAGCCACCGTGGGTGAAGTCACTTTCTTCTTACTTCCTCGTGCGTCTGCCCCCTTTGCAGTAGTCCGACCTCAGCACTCTATTGAAAGATGGATTTATAGGGTTTATGATTCACTACCCAACACTAACATTCTCAAGTGCTTTCCAAGGATCAACTACAGTCTGGGCCTACTTAACTTCTACCCCTGGCTTAGGGTCCCTATACTTCACAACTTTACTCTGAAAGATTGACCTTTCATGTCCTCATTAGAAACCTATTTCAAAGCTACTACCTGAAGGCCAGGGATTATAGGGTTTCTGAATTACCCAACACAAGCCATAGGATGCCTATTAGGTTTGTTGTTTTAGACATAGCCCCCCCTCTAAGTTGTGATTTCCTACACCTTCCTTCACCTATTACTCCTGGTAATAACTAAAATTTCAGATTTACACTAAATAGTTAATTCACAATGGTATACATTATTCTCATTGGTCTTCGAAACTCGGGTTTTAACAAGAAATAGTTTGTATTAAAAAAAAAAAGGAATCCTAATGAAGCTCTACTTTAAAAAAAAAAAGGTTTAAAAAAAAAAAAAAAAAAAAAAAGGCTGAAATCTCTAAACTTCTCATTCTATCGAGCTGATTCTCCGTACACACTCCAAAATCCTAGTTAGAGGCGACAGTCTAAGCAGAATTTACACGGTGTGGGCCTTTTTACCCTTGTAGACCTGCGTAAAGTTAAACTGTTCACACTAACTCTGTCAACTTCCCCTCGTCTCATTACTTCTGAGTTCGCTCTGGTTGTCACCCCTTGTGGAACCACTACATTAACAGACCTATTAGGGAGATAAGCTGGACCTGTAAGATGAATCCAATGATCTTCATCACTGGAACTTTGACTTGAATTACCATCACTAGTCTCCTCCTCCTCTGTGGGGAAAATCCTAATTGGTATATGGTATTGTTTTAACCTATCTATATGGTATTTATCCAAATTCCCAGTTTCTAGATTCTTCAAGAGATATACAGTATCACCAGCTCTTTTTAGTACCTCATATGGACCCCCATACCTTGGCTCAAATTTGTGACGCCCCTTCGTCTCATGCATTCTCTCCACTAGGACTAAGTCCCCGTTATTGAAAGTTCTCAGCCTTTTGTTTTCGAACTTAATCCTAGCTTCTTCCTGTTCATTCAAGTAGGTTTGCCTTACTACCTCTCTTATCTTCTCGACCTCCTCTGTTAGTTCCCGCTCGTAGAAGGCTGCCGTTTGAGCAATCAAATCTTCGCTTACAGGACTTTGTCCCGCTTCCTGAAAGGGTTGTGGGAGCCTCAGCTCATGTCCGAAGACGAGTTTCGCTGGCGTAAATCCTGTACTAGAATGTTCAGTGGTTCTGATAGCTAAAGCTACCATGGGTAAGATGTCATCCCAATTAGAACCTGCCTCACACCTACGCAAAGATTCAATTACTGTTCTGTTGAGCCTTTCTACAGCGCCATTACTTTGAGGTCTCCAAGCAGTGGTGTTCACTGCACTTACCCCCATGGCCTTGCAAATCCCTTTGAAAATACAGCTAATGAATGCCGAACCCCGGTCCGAAAGTATAGTTTTCGGTACTCCAAAGATAGTAATTACGCTTTCCAACAGCGCTTTAACCACTGTACTGGCACACTGGTCTCTTGTAGGTATTAAAATAGGGAATTTGGTAAATAAATCGACTATGGTCAGGATGCTAGAATGTCCTTTGGAAGTCTTCTCTAAGGGCCCTATGAAGTCTAGAGCAAGATGCTCAAATGGTTTTCCAGGCCTGAAGTGAGGAGCATTACCAGCCTTGGTTACACCTTGATTTGAGAGCTGGCAACCCTCGCATCTGTATATATAGTTTCGGACCTGTGTCCTCATACCCGGCCAATAATAATCGTCCTTCAGCCTTCTCATTACCTTCTTGACCCCAAAATGACCTCCCGTCGGAACGTCGTGGTGATATTTAATCACCATCTCCCTAATGTCTGACGGAACCACCTTCACCCAGATACCCCCACTGTTCTTAGACACGAGGTAACCCTCGTGCATTTTATAATCCTTATTTTTATAAGTTACAGTCTCGGTAGACCGTCTGTCACCTATTAGTTTCAATAAGGGGGCCCATTTCTTGTCCTTAAGCAAACCTTCCCACGTCCGATCACTATCTATCAAGGGGGGCCCACGATTTTTAATTACTGCGGCCACAACTCTCTTATCTCGTGATGGTTCAGGATCATCCTCACACGGGAACCTACTGAGGAAGTCGGCTACCGTGTTTTCTTTCCCCGGGACATACACAAATGTCACATTGAAGTCTTGGATGATCTCTGCCCATCTAGACAATCGAGCGTTCTTATAATCAGACCCCTTGTTATAAGTGATCGGTTTGTGATCGGTATGCACCTCAACCTTACTGCCCGCCAGGAGGTGTTTAAAGTGCTGCAGAGACAACACTACGGCATAAGCCTCCTTTTCGATTGTGGAATAGCGAGTTTCGGGGCCTATCAACCGTTTGCTATAGTAAGCTATTGGCTTGACAACCCCGTCTATCTCCTGTTGGAGACAAGCGCCAACCGCTATTCCACTGGCGTCTGTATTGAGGATAAATGGTCGCCCTATCATTGGATGAGCCAGTAAAGGCTCACTGGTTAGTACTTGTTTTATGGTCTCAAAGGCTGTCTGCTCTATTGTACCCCAAGTGAATCTTCGCCCCTTTCTCAATAAGTTACTTAGTGGAGCTAGGAGTTTACCTGCGTTGGGTATGAAGCGCCTGTAGTAGTTTACAGTACCCAAAAGACTTCTGACCCCCCTGATGTTGTGGGGACGTTTCAAATCCCTGAGAGCCGCGACATTATCCCACATGGGTTTTATCCCATCCTGATCAATTACATGACCGAGGTAATCTACAGAGCCCTTGAAGAAATAACTCTTCCCACGCCTAGCCTTTAGATTAAAGCGACTCAGGCGTTCGAGTACAGCGGCAAGGTCCGCCACATGCTGCTCATGAGAGTCGCTGTAGACGATGACATCATCGATGTACAAACGAACGCATTTATACAACAAATCCCCTAGGACCAAATTCATGGCCCATTGGAAGATCTGAGCTGAGTTCTTCGCTCCTTGTGGTAGACGTGTGAAACGATATCTCCCCCAGGGCAGAGAGAAAGTGAAATAATCTCTATCACCCTCCGGGATGCGAATCTGGAAAAATCCAGAGGTCAAGTCTAATGTGCTGAAGACCTTTGCGCCTGCAAAAGCACGCAGGTTGTCTTCAACGCGAGGTATTGGGAACGGGAAGAATTCTGTCACCTCATTAATTAATCGCAGGTCCATTGTAATGCGGACGCTGCCGTCTGTTTTAGCAACAGGGAATAGGGGAGAATTCCATAAGGATGTACTCCCCTCGATAATTCCAGCTTCTTCCAATTCGTCTACTAAGGCCTTCACCTTTGAGACCAGCTTATTTGGGATCGGATACTGACGTCTATAGACTGGCTTTCCAGTCAGTATCTTTAACTTAGGGGCAATGATGGTTGACCCATCGCCCATATCGGAGATGTCGTCACAGAAACAGTGACTATATGCCCTAAGGACGTCTTCCCCTGTCCTGATTTTATGTAGAGGTATACTGGGTGGTCTGACAGGCACCTCACTGGCCTGTAACGAGGACAGGAAGGCCGACTTAGTCGGTTCTTCGACCTGCTCAAAGTCTGATCTGACGCTTCCATCATGGTTGAGAGTGAGTCTTAGAGCCTTGAATCCTGGCATACCTAGGATTCCATCAAAGCCTAGCCCACCTAGATGGCAGTATTCAAATGTTGTTTTTACTTCCCTGATGGGTTTTCCCCTGATATAGGCCCTAACCTCTATTAACTCACTCCCCAGTGACCTTAACTCACTCCCACTAATCCCCTTAAGGAAGGTGGGTTTACCCAAACCTTCAGCGCTAATATCCAAGGAATCTATATTTACAATGTTGGCCTCTGAGCCTGTATCGATAATTAGTCTGATAGTCCTATTACTCAGAGACCAACCTTTATCTACAAATGTACAAGTGATTACAGGTAGGCCGGCTAGAGTTCCCCCATTCCCTGCTTTGAGGCAAGCCGGACCTATTTTTTTGTCATGGCTGTGCAAATTCTTGCCATGTGGCCTGTCTCCCCGCATCTGAAGCACCTGATGGGTGTCCGCGTTGCTTCGGGGCCCTCATACCCCCTTGGCGCTCCTCCCTTGGTTGTTGTTGGAGGGCCTTCCTTGCGCTGTTCTTGTGGGGCTCTACCGTTGGGGTTCTGTCGGGGTCTCTCCTGCCTGGTCCCTTGTATAGTGGGCTGGTTGTTCTGAGCGGAACCTCCTCTCCGCTGGAAACCTCTGGCCTGGTTGGTGTCCCACCTGTTTCCCATATTCATCCTGGGTTGCTCCCTGTGGGTCCTCCTCAGGTCCTGGTTTTCCGTCTCCAGGTTCTTTAACTTGGATTCCAGCCGGGCCATCTGGCTCGTCAACTCCCTCAACTTCCTGGCACTCCCCTCTTCATCTTCCATTTGGCATCTGGAGTACTCGTCATCCCTTTCTTCGATCTGGTGGAGACTGCTCACAACCACCTCCCATGACTCGTTCTGGAGTTGGTGGGCTCTCTGCCACAGGTTTGGACAGAGTCCAGTGAGGAAGATATCAGCGACCTCAGTGATGTCGATCCTCAGGCCATCTGACTCGGCTTCTGAGGCAAGGCTCCGCACTCTGTTCGCGTATTCCTTAACCTTTTCTCCGGGCCTTTGTCTACAGGAGAAGAACTTCTTCCTGGCTTCTCTCTTGGGGGCCCTCCTGGAGAATCTCTGTTCCAGGTTTTCCTTTAATTCGTTGTATCCCAGTTTGATCTGGGAGGCCTGGAGGGCGAACTCTCTCGCAGCTCCTCGAAGGTGATTGTCCAGGAGGATCCTCCTCCTAGAATCATCCAGGGCTTTCACATCGTAGACCAATTCGAAGTCCCGGATGAACTTGTCGAATGGTATGAGCCCATTTCCCTCAAACTTCTCCAAATGGTATAGCGCAGACGGCAACGGCGTCTGGCTGGGTGAGGGGTCATCTCCAGGGTGCATGGTTCTCTCTCAGTCTGCTGTCTGAAATATTCCAGATTAGTAGTGGGGATTGGAGAAGAGAATCTCATGTATTAATGGGGGCAGGGAACCGAGGGGTGAAAGATGGGTTCATGGCCCAAAAGGGAAAGGAAATGGGAGAGGTACATGTTCATCCATGTGGGTGGATAGTAATCTTAGATCAATGCTCTTTCTGGGTGTATTGAAACTAACTAGCCATGATGGTAGGGGCGCTGTTCTCACTGCCTCTATTGTACATCAGAATGAACTATAATTATTACTAGTGTATTATTATTCCAACAGCCTATGACCTTTAAACCTTTATACCTTCATATACACTCGACGGGGTAGTCACCTTGTTAAAAAAAAATCTATAATGTCATAGATCAGCTAGGGGGAGAACATAACAAAATTGTGCGAATAGTCTGTTTCAACTACTGATTGTAAGCATATTAAACTCGTTCTCTTTAGGTTGGCTCGCTCATTCATCTTCAATCTACTTTCAATAGTCATATTGAGTTCACATGGATGCTAGATGTAAACTGTATCAAAATAGTGTAGTTTTCTAGTTTCCGAATTATATGACAGTTAGAGAAAGAAACAAACATTCTGGAAATATCTCGCACTGGCTACTATTAAAAAAAATTGAATGGGGTACAGCTCTGATCTTACAGGATACCTCATGGCTCATAGAATTGAATCGCTCATTTCTCACTAAAATATTCACACAGGGTATGGAGGTCTCCAGCGGTTCTATAGCTATTGGTCAACTAAATTAATTAATGGCAGGAATTGAAGCTAGTTTAAATGCTCATGTGCTGTTTTGTCATGCGTCTTTATGTCATCTGCACAGGAAAGTGTCGCCTCAAGGACCTAATTCTGGGACTAACATCCGCTGCACATTTCAGGAAGGAGTGGTCGTCCATACAATAGCAAGATATCATTTTGCTGCCAATGTACAATGTTGAGCATTTTCCATGTCGTCATTTTGTCGATCCCCAATCTTCTAGGGTGTTTCTTTAAGCATTTCACGATGTCATTTAATGCTTCATGCGATCCCGCCCGGCATTCAATAAGTAAGTATTTGATCGTACCACCTCCAGGAGACCATCCCATTGCGGCCGAATCATTTCCACCCAACTTATAACGCCGTCCATATCGCGTAATTGAAATTAGTGTAAAACTCAAAGAATAAGACCTTAATCTCTTAATTCTTTACTAATTTCAGTTGGCTCAACATAAATCTTCTCAATTATTAATTTAGTACAGTGGCGTGACATGTCACACTTCTTCTAGTTCTTTCGCAAGCTCGATTAATCCCAGTGGAAACCCGTCCAGGCGTCAATCCCGTGCTAACCCGTCATGCATGACTTCAAATTTGGAAATTATTAGACCTGAATATTTGCAGTGGCATCTGCTTCCACTGAAAGTATTTAAGACACAAGGCTGCCTCTTTAAATCACTGTCTTTACTCCCACATGCCTGTGTAAACTTTAACCATGACTTTATCAATTCTCAAAATTCTGCCTATCGAGTATCCTGAGAATCAATGTTCTTCTTGTCTACGGCGGATTATCACAGTAATTGTTCCCTAGAGTTATCTGCGTCGAGTGGTCAGTCTGTACTACTAATTCTCCACTCTAACTCTAGGACTCTTCTATCTACTCGGGCTGTTCAAAAATTTTCAAGACAGTTGTTCAAATCCCCAATGATAATCTGCTAAATTTCGATAATTATTGGAATTCTCATTAAACAGAATAACTACACCTTTCTGACACAGAAATATCCAGCATCAAGATATAGCGCACCGTCCAATTTCTTTATTTCAAGACGGTGTCAAATTACAACTGAAGGAACATACTAAGCATATAACTGGTTTAAATTTCATGTAATCTCATCATGCCTTCTGCTGGCAAATATTTACTGTAAAATTCAATACTATCAAGATGGTTTTATTTGTCTTCATCCAGAAAAAAATGTTTCAGAAATAGAATCTTGGAAATCTCTACTTGAGGCAAAAAAAATGCACATTTATCAATTTAAGATAACCTTCCCTTGTCAGAGTGTATACAGCTGCCAAGCCAAAATACGCAGGGGAGACAGGAAGGAGAGTCAGCAATAGAATATATGAACATAGACGCAACGTTATTAATCAAGACAATAGGTCTCTAATTTTCCAATACTGCAAAGGAACAGGTCACACTTTCGCATTAGGAGAACCTAGAATACATTACAATAACATAAACAGCAAATATCAAAGGCTTATAAATGATTCTCTATTATTCAGAAAATACAATAGCATTAATAGAAATAGATTTGCCCGAAACATATAACACAATATATCCTAGTACCAGCTAATAATATCAACAATATTATAAGTAACTTATATGTAATAGCCAATAACTATTATAAAACTACTTAAATAATAGAATTTCTAACCTATAAGATAATTCATAGAATATAGCAAACAATAGTAGAATATGTGTAATACCTTAATAAAAAAAAAATATGTCTTAAGAAAAACAAATAATATGCAAAACTTTCTAATGTATATATATATATATGTGCATAGAATCATAATAGTTTTAGCATCAGGCGACGTTATATTTTCTTGATATATTGTATATGTTTCTCCTGTAGAAGGGCGGACAAGCTCGAAAGCTCGAGAAGACCAGAATAAAAGATACTCATCCCCATAGACGTTTTTACTTTGATGTCAGAAATCAATGATAATATTAAGGTTTTGCCACAAACCATGTGAATCGTAAAAGACAGCGGCGAGAGATGCGGTATACACCGCCTCAACATAACTTTCATTGCCTGATAAAATGCCCGTGAAACGGAAAGCATAAATTAAAATTCACGATTTATAATAGACTGTTAATCTCAGGATGCGTGGACTACTTCACCAATACTTAAAAATAGTATGGCTTTTCATTAGGTATATATTTCTAAAGTATAGGGGATGAAACATATACTAAATTCGAGCCCCGCGGCGGGCGACATTGATGTGTTCCCTGGTTTGGATAGATGAAAAGGGAGGATACACGATGTGACTTATTAAAGTTTCCTTACTTAAGTATATATATATATAGCAATTTAGGCCAACAACCCCATGTATATAACCCGCAGCAAGACCTTAATGTTGTATAATGGTAAATATGATGGAATAACGCACTGAAACACATAAAAGTACAAACATCACTAAAACCTGACAGATAATTACCCTCAAAGTAGCCCTAATAAAGTCGTAATTTTGTAACTGTTGCTGTGTCAATATATCACAGCAAAGATATAGTACACAACTCTATTTCAACAGAGTCGGTTGTTCTATAATTTGTACACTTTGTGAAATTAAGGTGTGGGGGGTAGTACCATAAGGCAAATTATGTATGAAATAGGTAACAGAGGAAACAAGAAAATTTTTCTAGATATTTATTTAAATATCTTAAAATTTGGGAACATGTCTATACTGACGAGATATGCTATTTACATAGTAAAATTTTAGATAGAGGTGACCTGAAGTTACTTTATAGCCCTTTAGGGCCCATGCGAAATCTAGGTTGTCTACTACACAAAAGGGGGGGGGGGGGAACCTAGATCTCCATCTATTCTAGCGGGACAAAATATACGAACCCTAACACTCCTTTTAAGTCACTTAAAGCCCTTTAGGGCCCATTCAGAATCTAAATAGATTAGCTTCTGTTCGAAAAAAAAAAAAAAAAGAGGGGGGGCTAAGCCATAATGGCAAGGGGCTTACCTTCTCTCGAAAGCGGCGGCAAGGTCTGGTCTCCTCTACGTCTCAGGCCCGTCTAAAAATCGTCCTTCTCACTGAGCGACTCCGATCGAAATCCCGCCTTTTGGCAAAGAACCTTCTTTTATATCATCTCATTCTCCATTTTCATTCGCCGAAAGAAACACCAATCAAAATGGCCAACGGCTCCAGTATCAATTTCATAGACGCCCCAGGCCTCTCCCCTTCAAAATAGAACATATAGTATTACCAAAACAAAAAAAATCTAAAGAGAGAAACAACCCCTGCGGTAGTGTAAGATTTCAGACTCCAGCCCCCCGTCTTTCCACATGGGTTGAAATACAATCCTCCCTTTTTCTCGGGATGGTATATATATCGCCCCCCCGTCTTGGCTAAAATTGACCCAGGCCCTTTTTACCTGGACTGTAATGTGATGCTTTCCTTTCTCTGGAAGGATATTTTATAAGTTTCAGTCTTTAGAGATCTTCCTTCTCCATTTTTCTCCTTTTTTTTTTTTTCTGGTCACCTTTACCTAAATTTTTGGTGAGGGGAATATATGTACATATGAAACAACAGTTTCCAGCTCGGATGTCTCTGGATGTCTTCTTCTTTACCAGGCATCAGCTTTCGGCATGAAAGTCTGGTGTCACCAAGTGTCTAAGTTTCTGGGCAAAAAAAAAATGGTCTGTAAGTCTATGTGGGAGGGAAGCCATGTATCCATTTGATTTGATCATACATACGCCTTCTGTTGGGGTATGGTTACAAAAAAACGTGCCCCAACAAATATAATAAAAAAATCTAATTTCAAATTTTTAAAAATACCAGATTTTTTAATCGTTTGTTTGCTTTAAAACAAAACAAATAGATCTGAATCAATTCAAGGAATTCGTGCTCGCTTTCCAGAATCAACAGCAGCAATTCCTTCAAGCAATATTATCTACACAGCAAAAGCCATCACAAAGACCCAATATTTCTACCCTGAGCCAGACTACTGTAAACCTGGTTTCAGTTCAGGCTTTTAAAAATTTCGATCCCAGAAAAAAAAAACTTTCAAATTTTATCACTAGAGATTTGAATATTTCCTCGAGCTGAAAAATCTAAATTCAGATAAAAAAGTATCTGCCAAAATCCCTCTAAATTTAATAGGTGCATCTAATTACAATATGTGAACAGTTCTGGTTTCACTTAAAACTCCCCCTCAACTAACTAATGAGGAAATCATCAACGCGTTTGAAGTTCATTTGTGTACAAAGAAAAATGAAGTAGTTGCACAACATCAATTTCTTTCGACTTATCAATATGAAAATCAAATTATTGCTGACTTCATTGCTACACTTAGACGCAATATAATAAATTGTGAACTTGTCTCACCTTGTGATTACGAAGTATCGATTGCAGATAGATTTTTGAGGGTTCAATTTGTACGTGGTATTTATGACAACTCAAATTCGTGAACAAATATTACAATAGAATTTGATCACTTTCGGCAAAATTACAAAAAGAATGCTTGCATTTGAAGCATCAAAAATCGATAATCAAGAACTTTCCAAAAAAACATTCAATATGTGTAGTTGAAATGGTGAGATCAATAGAATATATCAAGGGATGCTCAAAGTTCAATCACCAAAATTTCACATCGACTTCTCAAAGCAGACAAGCAACTAGCAATAGGTCGAATTTAAGGCCAGATTTTGATAAACTTGGTCTCCGATGCGGCCAAAATTATCACATTTCAAGATATTTCAGATTTTTAAGCATGACACACTCAAGAAAATCCATGCAAGAAAACAGAATTTATCAAAAAGGTATGTATCCAAACAATCCTGAGAGAAAAAAATTGTCTAAAACAAGAAACTCGGCAAATAATATTTCACATGAAGATCCCCATTCTTATGACATTAATAAAATTGCGGACATATATAAAAACTGGCAAGATGGATCAAAAAACCTCACCAAATATTACCTCTATGTGAACATCGGAGGTAAAAAGGAAAAATTCGAAATGGACTCTAGTGTCAGATTTATCTTTATTCTACAGGATAAGTTCTCTAGACTCAACGTTAAAGCACAAATTCAAGACTCAAATATAGCATTCAGATTATATACTGGTAATGTTTTCCTACCAGATGGAAAAGTCAAGGTTTTCGTGGAATACCAGGGAAGGACATCATTTGAAGAACTCTTCATTGTTCCTGAAAAATATGATGCCTTACTGCGACGACGTGTTTGGATTCATCACCTCAATATCAATCTACATGATGTTGACTCCTGTTGACTTTGCTTATAATTTTTAATGAAATTGATTCCAATAATTATTAATTAAACATTATATTTATTGATTTACAAGCGAGAGAACAAAATATAAAAGGGAAACCAATATTGAACAAGGAACTTTTTTCTCTTTTCGGTTAGTGCCTATTTACCTGTGAGCTTACACACACTCTGTGGAACAATTAATTAATATATATACAACATACGCTCCCCTGTGTGTAAGCTCTAACCAGCAAGTCCAAGGCTATCTGCACATTTCCGTAGTTTGTCCTTATAGTCCACACCATATCTTTGATTGCATCCAACAGAAACCGGTCTGGCCTTTCTTTTATATATGCCGTCATTTGATGTTTTCTTCGTACTGTAGACCCATTTACTATTGATGACTTTCATACCATTTTCCCTTGGTACTAGTGTCCATACTTTATGCTTCTCTATCTCACTGAGCTCTTCTTCTATTGCTTTGTGCCATTCATTTCTTTCTCCACTATCCATTGCTTCTTTAAAGTTCTCCGGGATATAATGATCTATTTTCACAATTAAGTTTGCCTCGTTCCTATCTTTTATTCTTTGTGAGCGTCGAACTCCTTCTTTGATCAATTTTCTTTCTTGTTCTTCAAGTCTTGCGTTGTGCCGTTCTTCTAAGATGCTCTTTGTTTCTCCTTTCTTTCTTCCTCCTTTTACGCATCTTTCCTCTATCAGTTCAGTTTGTGATGAGTCATTTTCACAGTCACCACCTGGTTTTACTGAATTATCCTCCTGAGACTTCATTTTACTCTCTGTGACAGGATTGTCTTCTCTCAAGATAAGAAAGTCTTCAGCAACTATTTCTTCAAATTTTCCTTTATAGGTCAAATTATCACAATTAGTATCTTCCTGAATATCATTTGCATAATCAATTCCTCTCTTATCTTCACTAAATTTCACTGATCTGACTTCATGAATTCTCATTGTCCATATATCATATATTCTGTAGGCTTTTCTTTTAATGGAATAACCAATAAATATTCCCTTTCTACCCTTTGGTGAAAACTTGTTTCTTCTTGGTTTGGGTAGTTATGGTGGGTAGTTAGCGACTGCTTTTTACTGTAAGCGCACCACATGTCTACACATGTGAAAGCAGTTCGACTTTGCACTTACAAATATGCCAGAGCCCCGTTTGGTTACTTGCACTCGCTGGTGGGGTTGGACTTTTGCAAGAATCGAGGGGCCATTGGAGCATTTTTTTTAGCAGAAAAAAGTGTCCAATGCGGGAATCGAACCCGGGTCGTAGTGGTCGAAAACCAAACGGTTTAACCAGCCTTCCACCGACCCCCCTCGTCCATTTTTGAACTCGTTAACCCATTTATAAATGTTTTTTTTTTGAGACAAACAAGACTCACCATAGATATTTTTCATTTTTTGGCATATTTGAGATGTTTGAATACCTTCTGCATTCAAGAAACGAATAACTGCACGTTGTTCAAGCGTGGTGCAATCCTTCAAGGGAGCTTCCATTTTAGTTTATTTATAAGTCTCGCGCCGCGCGTGGGAAATTTTATTTATTTATTTATTTCGTCTCAATTTACAGGTGTTACATTCGAGCACAGCTCGCGAGTCACCTTGTCCTGGCTATTTACACATGGCGAGTTGGTGGAGTAGAGGTGGTCCCCCCCGGACCTTGCAGGAGGGCAGCTGTTGGGCGATGAGCTCTTAATTAAGTGTCAGGGCCGGGTCGTTGGAATCGGGGATTGATATCTCCTTTATTTTGTAGAATATCTTGTATGGTTGGATTATTTGAGTTTTGTATTTGAAGTTATGATTTCTCAACGGAAGTTTGGTACATATCTTCTAGATCGGGTTGGTTCAAGTCCTCCTTCAGTATCTTGTTTGATAGGTTGAATGGAGCTCCTATACTTGTCCGAAGGCAGATTCTCATAAATGCGTTTATCCTATTTTTGTATGTGGTTGTAATATATTTGCACCAAACTGGGAGTGCGTATGTTACTATCGGGAGGATACAACTTCTCTATAGAGTAAACTTTTGTTTTGTAGTCAATTTGCTTCTGTAGTTTAACAGGCTTGATAATGTTATTTTTGCGATTTTTGCTTTCTTTATGATATTTTTGACATGCATGTTGAATTTCAACTTATAAAAGATATCTAAAAAGGAATCTAAGGTAACTCCAATATATTTAACGCTGTCAGTCCTGGTTTACCTTTAGGATGGATTGTGGCTTGAATTTTTTATTGTCTAGTGGAGGAAAAATTATTGCCTGAGACTTTTTTGGGTTGATGTCTAATTTCTAATCATTGCACCATTTGGTTATACTGTTTATGTAATTTTGGAGTTGTGTAGTTATTGTTCCTATTGATTTGGAGTTTGCTAAAATTTCTGCGTCATCTGCGAAAAGTTTTGTTTGACATTTTGGATGTGGAGGGAAATCGTTGATGTAGATGTTGAATAGGTAGGGTCCAAGGATAGAGCCTTGAGGGACTCCAATCTGGGTTGGTTTGCCGTGGTTATATAATTTCCTTGCTTAATTGAAAAGGTCCTGTCCTGGAGATAGTTTTTCAAGAATTTGATAAAATCTCTTGGAAATTGATTTTTTGTTATTTTTGTTATCAAGCCATATATCATGCCATACTCTATCAAAGGCTTTGGTAAAGTCTAGAAAAACAGCACCTACTGCCTCCTTGTGGGACTTTCTTATTTGGATGTAGTCTATTACTATGATTAGCTGGTGGGGGTTGTGGAGTGTCCTTTTCTGAATTCAAATTGTTGAGGAATGATAAAGTTAATAGAATCCATGTATGTCTGCAATCTGCGAAGAACAATCCTCTCGTATACCTTACCGATGGTAGAGAGAAGGCTGATTGGTCTGAGATCTTCAGGTGATTTGACAGGTGATTTTTTTTGTAATGGTTATGATAATGGCATGTTTCCACGTCTTTTTTTTTTTCGGGAAGTAGCACAGGTGTAATGCAGCATTGAAGATCCCAGCGAGGAAAACTATCCATTTGATGGGGAGGTTTTTAGTCATTTGCGGCGTAATATATTGTCGTGGCCTGGAGCTTTGTGATTACCTAGATTTTTAATCACTTCCTTGACTTAATTTGGCGTTGTCATTGATAGTATATTCTCTTGGGGATGTTGGCAAGTGTTATCTGTTAGGTAAGATGGAACCTCATCCTCCGCTTTGGAAAAGTGTTCGGAAAAATGCTCTGAAAGATCATTTCCAATTTCTTTGTCGGTCAGCAAGGTTTTCCCATTTGCATTTAAACCAGTGATTTTGTCAGTTTTTTTCCTAATGGGTTTTGTTTTTTCCAGAAGTCTGTTGGGCTCGATTCAAGTTTGCTTAAAAAACTATTCCAATTTTCAGATTTCTCTGCTTCAAGGGCTTGGTTTACCTTTTCTTGAAGATTGAGGTAAGTAGCTCTCTCTCTCTCTCTATATATATAAGCTGGATCCCAGGTTGATTGCCATCTTTTCCGAGCTTTAGTTTTCTCCCTTATTAAGACTTTGGGTTTTGGGTTCTTTATTAATTTGGAAGATGAGACTATGGTGTTTTTCGAGTAGCTATTATTAATTTTCTCGTTTAAAATTCCAACTGCTGAATCAATGTCTACTTCAGTTTTCAAGGGGAGTCTGGGGGGCGTGGTGGAGATTAGATCTTGTTGAAAATGAACCCAATTAGTTACTCGGCTGAGCTGGGTTGTGAATTCATCCTTTGGACAATTCAATTCAAAGATTACAGGGAGATGGTCAGATGATAAATCGTCGGTGGTTCTGGCCTTTGGGGTCTAGGGAATGTTTTTAGAAACAGCGAAGTCTAGGAAATCGGGATTGCCGAGTGGACTGTAATGCGTGGGTGACGAAGGTGCGACAATGTCGAGGCTTTCTCTTTCAGAGAAATTGTGCAGCACGACTCCGCTGTTATTAGAAGTCTTTGATCCCCAAAGAGGGTGTTTGGAGTTCCAGTCTCCTGCAACGATTATTGCGTGGTTGTGTTTTATCAGTTGGTTCAAATCTTCTTCCAATAATGGTGCATCAGGCTTCTCATAAATCGCTGAGATTTGCAAGAGGGTTTTTCCATCTGGTTTTATCAAAATTGAAGTATTTTCAAAGTTTGAAGTATGAATCAGCATATTTTTATATTTAAAAAAGGATTTTATAATGATGGCTGGTCCCCCACCCTTTCCTGTAATTCGGTCAGTTCTAATGGTTTGATAGTTCCTGAACTTTAGATCAATTGAGGGGGTTTAAGGTGAGTTTCACTGAGCAGAGCAATGTCTATTGGGTTATCTTCTAAAAAGTGCAATAATTATTCTTTCTTTGATCTGATTCCGTTACAATTCCAAGCAATAATTTTAAAAGGTAATTTGCAATTCATTGTAGGTATGTTTTGATTACTTGCTTCAATTTTTCACACAGGTCCTTAGTTTCAGAACGAGAAGTTTTTCTTGTCACAACCTCAGAATTGCTTTGGTTTTGTTGTTCTACAATTTTCGGCAGTGTTTCAGATCTTTTTGAAATCGGAATTGGGTTGTTAGGTTTGTACTGACCAGGGTATCTTGGCTGTTGCTGATGTACTCTTGGAAACTTAGGGCATCCGCGGTAATTGGCTGTGTGTGCTTCTTCGCAGTTTGCACACTTTGGGGGAAGTTGTCTTGACTTTCTTGGGCAGTCCTTCGAATGGTGCTCCTCGGCACACTTGACGCATTTTGGTTTCAGGAAGCAGTTAAGTTGACCGTGCCCGAAACCCTGGCAGTTGAAGCATTGAGTCACACGGTTTGTTGTTCTGAAAGATTCTACTGCAATTTTCTGATAGAGAAGTTCAGTTATTCCGTAAATTTTCTTGTTTTGTTCATTTTTCGGTAATTCTATCAGTACTAAATTCATTGGCCTTTTAGTTGATTGTCTATGAAGTCTCTTCACAGAGGTCTCAGTAAAGCCCATTGTTGCAAGTTCTATTGCTATATATTCAGTCTTGTAGGCTGTTGTCACGCCCTTTAATACCACTTTGAGCGGTTTTTCTTCTTGGAGTCTATAAGAGTAGCCGCCATTGTTTTTTGAACGTATTCCCTGATTTTTTTTTGAAGTCTGAAATATTTTTGGCCTTGATAATGTGCTTATATCCTGAGATCGTGCATTGGAATTTATCTGCGCACAGATCTTTCAGCTCTTGGCAGAGCAACTTCCAGTCTGTTACATTTTCTGCTATTACAGGTGATATTCTTGGCTTTTTTGCATGTGTAACTGTTGTCCAAGGACCATCTTCATCAATGTTTTCTTCGTTAACCTGAGGAGGGGTAGCTGCGGGCGTTTTTTGAGAGACTTTAGTTACCTCGTTCATGGAGACAACGTTTTCATTATACTGTGAGACAACTTCCATTCTCGGTGTCTTTTGGCTACGTGGTGTTGAATCTGATGGGGATTCGCGAGTTCGTTTCTTTGTTGAAGGAGTTTCTTCTACTTTGTACTCGATGCCACATCTTTCAAGAATTTTCAAAAGTATGTTGGTTTCGATTGTACTGACCTTTTCGCCAGCTGGGCCGATCGTTGATTTGATTACAATAGCCTGCATTTTTTTTTTTCGCGTGGGAAATTTTATTTATTTATTTCATCTCAATTTGCAGGTGTTACATTCGAGCACAGCTCGCGAGTCACCTTGTCCAGATTATTTACACATAGCGAGTTGTAATGCTGGAGTGGCCCCCCGAACCTTACAGGAGGGCAGTTGTTAGGTATTTGGCTGTCAGCTAGCCATTGGGTCCAGGTCGTCGGATTCGGTGGCTGAGGTCACCTTGATTTTGAACAATTTCTTGTATAGTTGGATTTGATGATTTTTGAAATTGTTTTTCATGTTAGATGTTTGAATCAGCACTTTTTTTTATATTTAAGATAGTTTTTTAGAATTATTGCCGTTCCACCGCCCCTTCCAACGATTCTATCGTCTCTTATTGTCTGATAGTTTCTGAGTTTGAGATCGACAGATGGTTTTAAGTGTGTTTCACTGAGCAGTGCCATGTCTATTGAGTTTTCTTCTAAAAACTGTAGGAATTCTTCTTTTTTGAGTTTGATTCCGTTGCAATTCCAGAAAACGATTTTTAAAGGTAATTTGCCTTTCATTGTAAGTAAGTTTTGATAATTTCTAATAACTTTTCGCACAGTTCCCTGGTGTCAGAACGAGTAGTTTTCTTTTTTTTGCAGTTTCAGCGTAACTTGCCTTTTGTTTTTCAACAGTTGCTTCTTCTGTTTTAGTGGAGCTTGCTTGAGGTATGGTGTTAGGGGAGTTTTGTCTGGGAGGCTTTAGCTGCTTTGTTGTGGCTTCGGAAAATTTGGGCATCCGCGGTAATTGGCTGTGTGCGCCTCTCCACAGTTAGCGCACTTTGGTGGGAGCTGTTTCGACTTTCTTGGACAATCCTTCGAATGGTGTTCTTCAGCACACTTGACGCATTTGGGCTTCAAAAACCAGTTTAGCTGGCCATGCCCAAAACCATGGCAGTTAAAGCATTGGGTCACTCGTTTTGTAGTCCTGAATGATTTCACGACTATTTTTTGGTAAAGTATTTCGGTTATTCCATAGATTCGTTTATTTTGTTCATTTTCCGGTGGCTCTACTAGAACTATATTCATTGGTATTTTGGTCGATTGTCAATGGAGTCTTTTGACAATGACCTCATTAAAGCCCATTGAGACCAGTTCAGTTACGACGTCTTCTTCTTTGAAGGCTGTTGTGTTACCCCCTTCAATACCACTTTCAGTGGTTTTTCCTCCTGTAGTCTGTAGGAATATCCTCCATTATTTTTCTGTACATACTCCCTGATTTTTTTGAAGTCGCCTATGATTTTCGATTTAATTATGTGCTTTTTGCCAGAAATCGTGACTTGGAATGGTTCCGTGCACAAGTCTTTTAGTTCTTGGCAAAGAAGCTTCCAATCTGCTACATTTTCTGCAATAACAGGAGGAATTCTCGGTTTTTTCACGTTAGTGACTGTGGTCCATGGGCCATCGTTGTCGTTATTTTCTTCATCGTCTTGCGGTGGGTGAGCTGCGTTCATTTGTTGAGAAATTCCAGTGGCGGGACTTTGTTCGTCGATGTCCATTCTGGGCGTCTTCAGATTACGCTCGCTCCTAGTTGGCGATCTTGAGTCATCCGATTGGGAGCCGCGAGTTCTCTTCTTTGATTGAACCGTTTCCTCAAGTTTATACTCGATTCCACATTTGTCTAGGATCTTCGTTATTAAGGAGGCTTCGATTATGCATAGTTTCTCGCCGGTTGGTCCGATCGTCGATTTAATTACAATCGGTGGCATATTATTTTTCCCCCCTGTATTTCAACTTCAATTAGAAAATCTTTTACTGTTGTGTGTGTGTGTGTGTTGTTGACACTTTATTTTTACAATCTTACCGCGTGGGAAAAAAGAACAGAACACCTTAAATAGTCTCTCGATGTTATATTTTAATATTCTGTGGTTTAAATTATTTTGCTTTTTAATTTTTAAGAAATAAGATATTTCACCTTATTTATTGATCCCGCCTTGTATATATATAACAACTCCCAAATTCGGAGCATTGTCTTGATGGTAAACGATCTTCCTGGACAACATTCCTCTTCTCTTTTCCTTGATAGCTTCTTGTAGTTGCTTCACAAGATTTGCATAATAATTGCCAGTGATGGTTTGACCCTTATTCAGAAAGTCTAGAAGAAGTATACCCTCGGAATTCCAAAAGATAGACACCATAACCTTCCCTGCTGATGGAACTGTCTTGGCTTTCTTGGGGGGAGGGGAACCGGAGTGTCTACATTGCATGGATTGTTGCTTGGACTCTGGTGTAAAGTGATGGGCCCAAGTCTCAACCATGGTAACAAATCTATTAACAAATTCCTCTGGATTGGCTTCAAATAACGCAAGATTGTCCGAAAATAATTTTCTCCTTACAGTCTTTTGATCGGGTGTCAAAAGTTTGGGAACCCAATGGGCAGAAAGCTTCCTGAGGCTCAAGTGTTCTCTCATAATTTGATCCACTGTTGTTTTTAGAATACCCAAGGTCTCTTCTATCCGACAACCTGTCATTATTCTGTCCAACATAACCAAAACATATATCTTGTCGATGTTTTCTTGAGTAACTGTCTCAACAGGTCTTCCTGGTCGATGTTCGTCTTCGGTGCTGATCCTCCCTAATTTAAACGCAGCTACCTATATTTTTATTGTGCTATAGGAAGGAGTATCTTCCCTTAATGTATCCACCATATCCTCATAGATTTCCTTCGGTGACATTCCTTTCTTACAAAGATATTTTATTACAGCACGAATCTCGTTTGTCTCCATTTTAGATTATTCCTGTTTCTTGTCTTCTTTCAGAACCCATAACAAAAACGGTTAGTTGTAGAAACTTAAAAATTTACATATCTTTATACAAGACTTTAAGGTATATATGGTAAAATTCATTAGTTTCAAATATTTCGTTCTCATGGTCGGGCCACGGACTTATGGGACACCCCTCGTAATAGATATGTTAGTATAATAGTTAGATCTGAAAAAAAAATTAGTACAAATGTGAGCTTGCACTGGGATAAGGTTCATATATTAAGAAAAAGGCATCTCCTTATCGTGCAACTGAAAGTTGCTGATGGCTTGCGCCATCTATCGGAATAAATATTGCCACGTGGAAAATTAGGGAAGACAAAAACTTCAGGAGGATACAAAATTTATTTCAGGGAAGGACAAACTATCAAAGGTAAACAAAAGATAAGCCACGAGGGAAATTTACAGAGTCGCAAGATATAAAACATAAAAATGACCACTCTGTTAAATAAAAATAATAAAATTAAGAAATACTATGTTACATAAATAAAATTAATAAATACTATGTTACAATATCAACAATTCTGGAATGTAGATGGATATTTTGCCGGGAGGATATTGATCTAAAGAGACAAAGGTCGCCTCTCCCGTCAAAATAGACGTCAAAACTAGACGCCATCTATTGACCGTCGCCGCAAACTAGCGGCCTCGGGTCGGTGACAAAGCCACAACACCAGCTTTGGCAAACTGACGTATATTTTGACGGGAGAGGCGACCTTTGTCTCTTTAGATCAATATCCTCCCGGCAAAATATCCATCTATATTCTAGCCATAGATTTGGCCCAGCCACTTTACCAGCTAAACAGCTCTTTGGCAGATTGTCAAGATTCCATTAGATCCCGTGTGGATCTCATGGAATAAAGTCCGCCCTAGACTGACGAGGGCCATTAGCCCGAAACAATGGTATCTAGGTGGACGCTTTTCAGTTTACCAAAGCTGGTGTTGTGGCTTTGTCACCGACCCGAGGCCGCTAGTTTGCGGCGACGGTCAATAGATGGCGCGTCTAGTTTTGACGTCTATTTTGACGGGAGAGGCGACCTTTGTCTCTTTAAATTCTGGAATGATTAAAAATCAATGAATAGTTGATATTTATTCGGATAGATGGTGCAAGCTATCAGCAAATTTCAGTTGCACGATAAGGCGATGCCTTTTTCTTAATAGATAGATCGTTACGAACAATTTAAAATTATCATATTATTATCATCATCCAGATATATAAAGCTTGACCATGGCATCTGATATGTATAAAATAACATGAATCTAAATATAATAAGGTACAATTTGGATTATAGATTATAAACACAAGGTAATAAGACCAAATCCAAATAAACAGTGTGACGTTTCGGTAACAGCGTTGTTACCAGCTTCAGACAAAAGTACTGGTGACGTTTCGGTAACAGCGTTGTTATCAGCTTCCGACAAAAGTACTGGTGACGTTTCGGTAACAGCGTTGTTACCAGCTTCAGACAAAAGTACTGGTGACGTTTTGGTAACAGCGTTGTTACCAGCTTCCGACAAAAGTACTGGTGACGTTTCGGTAACAGCGTTGTTACCATCTTCAGACCAAAGTACTGGTGACGTTTCAGTAAAAGCGTTGCTACCATCTTCAGACATAAGTACTGGTGACGTTTCGGTAACAGCGTTGTTACATTGTCGGTAACACTTTATTTGCAACAATCGTTTCTACATGAAAAATATTTTATTTTAAAAATAAATGTCTTAAACATCATCTACTTATATATTTGCCTTATTCTGTCTGTTTGTTTGTCTGTTTGTCTGAAGCTCACGGATAGAATGCGCGCTCATTGGCTGCCAGGGAACACGTGTCCTCCCTACCCCCCTCTAGACAACCCTGTTATTCAAAAACCATACATCCAATCGCCATGAAATTCTGGGATATTATTAGGTATATCCCCGGAAAGGTTTTCGAAAAATAATTTCTTGAATATCTTGAATATCCTTAGAGTTATTTGCAGAATTGTAGATATAACTCGCAAGCAGCGCCGCCAGACGGTGATGAAAGCAATGGGGAGGTAACGCCATCTATGTTTGATTTTTTAAACTGTTTATATTTCTGAAGAAAAATTGAGATTGAATTAAAAGGGGGGAATTGTTAGGTTTATTAATTCAAATAATTTTTCTCTGTTTAAATAATTATGTAAATATATGAATAAATATAAATTGATGATGATAATATTAGCTAGCATATGTTAATTAACAATTTGGCAACGTAGTTAGTGCCTTCTTGATCCTTTCTTGTTTTTTGTATTTCTTCTTAATCCTTAAATTTTACTTTTGTACTTTCTATGCATAAAGATAACATTAAAAAATATATTATATAACATTTTTCTCTTTTTTTACCCCCAAAAACACCAACAGGGATGGTATAGTTGCATAAATGATACAAGTTTTATAACAGGTTTAAATATGGTCAAATATAATTGGAAATTTTAGTATAATATGTAAATTAATAGATCACACGCTCTCTATTTATAACACTATCATCCCTGTTTGTTGAGAGGGGTGAGAAAACTTTGACACTGTGTATCAAATACAGTTAAACCTGTCTATAGCGCTCCCTCTTGGGACTCACCAAAATAGGGTGTTATAGAGAGGGGCTGCTATAGACAGGTTACTTTTAATGTAAATCGCATCGTACTACGTATTTAAAATCGGGCGCTATGACCACCCAAGTCAACGTTTTTAAAATATATTCGCACTCGGGTAAACCCCGGGCGTTGCCCGGGCCATTCGTCTAGTATATATATATTTCTTTTAGAAATTTATATTTTTCTCCAAGATTATATATGTGAATATTGATATTTATAACCCAGGTTCTTGGAGCGTGCAGAGAACGTTAACTACCCGAATTTATACATTTTGAAGTAATATAATGTGAAAAGTTTGAACGAAATTATGATTTTTTATAGATTAAAAAAAATGAAGAAAATATCCATAAAGGAAAACTTTGGATCGTAAATTCTAGCACCTCAGTTCAAATAGTCCCTAAGGGAATGTGCCTGGGAAAATTCAAGAGGTTAAAGAAAATAACTTAACGGCTTTCTCAAAATGTTCTGAATTTAATAAGGAGGTGAAAAATGCGAATCATGCCAGTCATGCTGATAAAAGTGACTTTAAATTTTTAAAAAATTTAATTAGTGATGATTTATCAAAAGAGCAGCAGTCTCAAATCTTACCTATTTTAAAACGATACGATAAAATATTTTATAAAAATATGAGCCAGTAAAGCAAACTTCAGTAACCAAACATAAAATTGAAACTGGAAGCCATCAGCTCATTAAGCATAGACCATATCGAGTCTCCCCTACAGAAACGCCAAGCAATCCAAATGGAAGTGGACAAAATGCTAGACGCCGGGATTATACGTTTGATTAGGTTTGAATATATATATATATAGTGTAGAAACTATATAACAAAATTATAACAGTGATTCTAATTTTAAAACTTAAGGAGCAAACTGATAATAATGATAACTTATATCAGTTAGATTTGATTAGATTAGCAAGCTAAATCTAAATTAATTATAATAATAAATAGTTATTTAATTTTATAGTCCAGTTTTGTATTAAGATTATCTTCACTATTATGATCATTTAAATTCAAATTATAAAATTTGTAAAATGTTATTAATTTGTAGATAGAGAGAGAAAAAAAAATCCTTTACTTCTACTACATCCTCAAGTTAATTATATATTTATAATTAATAACAATAAAAATTAACAAAGTAACGTCTATTACATCGGCTTTTACACGTCATTCAGACATACTCTAATCCTATATATAGAATAATCGAAGAGAGAATATATATAATAGTTAGAAAAAAGAGAGAAAGACAGAACCATGCACTTTTAATCAAACTAATAATAAGGAAAAAAAAAAAGAGTTTTATAAAGAAGGTAGATAAGATTGTTAGTATATATATATATATATTTTTTATGATTTTATATTTTATCCTTTTTTTTAAAAGATTTTTAAAGGTTTTTTTATTTTATAATATGATTATAAATAGTTGTATTTAGTAATATATCTATAGTATGAATTAACATTTGTTATAAGTTTGGATATTATGTTTTGAAACCCTAATGGTAGACCAGACATACACAAAAGACTTTAAATTGAAATGAATTGGAAAAAGAGATCTGCTGGAACGGGGATCTTCAGATAAAAATTCCAGCGACATTTCACCCCTTCTTTATTATGTCATAGATCTCTTTTAAACCGGATTTTATGTGTTATTATTAAGTTGTTTCAGTGAAATATTTAAATGAACATATATAACAGATACAAGTGTTAACAAATTCAAACTGTAAACCTACCTCGGCCGCGGCGTCCTCCATTGTGAATATCTATTTCTGGCTGACACATGTCGCGGGAGGGGAATGTCCCCCCACATTTCAAATTTAGACCATTTATTCAGAATTTTTTTGAACAACAAGAAAATTAAAGAAGAAAGGAAAAATAGTTAAAGGAAGAAAGCTGAATTTTATAATCTTTACAGCTAGTTATATCAAAATAACTGATTTAACACTTATTCATCTTTTAATATTCCTTTAAAAAGGCAAATTATAAGAGTTTAATAAAGCTATTAATTGTGCAAATTCACCTTTATTTAACTTCCATTTTCCTCCCCAGAAATTGGAGATTAAACAAAAATGAACTATATACTTTAACACTTTAAAAATCTTGTGAAAAAATCTTTTAATCAGTTATTTAATCAAAGTTTAATTAACTGTTAAAGATTATAAATTTGTATTAGTTAATATTAAGAGAAATTATAGAAAGTTGATTTCATAAATGGATATTTCCATTTATTTTTTTTTTAATATTTTATAATTGATATACTGTTGAAATATTTTACTTGTTTGATACTAAATTTGTTTTTAATAAATTCCATGTTTAAATTTTTAACATCTTCTATGAAATTATCTAATATATTATTTATTCTATAAAATCTTAGAAACTGACCATAATATATACCTTTACAGCAATTTAATGATATATTAGAATTCATATTACAGTATTTTATAATATTGAAATTATAATTACTCTTTTTATTATAAACTCTAACAGCACTATTTGTAAGGTCTATATTCAAGTCTAAAAAGTTAACTTTTTTGTTTCTATAAATTTTTTCATTGTTCTTAAGTTTCAAGTATTTAGGATATATTTCAGGTATTAATTTTTTAAACAGTGGATTATTAAATATTATTATGTCATCTACATATCGGAATATTTGCCAATTAATATTATTTTGTAGAAAGTATTCTCTTTCGTACCAGAACAATATTAGATTTGCTAATAACGGACTAGAAGAAGTACCCATGGGAACGCCTTCTGATTGAATATATATTTTATTTTTAAATTCTATATAGTTAAAATTTAAAAATGTTTCCAGTAGAGTTTTTGCTGTTTTAAGATCTAATTTAAATGTTTTATATCTGTTATGAATAATTTTAATGTAGAAAGTTTTGTCATTAATGAATTCATTAAATAAATTGGTTATTTTATTATTTAGATCTCTTAAATTTATTTTAGAATATAGGTCCTCAAAGTCAAATGTGTGTACTGTTTCAATGTTTGTCCAATTGTTCATTAAATAATTAATGATTTTTTTATTTGAGTCGATAAATTTATAATTATATTTATTAGTTAATTTATTTATAATAAATTGTAGTGTTGAGGCTAATTGTATATCAATATTTTTTATGACTGAATTTATACCAGATGTGATTGTTCTGAAAGAAATAGGTTTTTTGTGTAGTTTAGGAATTATATAGAACTTTGGTATGTTTGGATTTTTGTGGTTATTATAAATTTTTAGTGAATTTTCAACATTTTTGATGTCTTTTTTGATTTTTGTGCCTGTAGTTCTAGCAAAAGTGTATTTATGATTATTATCAATTTCCTTTTTTAGTATATCGTGGTATAGATTTTTACAAATTAAAGATAAATTATTGGGACATTTATCTATAGGAGTGATAATATAGTCCTTCTGTAAATTAATTATATTTTCTTTAAAAGAAGGAATGTCTGAATTGGGTTTTGTGTATTTAAGTGTATTATTATAATAATTTATAATTTCCTTTTTAATATTATGTTTCCATTCCAGAAAAGTAAATTCTGGAATACTGTATTTTATACTAGTTTTATTTATGAAAATATCTATATCTTTTAATATAGATTTAATTGTATTATTATAATTGTGTTTAATTTGAGGTATATATTTATACCCTTTATTTAAAATTTCTTGATATTCTGGATTTAAAAAAGAAAAGTTGCTAGTTAATATATGACCTGAGAACTTATATTTATCAATATAGTTGTTGCAATTACATTTAATTTTTTTTAAATTTGCCAAATTATTAATAAATTGGTTATAATTGCAAACTAAATTACCTATATTTTTATTGTATCTCCAGATTGTTTTAAAATTTAAATTTTTTATAGGGAAAAGATTATTGATGATTTGGTTATTAAAAATATCATTAAATTTAATATGATTAAATAAATTGTTATTAAATTTAATGATAATATTAATGTTATTAGTAGTTTGTTTAATTTTTCTGTATTTAAAGATGTCGTGTGTGATATCTATTAATCTGTTAGTCAGATTATGAATTTTAATATATTCTATGAGTTTGATAAATTTATTATTATTTAGTTTAAATAATGTTTTAATAAATTTATCGACGAAGTTGTTAGTGTACATTTGTTTTGGGTCCAGTAATTCTTCAAATTCAATGTAACCTAATTTATTTGTAGTTTTACCTCTAGTTTTATTAGGTTTAGTTTTAAATTCATTTTTTTTTGTATTTGCAACTGATTTCATAGGTTGAAATTTCTTCTGTTTGTGGTTTGTATGTGTAGTTTAATTCGTCGTTAAGTCCATAAGGGAATAATGTGTTGTGTTTATAAATGTAGTTGTTTTCTAATAATAGTCGTTGTTTTTTGTTTTGACATATGTCTAGTATTTCTATCTTAAAGTTGTTAAAAGTATGTAATTGATTGTGTTCTTTCATATATATATTACCAATTGATTTTTTAGCGTGGTTTCTATGTAGGTTTATTCGTATATTTAATGGATTACAAGTTTGTCCTATATATGATAGTTGACAAATTTGGCATGTTAATTTATAAATAGTATTCACTAATTTACAACTAGTTGTTTGAAAAGTGTCATGGTTCTTAAGAGAGGGACAAGTTTGACAATTCTTTCTTAGGCAATTCTTAGCGAGTTTAAATTAACATAAAAGAGGTGCTAACACTAATATGTTTGTAGTTTTTTTTAGTTTTTTTAGTTTGTTATTCTTATGAATTTTTAAATATATTTTACTTAATTGTTTTTGTGGTGATAAAATTTGTAATAAATTGAATAATTAATCTATAAATATATAGATATTACTGTTTGTTATCTGTTATATTTTTAAGAATAACTAATAAAAAAAACATCTTTAAACTAACTAAACAATGAAAAAAACAAAAGTTCTGAAATTATTTTTTCTAGAATTACTTTTATAATTTAATTTTTAATAATCAAACAATGAAAGATAATTAAAATTTGTATGAAGATTTATTTATATTAGAATATCTAATATAATTTAATTTGTATATTATGTTATATATAAAAAAATATATCATAGAGCAAGCTCATATGAATTAATATAGTGTAGAAACTATATAACAAAATTATAACAGTGATTCTAATTTTAAAACTTAAGGAGCAAACTGATAATAATGATAACTTATATCAGTTAGATTTGATTAGATTAGCAAGCTAAATCTAAATTAATTATAATAATAAATAGTTATTTAATTTTATAGTCCAGTTTTGTATTAAGATTATCTTCACTATTATGATCATTTAAATTCAAATTATAAAATTTGTAAAATGTTATTAATTTGTAGATAGAGAGAGAAAAAAAAATCCTTTACTTCTACTATATCCTCAAGTTAATTATATATTTATAATTAATAACAATAAAAATTAACAAAGTAACGTCTATTACATCGGCTTTTACACGTCATTCAGACATACTCTAATCCTATATATAGAATAATCGAAGAGAGAATATATATAATAGTTAGAAAAAAGAGAGAAAGACAGAACCATGCACTTTTAATCAAACTAATAATAAGGAAAAAAAAAAAAAGAGTTTTATAAAGAAGGTAGATAAGATTGTTAGTATATATATATTTTTTTTATGATTTTATATTTTATCTTTTTTTTAAAAGATTTTTAAAGGTTTTTTTATTTTATAATATGATTATAAATAGTTGTATTTAGTAATATATCTATAGTATGAATTAACATTTGTTATAAGTTTGGATATTATGTTTTGAAACCCTAAAAACTTAATATTAACACATAAAATCCGGTTTAAAAGAGATCTATGACATAATAAAGAAGGGGTGAAATGTCGCTGGAATTTTTATCTGAAGATCCCCGTTCCAGCAGATCTCTTTTTCCAATTCATTTCAATTTAAAGTCTTTTGTGTATGTCTGGTCTACCATTAGGGTTTCAAAACATAATATCCAAACTTATAACAAATGTTAATTCATACTATAGATATATTACTAAATACAACTATTTATAATCATATTATAAAATAAAAAAAACCTTTAAAAATCTTAAAAAAAAAAAAGGATAAAATATAAAATCATAAAAAAAAATATATATATATATATACTAACAATCTTATCTACCTTCTTTATAAAACTCTTTTTTTTTTCCTTATTATTAGTTTGATTAAAAGTGCATGGTTCTGTCTTTCTCTCTTTTTTCTAACTATTATATATATTCTCTCTTCGATTATTCTATATATAGGATTAGAGTATGTCTGAATGACGTGTAAAAGCCGATGTAATAGACGTTACTTTGTTAATTTTTATTGTTATTAATTATAAATATATAATTAACTTGAGGATGTAGTAGAAGTAAAGGATTTTTTTTTCTCTCTCTATCTACAAATTAATAACATTTTACAAATTTTATAATTTGAATTTAAATGATCATAATAGTGAAGATAATCTTAATACAAAACTGGACTATAAAATTAAATAACTATTTATTATTATAATTAATTTAGATTTAGCTTGCTAATCTAATCAAATCTAACTGATATAAGTTATCATTATTATCAGTTTGCTCCTTAAGTTTTAAAATTAGAATCACTGTTATAATTTTGTTATATAGTTTCTACACTATATTAATTCATATGAGCTTGCTCTATGATATATTTTTTATATATAACATAATATACAAATTAAATTATATTAGATATTCTAATATAAATAAATCTTCATACAAATTTTAATTATCTTTCATTGTTTGATTATTAAAAATTAAATTATAAAAGTAATTCTAGAAAAAATAATTTCAGAACTTTTGTTTTTTTCATTGTTTAGTTAGTTTAAAGATGTTTTTTTTATTAGTTATTCTTAAAAATATAACAGATAACAAACAGTAATATCTATATATTTATAGATTAATTATTCAATTTATTACAAATTTTATCACCACAAAAACAATTAAGTAAAATATATTTAAAAATTCATAAGAATAACAAACTAAAAAAACTAAAAAAAACTACAAACATATTAGTGTTAGCACCTCTTTTATGTTAATTTAAACTCGCTAAGAATTGCCTAAGAAAAAATTGTCAAACTTGTCCCTCTCTTAAGAACCATGACACTTTTCAAACAACTAGTTGTAAATTAGTGAATACTATTTATAAATTAACATGCCAAATTTGTCAACTATCATATATAGGACAAACTTGTAATCCATTAAATATACGAATAAACCTACATAGAAACCACGCTAAAAAATCAATTGGTAATATATATATGAAAGAACACAATCAATTACATACTTTTAACAACTTTAAGATAGAAATACTAGACATATGTCAAAACAAAAAACAACGACTATTATTAGAAAACAACTACATTTATAAACACAACACATTATTCCCTTATGGACTTAACGACGAATTAAACTACACATACAAACCACAAACAGAAGAAATTTCAACCTATGAAATCAGTTGCAAATACAAAAAAAATGAATTTAAAACTAAACCTAATAAAACTAGAGGTAAAACTACAAATAAATTAGGTTACATTGAATTTGAAGAATTACTGGACCCAAAACAAATGTACACTAACAACTTCGTCGATAAATTTATTAAAACATTATTTAAACTAAATAATAATAAATTTATCAAACTCATAGAATATATTAAAATTCATAATCTGACTAACAGATTAATAGATATCACACACGACATCTTTAAATACAGAAAAATTAAACAAACTACTAATAACATTAATATTATCATTAAATTTAATAACAATTTATTTAATCATATTAAATTTAATGATATTTTTAATAACCAAATCATCAATAATCTTTTCCCTATAAAAAATTTAAATTTTAAAACAATCTGGAGATACAATAAAAATATAGGTAATTTAGTTTGCAATTATAACCAATTTATTAATAATTTGGCAAATTTTAAAAAAATTAAATGTAATTGCAACAACTATATTGATAAATATAAGTTCTCAGGTCATATATTAACTAGCAACTTTTCTTTTTTAAATCCAGAATATCAAGAAATTTTAAATAAAGGGTATAAATATATACCTCAAATTAAACACAATTATAATAATACAATTAAATCTATATTAAAAGATATAGATATTTTCATAAATAAAACTAGTATAAAATACAGTATTCCAGAATTTACTTTTCTGGAATGGAAACATAATATTAAAAAGGAAATTATAAATTATTATAATAATACACTTAAATACACAAAACCCAATTCAGACATTCCTTCTTTTAAAGAAAATATAATTAATTTACAGAAGGACTATATTATCACTCCTATAGATAAATGTCCCAATAATTTATCTTTAATTTGTAAAAATCTATACCACGATATACTAAAAAAGGAAATTGATAATAATCATAAATACACTTTTGCTAGAACTACAGGCACAAAAATCAAAAAAGACATCAAAAATGTTGAAAATTCACTAAAAATTTATAATAACCACAAAAATCCAAACATACCAAAGTTCTATATAATTCCTAAACTACACAAAAAACCTATTTCTTTCAGAACAATCACATCTGGTATAAATTCAGTCATAAAAAATATTGATATACAATTAGCCTCAACACTACAATTTATTATAAATAAATTAACTAATAAATATAATTATAAATTTATCGACTCAAATAAAAAAATCATTAATTATTTAATGAACAATTGGACAAACATTGAAACAGTACACACATTTGACTTTGAGGACCTATATTCTAAAATAAATTTAAGAGATCTAAATAATAAAATAACCAATTTATTTAATGAATTCATTAATGACAAAACTTTCTACATTAAAATTATTCATAACAGATATAAAACATTTAAATTAGATCTTAAAACAGCAAAAACTCTACTGGAAACATTTTTAAATTTTAACTATATAGAATTTAAAAATAAAATATATATTCAATCAGAAGGCGTTCCCATGGGTACTTCTTCTAGTCCGTTATTAGCAAATCTAATATTGTTCTGGTACGAAAGAGAATACTTTCTACAAAATAATATTAATTGGCAAATATTCCGATATGTAGATGACATAATAATATTTAATAATCCACTGTTTAAAAAATTAATACCTGAAATATATCCTAAATACTTGAAACTTAAGAACAATGAAAAAATTTATAGAAACAAAAAAGTTAACTTTTTAGACTTGAATATAGACCTTACAAATAGTGCTGTTAGAGTTTATAATAAAAAGAGTAATTATAATTTCAATATTATAAAATACTGTAATATGAATTCTAATATATCATTAAATTGCTGTAAAGGTATATATTATGGTCAGTTTCTAAGATTTTATAGAATAAATAATATATTAGATAATTTCATAGAAGATGTTAAAAATTTAAACATGGAATTTATTAAAAACAAATTTAGTATCAAACAAGTAAAATATTTCAACAGTATATCAATTATAAAATATTTAAAAAAAAATAAATGGAAATATCCATTTATGAAATCAACTTTCTATAATTTCTCTTAATATTAACTAATACAAATTTATAATCTTTAACAGTTAATTAAACTTTGATTAAATAACTGATTAAAAGATTTTTTCACAAGATTTTTAAAGTGTTAAAGTATATAGTTCATTTTTGTTTAATCTCCAATTTCTGGGGAGGAAAATGGAAGTTAAATAAAGGTGAATTTGCACAATTAATAGCTTTATTAAACTCTTATAATTTGCCTTTTTAAAGGAATATTAAAAGATGAATAAGTGTTAAATCAGTTATTTTGATATAACTAGCTGTAAAGATTATAAAATTCAGCTTTCTTCCTTTAACTATTTTTCCTTTCTTCTTTAATTTTCTTGTTGTTCAAAAAAATTCTGAATAAATGGTCTAAATTTGAAATGTGGGGGGACATTCCCCTCCCGCGACATGTGTCAGCCAGAAATAGATATTCACAATGGAGGACGCCGCGGCCGAGGTAGGTTTACAGTTTGAATTTGTTAACACTTGTATCTGTTATATATGTTCATTTAAATATTTCACTGAAACAACTTAATATTAACACATAAAATCCGGTTTAAAAGAGATCTATGACATAATAAAGAAGGGGTGAAATGTCGCTGGAATTTTTATCTGAAGATCCCCGTTCCAGCAGATCTCTTTTTCCAATTCATTTCAATTTAAAGTCTTTTGTGTATGTCTGGTCTACCATTAGGGTTTCAAAACATAATATCCAAACTTATAACAAATGTTAATTCATACTATAGATATATTACTAAATACAACTATTTATAATCATATTATAAAATAAAAAAACCTTTAAAAATCTTTAAAAAAAAAAGGATAAAATATAAAATCATAAAAAAAAAATATATATATATATACTAACAATCTTATCTACCTTCTTTATAAAACTCTTTTTTTTTTTTTCCTTATTATTAGTTTGATTAAAAGTGCATGGTTCTGTCTTTCTCTCTTTTTTCTAACTATTATATATATTCTCTCTTCGATTATTCTATATATAGGATTAGAGTATGTCTGAATGACGTGTAAAAGCCGATGTAATAGACGTTACTTTGTTAATTTTTATTGTTATTAATTATAAATATATAATTAACTTGAGGATGTAGTAGAAGTAAAGGATTTTTTTTTCTCTCTCTATCTACAAATTAATAACATTTTACAAATTTTATAATTTGAATTTAAATGATCATAATAGTGAAGATAATCTTAATACAAAACTGGACTATAAAATTAAATAACTATTTATTATTATAATATATATATATATATATATATAAACAAAGCTATGTAAGTAATAAAGTATGACGCCTTCCAGTCGTCTCAAGTTTGCCAGCGGACGCCAAGGGAGGGGAGGGTGACCCACATAAGACTGACCAATGAGAATCAATACCCGGGGATCCGGAGATGGAGAAAAGGGGGCGTTTGTCCGGCTGCCGAGAGTTAGTTTACAGTTGATATTTCTGACAGGCCCGCTCAGTACTAGGTTCGTTGTCATCTCACGGCGGCCTCGTGGCCGGCGTTTTGGCTCCTCCCTGCCTCCGCGGCTTCATGTAGGACGCCGAGCTTTCCTCTGTTAATCCTCAACTTTTCCCTGGTCTCTGTGCCACTTGAGATATACTGGGAGAGCGTCTTTTGATCTCAAACTTTGTCCTTACTGTCCCGTGCGGACTTCCCACTCTGCACGCCTTGCCACTCAGCCCCGACTGCTTCCAACTCACTTGTTGGCTTACCCGGGTTTACGACATATATATTTATAACTCAGGTTCCTGGAGCGTGCAGAGAACGCCAACTAACCGAATATATAAAATTTGAAGTAATTTAATGTGAAAACGTTGAACGAGAGAAATTATGATTTTTTTATAGATTAAAAAAAAAAGAAGAAAATATCCATAACTATTTAATGATGATGATTTTACTGTTTATTTTTTAAATGTTACCATTTGAATATTTTGAAAAGATAAATTCCTGATTTTTTTATCAAAGAAATTATTAATGAAGAAATATATCTTTTTCGAATTTAATAAATAGTATAGGAATTTGCGATCATTAAGAAAAAGGTTGAATCAAAATTTTCTTTGAAATTTTCTTAAAGAACATATTTGATATGTTATAGATCAAGAAGACCTCAAGTAATTTACTAAGACTTAATATATGTGATTATATGCAAAATGTATTGGTTCAAATTTGGAATAAAGAAACAGCACCCTAATATTCTTATTTATGAATGTTATTATCAAATACACGTTGCCCGGGTCATTCGGCTAGTAATATATAAATGAGTTTTAAAAATTGTAAAAAAAAAAAAATGCATCGGCCAGGAAGCGAACCTGGGCCGCCCGCGTGGTAGGCGAGTATTTTACCACTGAACTACCGATGCTTATGAGAAATGGCCATATTTGGGTATTTATTCCATTCACAAAAGCAAACGGTGACAGAATTGATTAAGAATTGTTGATTGATGACTCTGATACTTGTATATTTTAATGTGGATATTTGCGTGTAAATGTTCAACCTATTTTATATAGAGTAGAACCTACCTGTGAAGGACACCTAATTGCAGAGCCAAAGTGTCTTTAGGGAGAGGTGTTCTCTTACCGGATAGTTGCTAAATTGTAAAAATGATAATTTTGCAAATGAAAACTGTCCGCTAGCGGGGTGTCCGCTAAAGGGAGGTTCTACTGTACATAGTTTCAAAATATATGTACAAAATATTTCTAGTATTAGAGAGAGAGTGTGAAAAAATATTTAAATTTACATTTTAGAGCAATCCCTATATATAGTCACGACCGCCTTTCCTCATCGGCCTCTGTCACGGATGCGCGCGCACAGGGAGGTCACGTGCTCGCCGGCTCCCTCGAGCCGGATTTGAACCAGCGACCTAAGGATCACCGTTGTAACATCTACAGTCGGGTAAAACACGGGCGTTGCCCGGGTCATTCGGCTAGTATTTATATAAGAAAGAAATTTTATTTACATATTAGATCTTATTTTATGTCAAGTCTAGTGTCGCCTCTCTCTTGAAGCTTCTATACTGATGAGGGCCACAATCTACCTTTCCGTTTAAAAGACTGAAAAAATGGATGAATATTCTCCCTATTTCTAAACAAGGTATTACACACAGTAGATACTAGCTAGCCTGATGGTGGGTGATATCAAACGATGTGGACAGGCTCAAATGATTGGTTGGATGAATAGAAATCTACATGACCCCAGATGTGTGTCGATTTCTGAGAAACTTGTATTCAACATGCGTAAAAATTGATTCTGGAGTCTTACAAGGAGAGCCACTGTCACCTATACTATTTATAACTTATATATCTGATCTAATTGATTATTATAATAATTCTCCACTTACAGGATTCTATCTTACAGACTTCGGCTTCCTTCATCTTCTCATGTATGCAGATGACATAAGCAATAATAGGAGAATCAAAAATCAATTTGCAAAGCAAAATCAATTTACTTAGAACTTATCTGAAGGAAACCAAATTAGTTTTAAATGAAAAAAAAAGTCAAAAATAATGGTGTTCAGAAATGGTGGAAGACCAGCAAGAAATGAAAACTGGTTCTGGGGAGGCACTCCGTTGACTCTCACCCCTAGAATAACATATCTGGGATTTCCCTATACAAACACACACAGTACCAGACAAGCTGCGCTAGTTTTCAAAGCAAAGGCATATACCGCACTAAACTCAACCATTGGTTTTCTAATAAGAGAAAAAATCGATTCGATAGAAGTTGCATTCAAACTATTTGAATCTTCGATAAAATCAGTTCTTTTTTACGCGGCCCCAGTGTGGGCCTGCGATAATGGGGAAATTATAGAGCAACTTCAAACCTCATTTATAAAAACCTTTCTTGATTTACCTGGATATATCCCGGGGCACATACTAAGATTGGAAACTGGAAGAATCTCACTCACTGATACAGCCACAAAATTAACATTGAAATACTGCATGAGAATTCTGAAAATAGACGAGTACAGACTGCCAAAATTATGCTGGAACAGACTGAAGAAGTACATCAAATGTCAGAAAACTCCATAGGATTATACAAAACCGTTAATGATATAATCAACTGTTGTGGTCAGTCATGGCTGAACCTCCCACCGAACCATGATACAATTAAAAAAGAACTTCCAAAGATTATGAAAACAAAAATATAACAGCTTATTCAACAAGACTTCGCTAGACTCGACAATTCGAAAATTTTTTCAAACTATAAACTTCTCTGTAATTCATTTATGCCAGAACGATACTTGTCATGGAATCTGTCATCGAAGATAATAGCCTTCATTGCACGGACTATAATTACTTCAATTCTAGATAGAGAAAGTCATATTCTCATCATCAAAAATGAAAACATTCACTGCAGGATTTGTGGAAATGTGATATCTGATGAAATCTCTCACTATATCATTGAATGCAAATATTTGGGTGAAGAAAGAGAAAAAAACTCTTAAAAACACCTTCTGGAGACTAAGCAATCCACTGAAGACGCTGAGAACTATTTCAGAAAAGAAAATATAACAATAGAACTCTATAATTTCTACAGATCAATTGTAAATAGATACATACACAAAAGAGGTAGTGAGGAAAGTTTTAGGACAGATGTGTAAATAAATCCCTTTTCAAGCAAAGACTCGCGTGCACAAGGGGAAAGGGAGAAGAATTGCTGCATTGTTTTGTTTTTGTGTGGAGAATCCATACAGGGCAATAGACTCTAATAAAAGCCTTTTTGTTGTTGTATTCAACATGCTAATGATATGATTTTAACTAGGTTTTAACTGCCATTATTTGGGATATTGCGAACTAGACTAATTTATAGAATCAAAGGGCCGTCGAATATCTGATTGGAAATCCCTTTAAAACTCCCGAGAAAAATCAAGGAACATAACCTGAAGCTGCTGACGTGGAACATTCAATATAAGGTCCGATAAATGGGCGCTCAAGACCTCGCTATTAGGCAGCCAATGCTCAAAACGCTATTCCCGGACCTACGTCACACACGAAGCCTCCCATAAGTGTTTTGCGCCAAAACCCCAGTCTAATAATCAGTACCTAGGCCTGGATCTATGGAGTGGGTCACCTATCGGAGGTGGGAGTATCAGTCCACGCTACACCTGTACACAGGGTTAAAGTAGTGGGATCGCCTCCTACCCAGCGCGGAATGGCCGATACACACAGCCCCCACCTCAACTTAAGAAATATAGGCCGCGAGGCGCTGCGGCTTTATCCTGGCCACCATACGGCCTGAATATTTGCAATTCCCACACAGTCTCTCTGAGAGTTATGGCAAGTTAATTGTTCATCAAATAGCTTTGTTGTTATGGCATTAGAGATGAGCATCGAGGCTGCAGACTATCTTGATCAAATCGAGGCGCTGCAGTTACCATAGAGGTCATAGCACTCTCCCCATCCGCTGTCAATATGTCCAATTACTATAGTACTAGCTAGGTCCTGCGACAACTCCGTTAGTAGAGCTGGAACAAAGGGAAGTCACACCACGTGGTTCCACATTTAGAACGTCTATTACACACAGCAGCCTATAATTCAGACTTTGTGGTCAACAGATCAGTATTGCTACTGATTCTCTTTTTTATCGTTGGCCTTTACGAGGTTCAAGTAGGTTTTGGGTTCCTTCAACTTAATTGGTGCTGAATTTCAACTAGAAAAGGCAGCATCCAATTTCCTCATTGTAACCTGAAAGTCATTGCAATTCCACCGCAACCAGCTACTGCCAGCCAGTATGCCAGTGAAATCCAATTAAACGAGTTCCAACTACTACTGAAAAGGCTTTAGCATTGATTTTTTATGTACAATATGTAATTGGAACTATAAATAGCAAATATACTTGGTGTGTTGTGAGGTTATATCAACTCTTTCTGAGCTCTTTCGCACAGAAGTTTGCTTGTCTTGTGGGTGCATCCCGTTAGCTTATATACAAGAACGGGTCAAGAATCATCGAAACTATATATATTAGCGATGAAGCGTTTATCTTGGATCAAATATTTATTGGTATCCTCTCCAATATTTCGACCAGGCTAATCGTCCATTCCCCGCCTCACCAGCCAGAGCGCCCGCTCAGTACTGGACTCGGCACGGCGGCAGAGTCATCCTGTTGGAGACCTGCCTGCACGGTGCACTCCCACCGTAGATGTCCCCCGATCCACTCCTGGGCCAACCTGCGTTATACTTTCTTCTCGAGGCACGACGTCAAACTAAACGTCAAAACTAGACGCCATCTATTGAACGTCATCACAAACTAGCGGTCTTTGGTCGGTGACAAAGCCACAACACCAGCTTTGGCAAACTGAGAAGCGTTCACCCGAAGACCATGGTTTCGGCCTAATGACTCTCGTCAGCCCAGGGCGGACTTTATTCCATGAGATCCACAAGGGATCTAATGGAATATTCACAATCTGCTAAAGAGGTGTTTAGCTGGCAAAGTGGCTGGGCCAAATTTATGGTTAAAATATAAATGGCCCTATGCTTTTATAGATCCATTTCCTCCCGGTAAAATTTCCATCTATATTTTGGCCATATATTTGGCCCAGCCACGTTCCCAGCTAAACACCTCTTTGGCAGATTGTGAAGATTCCATTAGGTCCCTTGTGAATCTCATGGAATAAAGTCTTCCCTAGACCAACAAGGCAATTAGCCTGAAACCATGGTCTCTAGGTGGACGCTTCTCAGTTTGCCAAAGGCAAAGCCGAGGCCGCTAGTTTACGGCGACGGTCAATAGATGGCGTCTAGTTTTGACGTTTATTTTGGCGGGAGAAGCGCCCTATGCTTTTATAGATCAATTTACTCCAGGCAAAATTTCCATCAATATTATATATATATATATGAGGTATGATCCTGTCGACTCTTTCTGTGATATGATCCTGTCGACTTTCAATGTGGCAATATAGTGATAATAATGTGGGGAGAGAGAAATAAGGAAACCACAAGTTTGGAAAAGGATTTCCAGGCAACCAGCGAGAGAGAGGGAGCGCGAGGGGATGTCACCGCTGAACGACCGTTCGTGTCACACACCACCCCCCGACTGTCCAAAAATAGTCCTGAGGTTCTACGAAAATGGGCCCCTTGGAATGTGACTGATATATCAAGTGACCGGCCTTTACATCCTCCTCTCTACGTCTCTCTCTCTGGTCGACTGTAGATTTACTTTATTATTCCTGGAAGGGTAATATTATGACATATATTTATATTTATTTAGGCACATATATCAATATATAATCTTATCCATTTATTTATATTTATATATCTCCATATATAATCTTACATTAAAAACAAAAAAAAAGGCATATCCTGACCGCACACACGAGTTGTCGGCTTTATATAGTGGAACAAAAATCAACTAAACGGTGATTTTAACTTGTTTAATGATATTTGGCCAACCTATTTTCTTTATAAATCAAGAAAAGCCAACCACGAATAATCATATATGAACGACGTTTAATAAAAGTAGTTTTAATCCCAATATTTCATGTATATTAGTGTATAATTTGTTTTGTTAAGATGCGTATTGTGTGTGTGTCAACGAAAGAATAAATTATATGTCACGAAGAGAAATGGCTTTATTTTAACAGAGGGAAGAAAGGGAGGTTGTTTTCACAAATAAGGCACTGGCTTACATTACACACATTCACAAACCATACAAATTATATACAGCTGCTCTGGCCAACCCTCTAGAAAATTATACTATTCAAAAAATTGGTAAAACAATCATAGACTTTAAAACTAGTTCAATAGATATTCTGAAGTTTATTTTTTAAAACATCTTTTTTTTTTCATCTCTAGAAGAATTTTACATATATATATATTTATAATTATATAGTGGGAAAAATGTATTTTTTTTTTCAAAAGTTTCGAAGTTACTTTTTCCATGAGTGAGAGAGAAATAACTGAATATTTATTTACAATTTTAAAAAAAGTAAACATGGCTTATTTACATTTTAAAATACAAGTTGGCAGTGTTATTTTTTTTATTTAACCAAAAGACAAAAGAAAAAAGCGCGGGCAAATATTTTTCTTTCCATTTTTAGAAATACTGATATTAAATGTGTAATACTCTTTAAAAATATCAAATTAAATGCTATTTTTTTAAAAAGTTTTTTTTTTTTTTGAAGCTGCAGTTACACTCTAATTATTATTGATATTTCTCTTAAAAATAGAGTTATCTAAAAATACTCATATTTTATAAAGTTATTGTCAAAGACTAAAGGGATTTTATTTTTTAATATACGTTTTAAAAAAATGCTCATAAAAGGTAGGAATTCAAGCTGTCTCAATTAATATGATAAATTTGGTCCTAAATATTGGGGTAGAATTAGTTTATATTTCTATTATAAAATGCATCTATCTCTATATAAGGTTTTATGTGTATACAGACTGTTGAAAGCCCATTTATCAACGGCGATTCACAGCAAAATCTTATTTTCTGTCCAAGTCAAAAGTAGAATTATTTCTACCTTTGTATATACTCATAGAAATGCTAGCTAGTTAAATTGAGTCCAGAGTGACGAATATCACAATAAGCACTGACTAGCTAAAAATCATTTAACCTTTTCAAAATGCTGTGCATTTTTTAAATGGTATTTTTTTAAAAGCATAATTAAATGCACTTTAAGCTGTTATGTTTATCATTAAATCTGATCTAAAATTTTTCTTTAAGAAAACTATTTTATCTGAATTGAAAAGTTTTACTTAAAACTATTTTTTAAAAATATAATATTGAATTTTTAAAATAATAATACTTAATAATAAAATTTAAAAGGGTAATACAAAGAAGTAAAGGCACCTACTTTTATGCCTATCCAATGTGAAAATTTTCTTTGAGAAAACGTTATTTGACTATTATTTTGAGTGAATGCCATTACATTAATGTAATTTTTAAATCACGTGTTTTAAAATTCAGAATTGACTTTTTTTTTAATATTTAATTTTACAAATAGCAATTTTATTCTAACTTTTAAATCACTAAAGTAGGTGTGTGCCACTAAAAAAAAATTATAATAAATTTAATAAACACACAATATTTTAATAGCTTCGATATTTTAAAATCATTTCTGATAAGCTTCAAGAAGGTCTACTGCAATTTACGTTTTTATGCCTTTAGCTGTTTAAAAGAAAATATATTTCAGATTAGAAAATAAGTTATTTTCAAAGATATATACTTTTAGAATAAAGTTTGCAAGACTATATGAAGACATTACTTCTCCTCAAATCTCTGTGTATTTATTATTTCTATGTAAATATAATACAAAAAGAGTAGGCACACTGGATATTTTAATGTGAACCGAAGTAAATCCATTTTTGCCCTCTTCCATGGCTGGCATCAATTTCAATATAGGCTGCATTTATTATTCATTTGAAATTTTCTTAGTTGTGAATATATTTTAAAGACATTTCGACATCCTAGCTTACAATAGATATTGGTATACTATATATCCCACAAATCATAAAAATAGGTATATCAATAACTCTATCATATAAAACAAACACGTAAATATAATCCAGTAGAACTGCGCTATAGCGAATAGAGCCATGGCTATATAGCTATATGTGTGGTTCATTATAAAGAATTACTATTATTGGGGATTATTTTAGATTCATCATGATGGTAGGTTTCTATAAACCCAATTTGTTTTAATAAAGAAGTTTTACCTAAAATATTACTTATATTAACACACTTGAATTAGGCAGATAAAGGGGTCAATAGTATATATAATACTCAGTTTAAAAGTAATATTTTAAAAGTGATTTGCATGTGTTTTTTAGCAGCCATTTTTATTCTGCGCTCCATCGAACACCTGTCTTACACATAAAAGAATGCTCAATCTCAATATATACGCATTTATTACTTCGATTTTTTTTTACTATAAACGGCATTAAAAAATATTACTAACCTATATTAAGTCATTATTCTATCGGCATAACATCTTCAAAAATGTTTGGAATTTTACGTTAATATTTAGATAGTTTGTATGAATCTGTTGATAATTCACAGATTTTAATTCGTCTTCTGCATCTTAAATATATCCCTAGCCCAACAATATTGATATATTTTAAAACAATAATACTTTTAAAATGCTTTATCCTTTCACCTGCGCATTTAGAATTGAATTTCTCAATTATATTTTGACAGACCTTTACACGATGACCTAAAAGAATCGAAAACTCTAATATTTGAAAGAAACTTTTTTTAAAAATGAAATAAATTTATTTTTTGTGACCATCCAAAGCTGAGCTTCAATTGAACATTTCCCACTTTCACTGATGCAGCTTATAATCATTGAAAAACGCGTGGAATATTTTTTTTTTTTTTAAAACCCTATTAAGAATATTTGATCAGCTGGCAGTAAACTTATCTTTTAAAGTTTTTATTTGTTATTTGATATATACACGAAACAGAAAACCAAATTTGGTTGAAATTCTCGTTTGGTGTGATACGGCTATTACTCTATGTTATTGTTTTTTATTATCAGTTAATTCTCCTAGCTAGCAATTATTTCACCTTTTTTATGGTGTTTAATCACTCTGTTTACCGTAGAAAATGTTCCTGTAATTTTTATCAATATCTTCGCGGGTTGTATATTAATTTTCACCATGTTTAATGAAAGTAAGGTATGTGTGAGTGGAAAAAATAATTTTATTACCCGTTTTTAAATAAATAATAATAATATTTAAAAATATTAACATGTTAAAAGTGCCATTTTCAAAAATAAGGTTTGTGATTTTTAAAAATATTATTTCTAAGACACTATAAATCACTTTTCTCTGTGTAATTTATTTAATTAGAACATGAAATATACTAAAGATATGCCTTTTTTTTACGTTGATTTCAATTTTGAAAATACTGTGTTAATTTTTGGAAATACGCATTGTGTGATAGAGTAAGCCCTATTAAATAATATATTTGAAATATTTTCAATTTATTTATATTAAGTTTTTAATATATTCTTCGAAATATTTTCCTTAAAATTATTAGCTATTAGCTATATATATATATTTATCTCAAAATAATCACTCACACTTGATTTAGTTATTTGATAGAAAATTGTGTAACACATAGGTATTTCCGTTAATTAAAAATAATGAGTTTTTAAAAGACATATATCATAGGTTATTCTATTCTAGCTTTTAGGAATCAATAACATAATAGGGAAAACTAAAATGACTTTTAAAAATCTGTTATATAAATTAATGTGTAAACATATTAAAATGAAATAATCACAAATATTCGAGATATTTGACAAAATTATTACAAATCTTAATTATATAATAGGGTTAGGTGAAATATAGAAAATAAACAGAAAAATATCATTGAAAATATTTATCCCGAAATAGATATTTAATAAATCATCTTCAAAGCTGAATATATCATATTCTAACAATATACAGTTGACTAGATATAAATTAGAGCAGTATAGATATATGTACCAAAAGATTGTGTGCGTCAAAGATTCTCTATCTCACCACACCAAAGTAAAAGATATGTCTAACTTTCTTGTTCCGGTGTAAATTTGATAGTTGAGAGTAGTTGTGGGTTTTAGTAATAAAATAGGTGTCGCACATTTAAAAAAAGGAATAAAATATTAATAACAATCTTTTCTAATTGGGTTAACACGTCCGTTTCTGAAGACGAAAATTAAGATAAATAAATGATAATTCGTATTAAGGTAAAACTTCGTTAACTGTCGTACTATACGTTCACTATATCGTTCGTATAACGGACATTCTTATATATCTATATATATATTAAATTATAATTCTGTTCGGTTGATTGTTGTTTATCTGGAACGAAAACCACTATCGTTTTATAACTCAAAAAATTGTGTTAACTTATTTTAAATTTGTTTAAAAAAGTTTTTTTATTCAATATACGACCGCGATGTATACTAGGGAAAAACTTACCATTAGGTCTCATATCTTTTATACATATTATTTTAAAAAGAAATGTGAATTATATATTTTTAGGAATTTATAGCTTTTTAAAGTAAAATATTTTTGGCGCAATATTTTAAATTGTTCTAGTTTTCTTTAAAGTCGCCTATAGAATTTTACATTTTAATTAATAAAATTTGAGTTTTTCCTTTCCATCATTTTAACAAGTCTTTATGCCTAGTGAGGAAAAATATCTATATATTGATGTATTATATATTTTTATTTATATTTTAATTTAAATATATGAAAAAAAATTAAAGTTTCACAAATTTATTTTATGTTCTATTTCTAATTGTGTGGTCTCTAGATATTTGATTTTGATATTCCGAATTATATACAAAAATGTATCTATATATCTAAAAATACATTTTTAGAGAGAGAGAGAGAGTTCCCATCTTCACATATAAAAATTTGTATATTTATTTTTAGAATTCTATTTTAATACTGTTATTCTAGTCAATATTATTCCGAAATATTAAACGTTGTGATATCTGAACAAATAAAAACGGTTAAAAATTTAAGTCTTCTGATATAATATCAATTTTATGATTCAATATCATACATATTTATCGAAATAAATATATTTTGTTTTTTATTAATAATTTGTATAAAGATAGATGCGCAGAAGATCAGGAAATTTTGTATTATTAATTTAAACCTTTTAAAAATACATTAAAGCGTAATTACGAACGTTTGGTCTTAAATACCTTTTTCTTTATTTCATAAAGAAAGGCTTAGAATCTTAGTGGGTCGTAAGCCTTGCACCATGCTGATGCAGGCAAGTAGATTAAAACATGTATATAGTTGTCTTTTTGGATGAAAGAAGAATAAACATATTATTTGTTCAATAGTTTGAAATCGAATTGAATCAGCATTTAGTTGATATATTTATTATTATGCTATTTGATCTGTCAGAGTATTCCCTTTTTCATCATTTTAACCTTCTTCGTTTTTTTTTTTTTTCAATTTTAAACTCTCACATTTTACACACATATATATGATAAATAAAATAAAAATAAATAAATCGTTATATGTTTATCTCACGTGTTTTACAAATACATATACATAGGATTTTATAGTTTTGATAATCTTTATATTTACTATTTTTTTCTCAGAAATATTCATTGAAATTAAATAGTAGTTCGATTCTTAATTTTAATTGAAATTTGATATGATTTTGACAAGATATTTATCTCCTTATTCATTTTTATATAGTTTTTTTTATTACAACCTTTGCAGTAAATTGATATCATTTGCAGGCCTATTCATATCTACTACAATTTAGTGGTTTATCAGTGACTACAAAATTACAAATTTGTTTTTTCTCATAAGATATGTATAATATATTGTTTTAAAAAAATCGAATTAAAAATTAAAACTAACTTAATATTTGTATTTTGGTTAATAAATAATTATATCTAGAATACTTGAATTTTATTGTATAGTAAAAATAGAACACTTTTTTATGTATAGAAATTTTCACCTAATTTTTTTTTTCGAATTTTGTTCTCAACATTTTCATGTATGATTAAACTTCCTCTATATTTAGCTACTCTTTCTCATATTATAATTTAAAATTTATAATTTTCTTTTAGTATACATATATAGATCGCATAGTATATTTATATAAACAATATATTAAAGACTTATATACTCCTAATCAATTATATGCTTTATATGTTTTGTGCCATATGATATATTGTTTTCTATTTTAATTCACAAATAATTATATTTTTGTTGCCATCCAATTTTGCTCTTTTTATAATCTACATAATGTATCTATATGTTTAGAAGGAAAAATTATAATTTGAAAATTTTCACTGATAAAAAGTGAAACAGTATAATGAAGAGAAAAAGGTTGCACTTCTTAAAAAAAAGGTTTAAACGAGATTTGATTCAAATGTTTTAAAGTATTTTATTTATATCTATATATATGGAAACTCTTCCCATAAGTTAAAATCATAATGACATAATCGTTTTTTTCTTTCTGCAAAATTTCTTTTTTTTTTCCTACTTTACATTTAATCAAGTGTTATATGCTTATTAATAATTTTGATATATAATATCATATTAACCCAGGTTCCTGGAGCGTAGATTTTTATAATATATATATAAACCCCTTATATTTGTGATATTTATATAATTTAATAATAATATTTGGTATAGGCTTCTTTTTTAAAAACAGTATTATTACTTATTCTTTAAAACACCCTACACAAGAGTCAAAAATCATATTTAGAGATACAGAATAAATAAAAAGCACCCGATTTTAAATAAATGTTTGGTATTCCTTTTTTTAAATGAACAATTATGTCAAATATTAAAATAAATAGTTAGGTTTTTATAATGTAATGAGAAACTTACTTGTGGTATTATTAAGGGAAATTTGAAGAAAAGAAATAAACGCACCTTTTAAAAATAGATAATTATAAATAATATATATTGAAAAATATTTAAATAAATGTGTGGATAGTGGTTAAAAAACAATTGCTTTATATTATATATATATATAAATGAAATCAAAATTCATATATATATATATAAATGTAATAAAATCTCTATTCTATATATATATACCCTATTTACATATGGGACTTATAAAAAAGCTAGAATAAAACGGATAAAATAAAAATTTGAGCCACAAAAAACGAGGCAGAAACTTGCTAGGGAACAAGTGATATGCAGCAGGTGAGGGAGGTGTACTGATGGCAAGGAAGGGGGGGATGGTTCATGTTTGGGGGTGGGGGAGGACGTAAGCTCAGGAAGAAAGATCACAGTCTAGAATATCACTAGCACCAGTCCTCGTCGGAGTCGCTGGGTTTGGTGGGTTGCTGTTGTTGGACAGGGTGGTTCGTACCTCCTCCGATGGCAAGGGCATCTTCGTAGCTTAGAGGCGGAGGTTCTGTCCAGTATGGATGGTGAGTAGGGGAGGCGCTCACATGGGGGAAGTTGATAGCTGGGGGCGGGGGAGGAGGCACCGTGGGGGAGTGCGCCACCATGGGGAAGTTTATGTCGAGACGGAGGGAGGAAGGTTTGCTGGGGGTACGGGGGAGCTGCCTGCCACGCGGTGCGGGCACTGGACTGGGGCTGCGTGAGCGCTGGTGTAACCGCGCGGTGCCATAGTACTCACAGTGGCTAGGGGACAACTGGGGGGAGGGGCTGCGAGAGCGGTTCTCTAGACAGGCCCCCGTATTGTAGTCTATCCCCCCTGTGGCGCCCCCGTCTCCCCCTAGCCTCCACGGACCATAACTCCCAGGACTGGCTCGGCCTGCTAGCACACAGAACACATCCCTCAATATCCATCGATATAATATATAATAGGTTTAGGTTATACTGCAAACCGGCAATGAGAGAGGAGAAACTGTATAAAACTGGTGTCTTAATAAAGGCTGTGTATATACAGTTGAACCTTCCTGTAAAGGACACCTAATTGCAGAGCTAAAGTGTCCTTTAGGGAGAGGTGTCCTCTTACCGGAGAGTTGTTAAATAGTAAAAATGATAATTTTGCAAATGAAATACTGTATGTCGTTTTCTTTTCAAACAGGTTTACGACTTAAACTCACGATGTTGATGTGCGTTTTCGTATAGTGCTGCTAAAGTAGACGGTCGAGTTTTTCTGGGGTCGAATTCTATAAATTGCATACAGCTCGGCGGATAAAGAAAAATCTGAAACAGAGTTATACACCCCATGATTTCAATTATTGTGTTAGGAGGCGATATACATTCATGGACAAAACTTAAGGAAGTTGTACCTTTTACCATGTATATCGGGATTCAGACAATAACTCTGAAAGATATTACAGTGACCTTTATTGAGGGCACACGAGATAACCAAGTGTAAACAAAATTACCTCTGTCTCCTTAGAAAAAAAAAAAAAGACTAACGGCGACATAAGGACTTTCTACTTCCTTTTGTCCATGAATGTTGTTGTGTTCTCTACCTAACAAAAATAGCACTTGACGAACACTATAAGGTATAAGCCATTTATTTCTACAAATAAGATACTTTCACTCTCCTCTTACACTCTATATACATCCAATCATTTTTACATATTTTATTTTCTATCAGAAAATTAATACATATTTACATATATGCTGCATTTTTTCTTTAAGAATAAAATTTGCATATGGAATCATTACAAAAGTAAATATCGAAAACTTTAGCAATACCTTTCTTATATAAATCATGGCAAGCTTCCGAACTATCGTTCTTTAACAAGATCTTCATTGAAGATCGAGAGATCGCAACGATTTAATAAAAGAAGGTATTATGATGCAGTAGCGCGTCATCTGTTATAAGAAAGTGAAACTATTTTAGACTCGTCTGATTCTTTTTATAATTAAACAATTTTCTACTGCCCTTACTACAATGATAAAATAATGAGAGGGTTCACCACTAATGAGCCAGGCCCTCCCATTAAATCATCATTGTAGTAAGGGCAGTAGAAAATTGTTTAATTTTAAAAAGAATCATACGCATCTAAAATAGTTTCAATTTAATATAAGAAATATATTGCTAAAGGTATTGTTATATATTTTACAATATAGAACTTTCGGACCAACACATTCGTTTAACAATGGGTAAGTTTGTTTCTTTCACCTCATTGTTATCCGGAATGAGGACATCCGGGAAGAAATAAACCGAGCCTAACAATAGATAACAATCAATATAAAGCAATAACGCACCATCTATACGAGGCGTGTTCAAAAAGTATCGCGACTTTTGAATTTTCGCGGGTTACGTATATTCGAATTTCGATCTTTTTGTGGCTTTATGTTGGTACTCATGTCTCTCACTTATGCCGACAAGCTCGGCTATTTTGAATGTTCACTTAATTGTTGACAGCTGCTTTGCTTGCAGGTGTTTTGGATCGTCTTCGATTTTTACCTATTAAAAAAATGGATCAAAGAACCTGTATCAAATTTTGTGTGAAAAACGAAATTAAGTGCGCGGATGCATTCCGAATGTTGACTGTGGCATACAGAGAAGCTACCTTGGACCGAAGCAACGTTTATCGGTGGTAGAAAATGTTCTCAGAAGGCCGAGAAGATGTGAACGACGAAGAGCGTACCGGACGCCCGGGCACTTCAACAACAGACGAAATGACAAAAGTTACTTTGTACTGGTTAACACAAGATACAATATACTAGGGCCTACAGTAAGAGTAACTTAAACACAGAAAAATCGTGGACTCAAAAGTACAACACAAAAAAAAGTAAATAATAAATCACAATTTGTTAAATAAAATAAAAAAAAAACAGTACTTAGCTTTATTGCTGCTTAGGTAGGGATCGGACCGAGGTTACACAGGTATGCGACGAGATTGCCAGACAGGGATATAGCACGCAGAGAACACTTTAAGCGTCCCCACACGATAATCCCCCACACTCGCCACGACTCATACCATAGCCCCCTTTATATACAAACATGACCACATTCGTCCAATGAGAAGGCGGGAGAGATTTGTTCACAAACAAACGAAAACACAAATTCTTTCCACTAAAACCTGAGATAAGATATGATAAGATTGCAAATATTTGTCAATATCATTTGACAAAAGGTATCCTTCCAAAGAAAAAAAAAAGAAACTAACAAATCTCCCAAACATTCCCTTTGTCCCGTAAGGAAAACCTCCCGCTGTCGGGAGGGAAAAAGCTCACGGGAGCCATGTTATAAAGATACAAAAAAAAAAAAAAACTAAAGAGAGGAGAAGTAGGCATCTGGGTCGTTCCATAAAGGTGCCTTCCATCTTGCTCCTCCCAAAAGAAACTTCAAAAAAATAATCTGCGCATACTACGTGAGTTACCTTGAGTGATTACCAAACACACATATATAATATGCTTTAGCAGACAGAGTTTAATGGGGGACCAAATAAGCTCTCATCTGGGACCGGCTGGGTATGTTAGGTAGAGACTTAGGGTACTGACAGACGCTCACTTGATGAGAAACCGAACGATCCAATTCCATTCAGTTCTCTCAAATCCAAGAGCTAAAAGCTCTTCATAACGTCTGTTTCTAAACGCTTTCATCCTATAGACATGTACAACTTTCACATCGTGCATGGTGACCCCTCTTACTCTAAAGTTAACATCGGAGACCCTAGCTTCCACACGGAAAGGCCCATAGACGTTGGAGTAACCTTCAGTCTTAGGAACAGCTAGCATTACGAGATCTCCTCTGTCGAAACTTCTGGAATAAGGTGGCCTAGGATTCATAAGCTTTTTAGCAGAATTACCTGACATAAACTGTCTGACAGTCTCCTTTGCTTTCCGCATCACCCTTAACCTCTCAGCCCAAGTAGGCTTTCTAAAACTATTAACAGACCCAGCGCTACACTCACAGCTTCTGTTAAACTCAGTAGGTGGCAACTTTGCAGCCTCGTTTTCAATGCGTCTCACTGATTTCTCATCTATGGAGCTTGAAACCATTGGTCTATGTTCACTGGCAACGCGGCTAAGGTCTACATAATCATGGTCTTCTGGTTTCAAGAAAATCATGTTGCAACGTTCCCGTACGGGAGGCAACTGGATATTCAATCTCCTTATATCATTGATTCCCAGAATCCCGTCGTAGCCTTTATCTCCGAGTGACATTAACCAGAATCTTATCTCTCCCAGCTGGCTGCCTTTTTCGTTACCAACTGTTAGGAACCAATTCTTTCCTAGTCTACAATCGAGCAGAGTAAACACTAACACCTCTAAGAAAGAAAACTAACACTTTTAATTTCCTTTCATTATTACATACATGTAAAATCATCCGGTCATCTGGTCAAAATACAAATATATAATTCTATGAAAAACAACTTATAAAAATCCTAACAATGCCCCCCATTTTAAAGTTGTTTTCATACCCTCATCGGAGGCCTAGAGTGGTCAAGATCCTGGTTAGGTTTTCGTTTAACACCATTTGGCAAGTCAACAGCCCATACTCTGTGTTCCCGAAGTGATGCCATTTCACATTCTATAGATTTTTGCCGATCTTGTACTTTGGGCATATTAAGCGCTTCCTCGTATGAAGATGGTATTTCATCTCGATGGCTCTTATGTTCAATTATCCCATGGTGGAAGGCTGATCTACAATACTCTTTCCGCCTAGCCGCAATTCTTGAAGATCTTCTTGGGATTATAGTTTCATTCTGGCCTTCTTCGTCTTCCCTCCTCAGTGCTTCGTCTTCATAAGCCCGCTCTCCATCCTCTCTTCGTTCCATGTTATTCAGATTATTCTCTTCCGATATTGTTTCATCAGTCCCTGAATATCCCCTCGGGATTGCAGAATCATTTTGGCCTTCATCGTCTTCCTTCTTTAGTTCGTCTTTCTGGTTCTTTTCTACAAATTTCGTCTCTTCATTTACAGATTCATAGTCTTCTTCAAAATTATTATTTAAAACCTGGAAAAAATCACTTTCAGGTGAAATTTGTTTATCGATTTTCTTAGTTGGGAAAACGTCTTCTCTAAATCTGACATTTCTGGTTACGAAGACCTTATTGTTTCTGATATCCCAAACCTTGTATCCTTTGACTCCTTCCGGATAACCAATTAGAACACATTCTCTGCTTCTTGAGTCAAATTTGGAACGACGCTGGTCGTTGTATGCCCAGGTCTGACAACCGAAAACTCGAATATGCTCAATCTTCACTGGCCGTTCGGTCCACATTTCTTCTGGTATTTTGTTGCCTATTGCCCTGCTAGAACATTTGTTTCTTAAGTAACATGCTGTATTTACGGCATCTGCCCAGAATGATTTGGGAATCCCTGATTCAAGCAATATGCATCTTGCTGTGTTTAGCAATGTCTGATTCATTCCTTCCGCAGTTCCATTTTGCTGAGGTGTTCTTGGAACTGTAAGCTGTCGCTTGATGCCACTTTCATTGAGGAATTTATTAAATTCTTTGTTAACATATTCCGTCCCATTATCACTTCTCAGTACTTTGATTCTTCTGCTGTGGTAATTCTCAACACTGTTCTTATATTCTTTAAATCTTTCAAGTACCTCCGATTTAGACCTCATGAAATATACTTTAGTGTAATGAGTGAAATCATCTATGAACGTCACAAAATAATTGTTTCCTCCCTTCGACATTGGGCTAATGGGACCTACTACATCCGAATGGATGAGCTCCAAAGGTGATGAAGTTTTCTTACTTTCGACAGGTTTGGAAGGAAATGGGAGTCTTCTCATTTTACCTTCAAGGCACACCTCGCACTCTGCTGTGTCACTCACACTTTGGAGATCCCTTTTGTAAATGTGTCCTAGCCTTCTGTGCCAGATATCTGCACTAGGTTACTTCACTTTAGCCATCTTTAGTTCTTCCACTGTATAGATTCTTCCTCTTCTATTAGATTACAAAATTAACCCGCCATTACTTCCAAAAACAGAGGCCTTGCCATTTTGGAATAAAACCTTGTTTCCTCTTTCCTCAATCCTTCCAACAGACAAAATATTTCCGTCTAACTCAGGAACGTATAATACGTTTTCCAAGAACAAGGTTTCACCTCCATATTCGTGACCGAGTTTGATGGTTACATCACCCATCTCTGATATCTTTATTTTCTCATTGTTTGCCATTTCAACTGAAGTTGAAATACTTTTTGTATTAGTCATTTTCAGTCTGTTCGACGTCATGTGTTCAGTAGCTCCACTGTCCAGAAACCAGATATTCTGAGAGTTATTGTTTTTCAAGTTATTTGCAAATAGGACTTTATGAGCGAGATCTAACGTACTTTGTTTCAGCATACCTTCGCTAATTCTCCTTGATGAGTTGGCAAATCTGCAATTCCTAGCCATGTGTCCTAATTTGCCACAATTGAAACATCTTATCCGCCTGGAATAATTATAGTTTTCCCTTTTCCCTTCCGTGCACGTATTATGATAATTCCTTTGTTGATCATATTCAAATTTATTTCGCTCTTGACATGGTGATTTGCATGTATCTTCTTTTCTTCTTACCGCAAAAGCGCTATTAGGATCTTCTTGAGGAATTTTACGCTGGTTCTGTCGTTTTTCTTCTAAAAGTAATTTAGATTTAACCATACTAGTAGATAGCTTCTCCTCCTGCTGTTCCAAACTGAGAATCAGCGGCTCGTAACTTTTTGGTAATCCCAATAACATAATCAACGCCAATTCGCCATCCCCAAATCCATGGTGGCACTTTGCTAATTTTCTATGGCATTCCATTATTCTTGCGAAATATTCTTTCATATCTTCGTCATTTCTTTTGACAATGTTGAAAAACTCTCTCAGTAGTTGTAATATATGCAGCAAGCCATACTTTGTGTGGATGTCCTCCAGTATCTGACATGCATCAATCGCTCGCTTGCAATCACCGATGTCATCTAGGAATGAATATTCAACTGCTAATAATATGATAGATAATGCCAAGTTATCTTTCCGCTTCTGTTTTTCTGAAGTTTCACTAGGAAAGCCAGGCTCAATCGCATCCCATATGTCCTTCTGAATCAAAATTGATTTAGTACTTATAGCCCAGGAATAATAATTATTACCATCTAGTTTAGGTATTCTCAATTCATCAGCCATTTATTTTTCTAATTATGCAAATTTGACAAAAATATAACTTAGATCTTTTCTTCTTCTTCGTTGCACAAAGTTCAGTCTTTAAATCGCTCAAATTTCCAACAATCAAATTCTTTTCTCTGTCTTAGTTAGCTTTATCTTTTTTTAGCCTAACAAACTTTTCTTCTTTAGCCCTATATTCCCTGGCCTTATCTTCTTAAACCTTCAGATTCTTTTCTTTAGCTCTATCTTCAAATTTTCTTCTTTACCTTCTTTGGCTTTAACTTCTATTACTTTCTACGGCGCAGTGGAAGCGTGCTGGGCCCATAACCTGTTAGGTGCTAAGAATTTCCTATCCTACAATCGAGCAGAGTCAACACTAACACCTCTAAGAAAACTAACACTTTTAATTTTCTTTCATAACTAACTAATTTACATCATTTTAAACCAATTATATACATGTAAAATCATCCGGTCATCTGGTCAAAATACAAATATATAAATCTATGAAAAACAACTTATAAAAATCCTAACACCAACTCTACAGGTTTTAACACGTGTAAGTGTCTGCTCGTGGCCTGTCACTGAAACTATACGTAAAGTTTTAAGTGCACTGTCCCAATTCTCCTTCAAGACATTACACTTTTCGGAATCGATAATACTGACTTGGCTTCCTGTATCGTATAACAGGTGCCACATATTGCCGTTAATATTCACCTTAACTATTGGCAGATTTCTAAACTGATCTCCTCCATATGAACGTATGTTCACTATCTCAGCATTGTCAAGAGTATTGCGGTTGGAAAACATAGAAGACTGTCTTGAGCAATCACTAGCTATATGTCCTAAGCTACACTCAGGTGGACTCAGCCTGATTTCGCCCAACAATTTAGTCAGTTTTTCTATCTCACCTCTAAGATCTGTAATACACTGCTCATTTTCGTGCTTCATCCTGTTTACACTGGCACTAAGCATCTTCATCTCACTCTTAATGCTATTTATTTCTTCAACCCCTTTTACTGAACATACCCCTTTCATAAAGCTGCAACGGTGTTCTACACTATCCTCCGTGGCCATGACACTGACTGCTTTGTCTATTGATTTAGCCTCACTGCGAACAATAGCCTCTCTATACTTATCGAGCACATTTTCGAGGAAAATTTCGAACACTAGGCTATCGTAAAAACTGTACTCTACTTTATCTCTAATAGCCAGGAATCTTTAAAAACCATAGGACTTTCCCCAACTCTCTGCTTAAGACCTTCTATTAATTTAAGGCATTCCCTAATACCACGCGATTTCTTAGGGTACAATATGTTCAGTTTACTAGCAATACTTTTGAAACTGCTATCGTTACGGATACCCATCTCCTCTAAGCTCAACCTAACTTCAGGGGATAAAGCCTCGAACATGAGCAATGCTTTGACCTCAGTATCCCATTTGCCTACTCGAGCTTTAAGCTCGACTTCCCGAATGAAAGATTCGAGATCAACCCCATTAAACACTGACAAGTTGAGCAAAGAATTCGCGAACATGATGGAGTACAAAAAATAATAATAAACCACTCAAACAAAGAAAAAAAACCGCACGTAAAAATTACAGGAATTTACACGTGCAAAACACCAGTAATCCTGGCAGGGCTCGCCAATGACAAAAGTTACTTTGTACTGGTTAACACAAGATACAATATACTAGGGCCTACAGTAAGAGTAACTTAAACACAGAAAAATCGTGGACTCAAAAGTACAACACCAAAAAAAAAAAAGTTAATAATAAATCACAATTTGTTAAATAAAATAAAAAAAACAGTACTTAGCTTTATTGCTGCTTAGGTAGGGATCGAACCGAGGTTACACAGGTATGCGACGAGATTGCCAGACAGGGATATAGCACGCAGAGAACACTTTAAGCGTCCCCACACGATAATCCACCACACTCGCCTCGACTCATACCATAGCCCCCTTTATATACAAACATGACCACATTCGTCCAATGAGAAGGCGGGAGAGATTTGTTCACAAACAAACGAAAACACAAATTCTTTCCACTAAAACCTGAGATAAGATATGATAAGATTGCAAATATTTGTCAATATCATTTGACAGAAAAAATTAGTGAAGTGGAGAAAATGATATTGGCCAATCGTCGAATCACCGTTAGAGAAGTTGCTGAGGACCTAAACATATCGATTGGCTCGTGCCATTCGATTTTCATCAATGATTTGGGCATGAGACGGGTCTCCGCGAAATTCGTACCAAAATTGTTCAATTGCGACCAAAAACAGCATCGCATGAACATTGCTAATGAGATGTTGGACTCTGTCCGCGACGACCCAAATTTGCTCCAGAGGGTCATAACTGGTGACGAAGCGTGGGTTTATGGTTATGACGTGGAAACCAAAGCTCAATCATCTCAATGAAAGCTGCCGCACGAACCAGGACCGAAAAAAGCGCGCTAAGTTCGGTCGAATGTGAAAGTTTTGCTGACAGTTTTCTTTGATTGCAGGGGCGTGGTGCATCATGAGTTCTTGCTACAGGGTAGAACGGTCAATAAGGAATATTACCTGCAAGTTATGCGCAATTTGCGCGAAACAATCCGCCAGAAACGCCCGGATTTGTGGAAGAACAAAAATTGACTTTTGCACCACGATAACGCCCCTGCTCACACATCGTTGCTTGTGCGCGACCTTTTGGCCAAAACAACACACTAATGATGCCGCAGCCACCGTATTCCCCAGATCTGGCCCCCTGTGACTTTTTCTTGTTCCCTAAACTGAAGAGGCCCATGAAAGGACGACGTTACGCTACGCTTGACGAGATAAAGACGGCATCGAAGGAGGAGCTGAAAAAGATTTTAAAAAATGATTTTTTGAAGTGCTTTGAAGATTGGAAAAACCGTTGGCACAAGTGTATAATATCTCATGGGGATTACTTTGAAGGGGACAAAATAGGTATTCATGAATAAATAAATAATTTTTTAAAAAACACAAAAGTCGCGATACTTTTTGAACACACCTCGTATATAAGAAATGAAATAATTAAAGAACGACTATTTATTTTACACATAAAAAAATTCTATACATACAAAGTCTTTATTAAGATACCAGTATTATACATATTCTCTCATTGCCGGTTTGCAACAATATCTTCGCGATGATCAATCACCATCATGTAGTAGAAGACAAAAAGATGAATCTAAGTTATTTTTCTACTTACTGCTTTGTAAAAGTTGTATAGGGAGCAACCATTCGACTTGATATGGCGCTGGTTAAAATACTTTGTACTGAGGTAAGTTGGCTGTTGTTTACTTCTTCGCTAACATACTGGCACTCAAAGATGTAATGAGATATTTCAATAAATATATTTTTCTGGCAAATATGGCATACTGTATCCCCTCACTAAAGATTTTGGTATGGTTTTCTGAAAAAACGAATAGAGTATTCTCTGTTGCGCAATATAGCTTTTAACTGGAAATGAAAGGTCGCTAAGTAAAAGGCTTTCAGTCAAAAATGAACTATGTAAGTACTAATACTGAGGACATAAAACAAACTTCTATATAAAAAAAACATTCGTGCTTTAATGTTTTATTTAAAGCTTGCTTTACATTAATTTATGGCTAAATGGCCTTATCCTTATTGTTTGCGGAAGAGCATTGCTCGATGCAAATATTCATATATAATTCTACTGTCCTATAAGCTTATGTACATAGTTTACTTGATACCATTTCTGAGATTCCAGTGTAGCATATATAAGCAGAATTTTACAATACAATATTAGAGCTTTAAGAAGCGGTCTGTTAGATTATATTGTCGAAAAAGCTGGGAGGGTTCACCATTGATGAGCCAAGCCCTCCCAGTATTTATCATCACAGTAAGGATAGTAGAAGTTTGTTTTATGTGTAAAATAAACATTGGTCCTTTATATAGGTGTCAATCTGTAGCGTGAAGTGGAATGACTCACGCTGTCGATGCCGCACCATGTCCACGACATCGCGGACCTGGTACGAGGGCGGGGTGTTGGGTGAGGGGGATCTGGAATGGTGGCCGAAGAGGCTGCCAGGCCTGAGCTGACCTGTACTACTTCCATTGCTGAGCTGCACAAACAAAGTTGGATTTACTCCATCTGTTATATACCTGCAAGCCATACAATGAGAGTCGCATAAAGAAACTACTGTATAAAGAGAAGTTTAAGATAAAAAATAATCTATAAGAATGTATAAAAGAGAAGTTAAAAATAGAAATGTTAGGCCTTGCTAGACCATATTGTCTTACACAATATCTTGCCATCTTCCACAACAACCGGGGGGCGCTGCCACCTTCACCCTCGCTGAAGAGTATATAGACCACCAGATTCGATGGATAGTGGGCATATCTCTCCGACGCCATCACTATGACAATCTGACCTTTGTTTAGCTCCAGACCTTTCCACTCCTCTTTGGCTTCCCTTAACAGCTTATTGCTACCTAATTCTGCCTCCTGACTACGTCCTTACCACTTCCATTCGACTGCTCGCAACAAATGACGTTAATAAAATTAATATATATAGTCACGACCGTCTTTCCTCATCGGCCGGCCGCCTCTGTCACGGATGCGCGCGCACAGGGAGGTCACGTGCTCGCCGGCTCCCTCGAGCCGGATTTGAACCAGCGACCTAAGGATCACCGTTGTAACATCTACAGTCGGGTAAAACACGGGCGTTGCCCGGGTCATTCGGCTAGTAATAATATAAACAGTAGCAATGCGTTTCTTTATTCGTTCAAAGTGCAAGCTTTCGATTCTTTATAATCCTTCTACAGGCAATAGCCCTATCACAGGATTTGCTTGTATAAGGACTATAAAGATCCGAAAGCTTGCACTTTCCACGAATAAAGAAACTCCTTGCTACTGTTTATATTCTTATTTTATACTTTATAGCAATTTTATCTTCTATTGAAACTACGTCAATGTAAAAATCACCAAAAGATGAAAGAGGATATTTTTCCCACAATCGACCAGAGCCATTTTCCTTGATATACAAGTATTGTACGAGTATATTGACGTACATTTAAGTATATTCTCACAGTAAAATTAACAGAAAACCAATTCTCTGCCATAGGTTTTATATAATACGAACAAATGTGCAAACGCACGCAAAGAAAGAACTACAGAATGCTTTAAGATTGCAGAAAAATCCCTAATAGAGGTTCCCTTTGGTCAGGATTACTCTCTATGACTATAGGGGCAATGATTCATGAGACTTAATCCGTACTGTCAGAATATAATGTAAATATTGGATAAAAAGTGAATTAAGCCATTATTATGTTTTTCTAGGGATCAGAGTTAACATCTTCCTGACATCACCTTAAACGATCTCGCTAGTGATGGGCATAAATGGCTTGATTTAAAGAAAAAAATTATGAAAGGTTTTAAAAGTTTTAAAATAGTTATCTTCTCCAACGAGAGAATATTTTTTCAATTTGAAATATATAAGCAAATGGTCTTAGTGAATAAATAGAAACATGATGAATTAGCGCGCCATCTATAATAAGAAATTTTAACTATTTTTGACATGTATGATTCTTTTTTAAATTTCTACTGCTCTTATTACAATGATAAATTTCTCTGGTTGCCTAGGGCCCTCTTTCAACTTGTGATGTGCTTATTTCTCTCCCCACTTTTTATTATATACTAGACGGGTGACCCGGGCTTCGCCCCGGGATTGACCCGTGTGCATATCTACCCGAGTGATATATATTTAGATAAGATTTTTTTATAATTGCTTGTTATTATCATTATCTATTTGTTTGCATCAGCATAATTTAATCGTTGATAGAGGGCGCTGTTCGTGAGCTAAGTAGAATAATTTGAATATATAGTTTTAATAATTGATTTATATATTTTTTTAAAATAGCCTATCGTCTTTCCCGTATTTTTTTACCTATGTATGAAAATTTTGGTTTGAATTAGTGAACTACTGCGAATTTGTATACCGGACATACAAACAAACAAACAAACATACAAACATTGATTTTTATATATATAGATATATAGATATGTTATGAATAATTTGTTGTTGTTGTTAGATAAAGGGTTGATAAGACAAAGGATCGATAAGATAAAGGGTAAATGTGCAGTCGTGATAAGAAAAAGAGAATTATTTACCGTCAAGTAGCTTTTATTTTCAATTACTTGAGGAAATATTACACATTAGTTATTTTCACATTATATAGAATTTGTAAAGTTAATCTTATTTTAGTGATTTAAAAGGATAGATATGTTAACTACGCATATTTACAACAAAACTATACAACAAAACTGAAAGTCTTTCTAAAAAAAGATGATAACAAAAGTAAAATTATCAATGAATAAAATAAAAAATATATATTTTAAAATATAGAAATATTTGAATTTTTAGATTATTTAATATTTCCCCCCTGTGAAAAAGATTTTAAAAGTTTAAAATTTTAAAATAAAATTGGTAATTAAAAAAATTAATTAAACGAAATCAATAAATCTATAGAAATAATTAAAAATGAAACAATAAAAATCAATACTCACATTTTTTCAAAATAAACAAAAGAAAGTTCGTTTTCAAATAATTTATATAATTATGAAATTATAATAAACGAATATATAAGAAGTATTAATGATCGATTTATATGAAAAATGTATATGAAGCAACTAAGGTATTTAAAATTGAGTAATTATGTCATTATGCTAGTTACATTTCAAAATATCAAAGAGCAGTAGAAAATGTTATTTTTACACAAATAATAGCTCAAAAATAAATTGTTTCTGATATATTAACATTTAAATGGAGGTGATATAATATATAAAGGTATTTATTAATGATGGTTGAGTAATGAAATGCTAATAGGGAGAGATGTATGGAGTGACATTAAGTTATTTGTGAAGGCTTAAGAATTGGGGTTGATATTTGTTCTTCATTGTCCATGTCCAAAATATGGCCTTCCTGTAAAAACATGGTTTATCATCAATATCTATTAACTTTGTGTTAGAATTTTGGTTTACTATTAAGTCATTTTCTATGTTAGTGCTATAGTGAAGTAAAATCTGCTTCTGGGGAAAATAATTTAAGCTTATTAGAGTGTATAAGTTCTGCTTGTTTTCTTGGGGTAAATTGGGTTTATTAATTTCATATGTGACTGGAGAAAGTTGTTTTAAAATAGTAAATGGCCCTATATATCTTTGAGTAAATTACCAGTGTTTGGATAAATAAAGGTTTTTACTAATACCTGATCTCCTTCTTTAAAAATGGGTTCTGGGTGTTTAATATCATAAAGTTGTTTGGTGTGTTCATGGGATTTTATGGTTCTTTCAATGGCTAATTTTCTTGCCTTTTCTATTGGTGTATGTGTTTCTGTGTCATGTTCTATATACTGTGGTTGTATTCCATAGTATAAGAATTTAGGAATAAAGCCTGTTGTGGAATGTACTGTTTCATTATAGCTTTCAGTTATTTTAGGAATATATTTTGTCCAAGGAATCTTTAAATTAGCATTATATTCACATCTTAACCTATTAATGATAGTTGAATTTAGTCTTTCTACTTTTGCATTTGTTTCTGGGTGATGGGAACTGGTGAGTAGATGCTTAACATTGTTTCTCTCCAAAAATGTTTAAATTTACTGCTGAGAAAAGCTGCATTTCTGTCAGTTATTAATATTTCAGGTTTATTAATTTGGAATAATTTCTTAAACAAGTTATATAGGAATCAGTTGATACAGATTTTGTTGGAAAAGCCCAAAGGAATCTACTATGGTGATCTACTATCATATGGATACTGTGTCTTGTTGTCCCATAATTATGAAACCCGCCCAATGTATCTAAAGAAAAAATGTGATTGGGGTATGTAGCTATTGGCATCTGTTGTAGTGGTCCATAAACAATTCTGTTATCCCTAGACTTGTTAAACTGACAACTTTCACAATGTTTAGTGTAATTAGCAATATCCCTAGTCATATGTGGCCAAAAATAGTGTGGAGAAATTATTTTAGTCATTTGAGTTGTTCCAATATACCATGCTTTGTATGTACTTTGTTTAATAATTTGTGTCTTAGTGTCTGTGGTACATAAGCTCTTTTAAAACCCTTTTTGTTAATCATATAGAGACCATTTTGTATTTTAATTTTAGCCCTACTAATTTGTTCTGTTGATTGGTGTTCTTTTAACTCATTATATATTAGGTAAAATGAGACAGGTGCTTTTGACAGCATGTCTGCTTCTAAATTATTTAATACTTTAATATGTTTAATGTCAAAGCTATATTGAGATAGAATTAAGGACCATCTAAATAACCTACCATGTGGAAATTTTACATTTTTTATCCATTTTAAAGGTAAGTGATCTGTGTGCAATGTAAAATGTATGTTGTGTAGATATGTGTGAAACCTTTGTACTGAATTAATGATAGTTAATGTTCCAATTTCTGAGGCAGTATAATTCTGTTCATATGGGTGAAGTTTTCTTGAAAAATAACCTATGGGTGTAATATGCCTTGTTCATCTGGTTGTTTAAGGACTCCTCCTACTCCTAGACTTGACACGTCTGTGAATAAATGGCATGGTTTTGATGGGTCATAAATATAAAGTACAGGTTGTGATATGAGTGAATTTTTAAGTGTTTGGAAGGCTTGTTAATGTTTCGCACTCCATAACCAAGGAGCATTTTTTAACAAAAGTTCATTCAATGGTGTCCTAATTTGCGAATAATGGGGAATAAATTTATTATAAATATTTATGGCGCCTAAAATCTTTGTAAGGTCTTAATATTATATGGTCTATTTAATTTTAAAATTGCTTCAATATTTGTGTTATTTGGTGTGTATTTTCCTGAGTTAATAGTGTATCCTAAGAATTGTATTTCTTTTTGTAAAAATTTGCATTTATTGAGATTGAGTTTTATAATCCTCTTGTTCGAATATACTTAATATGTCATCTAAATGTTTAATGTGTTCTTCATAAGTTTTGGAGTGTATAATAATATCATCAAAATAATTTAAGGCATAGTTTATGTTATGTTTAGTGAAAACTGACTTCATAATCCTTTCAAATTGTGAAGGTGCATTTTTTAGACCATATGGAAGTCTGTTCCATTCATAACATCCTAATTGTGTTACAAATGAAGTTTTATGTTTATCTTTTTTATCCATGGGTATATGCCGTATGCATTTTTGACATCTAGAATAGTATATATTTTTGACTGTGATAACCTATCTATAATTTGTTCTATAAGTGGAATTTGGGTATGTTCTGGAACTGTTTTTTGATTAAGTTTTCTATAATCTATACAGAGTCTTGTGGGGTGATATGGGGCATCAGATATTTTATTCACTAATAATGCAGGAGAACTATAGGGGCTAGATGAGGGTCTAATAATATTATATTTTAATAATTAATTTAATCGTTTTTGTATTTCAGCATTATTGTAAAAATATGTCCTATATGACTTTTGCGCTATGGGAATATTATCTAAAAGAGATATGCAAATTGGGTTAGTTTTTATGTATCCTATATCAAAATTGTGTTCAGAGAAAACATTATATTTATGCAATATATCTGAAGTTGTTTGATTAGAGAAATTTGGATTAATATATACTTTACTAAAGTCAAAATATGAATTATAATTTGTTATAGGGCATGATCTTCGCATATTATGATATGAGTTAGAATCAATAATGAGATTTGAGAGAGAGAGAGAGAGGATTAGGATCTATAAGTTTAACATTTGTAGTTGGTATATCAAAAGAATTGAAATTATACAATGGGTTGATATTTAAAAGAGACGAATTTTTAACATAGTATGGGTCTGGAATACATAGGGTAATAGCATATGACTTCTGATTATCAGTTTTTGGATTAAAAGAATACAAGAATTTATAATTTTGAAAAAGAAGGTTTTTTGAAAAATCTATTTGTAACTTGAATATATAAAATGTTGGTAAACCTAAAATAAGATATTCTATTGGACTATCACAAACAAACATCTCTTGATACCTTGTAAGTTTTCCTAAGGTAATCCTAACCAATATTTTGCATAATGGGTAGCTAAAATCCTTCTACCTGACCTATTCTTTCTTTTGGGGAATTGTCTAATATTTTATAATAAATAGAGTTTAAATATTTTAAAGGGATAATGGAAATAGATGATGCAGTGTCAAGTACACAAGGTAAAGATATATGGTTTATAAGTACAGAGAAAAGCAATAATGTTCTACCTGGGTTGATGCACATATCTTGCAGGGATATGGAGGTTGATTCATTGATGTGTTGGTTTCTTGTTGGTGATGAGCTGCTGCTGCTGTCCTGGGAAAAGGCTTGTATTAATGAGCTTGGGAGGAGTTGGATTAAATGGTCTGTTGCTTGTACTTGTAGAGGGTTGTTGGGGTTCTTCTTCTTGATTTGTGGTGCATTTTAACTGGGTTGTAATTTTAAACCAATCTGAGGGTTCTTGTATCCTTGTAGCTATTAAATATTTTTTAAGGTGGTTTGGCATTCCATCTGTTAGTGCCTCTAATAAAAGTGTTTTTTCTAGATTAAGTGTTTTGGCTAAAGCAGATTTTTCCTTAAAATATTCTTCAAGATCATCTTTATCATTATATTTTAAATTTAGAAACCTACTGAATAAATTTAAATTCTTAATTGTGAAGTATGATGTTAATTTTTGTTCTATTCCCCCCAATTATCTATATCTTGTAATTCTTCAATATAATAACTGAATGCTTCTCCCTCGAGATAATTTGATATATTATTTAGTTTAAAATCTTCATCAAGAAGTTTCTGCAGACATTTTTTGTTAAAGAATTTGAGCCAATATATTATGTCTAAATTTTGTCCATTAAATTTTGGTATTTCTAAAGTACTTGAATTAGGCATCATGGCATGTTCTACATTTCTTTGTTTACGCGACATTTTTTAAAATATTAGTTTTATAAAATTTGAATAATAATCTATAAATTAATTGAGTTGAAATTCAGGCAATCCTGTCGGCTTATTGTTATGAATAATTTGTTTGTTGTTAGATAAAGGGTTGATAAGACAAATGATCGATAAGATAAAGGATTGAAGGTGCAGTCGTGATAAAAAAAAAAGATAATTTACCATCAAGTAGCTTTTATTTTCAATTACTTGAGGAAATATATTACACATTAGTTATTTTCACATTATATATAATTTATAAAGTTAATCCTATATTAGTGATTCAAAAAGATAGATATGTTAACTGCGCATATTTACAACAAAACTGAAAGTTATTCTCAAAACGATGATAACAAAAGTAAAATTATCAATGAATAAAAATAAAATATATATTTTTTAAAATATAGAAATATTTGAGTTTTTAGATTAAATAATATATATATATATATATTATATAAAAAAAGAGATATTTTCTTCTGTTATTTTGATCATCTTGAGTATTATGGTATGTTAGTCATTTGCTGGTTCTTTTTGGTACTAAATGATTATAGCGATGCAGTCGTGGCTAAAATCTTGAAAGTATAATAATAAAAATGGTTTTAATCAGAGATTGTTTTATTTGAGCTAAAGTAAAAAATATATAAGAACATAATTTGATTAAAGTACTGCCTGGCTTAAGGCGTAAGAATAAAAAAACGAAAAGCTTATTTACATAATGTACAAATGTTTTGAGCCGACCCTACGGGGAACAACAACAATGAGTATTTATAGAGAAAGCGCGACCTCTGGCGGTCGATTTAGCAGAGTATTTGAATCTATGAAATTATATTTCAAAATGAAATAATATTTTTATATAACATATATATTAATCTGTCGGAAGAGATGTTTTACCAAAAGATAATACAAATTAACCTCCATTTAACAATGGACTTGGAATAACCTAGCTCAACCTCCAACGAAAATCATTACTAGGAAACACTGGGAGTGTCCATGCTCATGTGTGCTCTGGATACATCTACTGTGTGACACAGATTAATTCAGTAGAATTATTTAAATAGAACTATAGATAAACAAGCTTTGAGAGTTTTTAGCACTATGCCTGTGATCCTGAGTAGCCTCTACTTGCGCTGTTTCTTACCATATTCATTTGATAATATGGTTGATATTAAACTTAGATAGGAGTGAAAAATATAAAATAGAAAAACTAAAAGTATTTGACACCAACCTGTGATCCTGAATACTCGCTGCTTCCACTATGTCGCTTTCTCCGTCGACTGCTGCTCCTCCTCAAGAAGCTGAAGGAACGCTGCCAGGATCGATCTTGTCCATTGGGGTACTTCTCAATGCTGGAAACATATATGTAGATTACATTTTTACATATACCAAATATCTCTTTGAATATACATTAAAATCCATTTTGTTCATCCCCCCAAAACAAAAAAAAAAAAAAAAAGGCGATGGGTGTAATATTGTCGTATGTTGATATTCTATTTTATTGGAATCTGTGTAAATTCACAGAATATGTTATCATTGTAATGATTCCATATGCAAATTTTATTCTTAAAGAAAGAATGCAGCATATATGTAGATATGTATTAAATTTCTGATAGAAAATATATAAAATGATTGGGTGTATATAGAGTGTAAGAGGAGAGTGAAAGTATCTTATTTATAGAAATAAATGGTTTATACCTTATAGTGTTCGTCAAGTGCTATTTTTGTTAGGTAGAGAACACAACAATCATCATATTAGAGTTTTGTTCTTTTTTATTATCATCAATCACCAGTCAAGGTTCGGCAGTTTTTGTGTATTAGCGAACAATAGAAATAAACAATAAATTGTTTTAAAGTTTTAGGGTTTGAGATTTTGACCCAATATACTGTGATGCTGAAGAATGAGCCACACAAAACCAGTTTTGGCAAATTCAAACAAAAGGCCAACCTGTACACCTTGAATTCAGGCTATGGTCTTCATCAGTACATGAGATTCTCTGATTTCACAATTTCCTATGAGAGGAATTATCAACTCGGTCAAATTTGCCCAAAAAGATTTTATATGGTGAAGTTGCAGGGCCGAGTTTCAAGCCAAAATATAATATCAAGTTGCGGGAAGGATGATATTAATGTACCAAAAGTGGCAACTCTCGCTTTAAATGCGCATTTAAACTGCATTTTGTTTATCTCACCCTTGTACAAAATGTATAAAACATATATAGGAGAACTGTGCTCGAAGTGGAAACTGTGTTGTGAGATCTCTACAATTACAGAAGCCTCTCTTATATAATTTAATATAACATAAAGTTGCAAGAGGATTATATTCATCTATCAGATTTTTATAATGTCCAATTTATCACTGATCATGGGATATTTGGGAAAATTTTGGCAACTATCGGTGCAGTGAAGGAACCGGGATGCTTCTGCGGAGGAGAAATTCAAGACTCGAAACATCTACTTCTGGAATGCCCAATTTTTCGGGATTATAGGGAAAGAAAAGTTGGTGGCATCGGATAGCTACATGAATTCGTAGATGAAAAAAGAGCATATACAAATTTTAATCAATTTTGTAGATATATATATGTTATATAAAGGTATTCTTTAAAATGTTATATAAAGGTATTATTTATTTATTTATTTCAACACACAAACGAGATATCCCGGCTAGGGATAATTGCGTCGATTTACATTTTTAAAACAGAAACAGTTATAAAATTTTTACAAAAAAAAAAAAACTAATCGAAATAAAAAGAGAAAAAATATATATATATTAGGAACCTGAACCTTTCAGGTTTGAAAGAAAATCATGAATATATTTACAAAAATAGTTAAACTTATGATAATTCTCTCTGCTATTTACAAATTGATATAGATCTACAACATTATTTATTGTCTGTTGTCTAGCGGTGAAGAAGAGTGGACATTCCAGCAGTAGGTGTCTCGAGTCCTGGAATTCGTTGCCACAATGACAGCTAGAGTCTTCACTCGCGCCAATTTTTGATAAAAATCCCTTAAAATTTCCATGGTTCGTTATAAATTGTGAATTATAATAGTTTGGTCGAAAATATTTCGGAATTGCATAAGGAAAGAAACTTTGAAATGTTTGATTAGTATTCTTTTTCAGTAAATTAATCTTTGATATAATGAAATCTTTGAGTATACCTGGAATATACAAATCATAAAATTGTTTATCTTCTGTTGATAAATTATTCAACTCATGACCTATAATTCTAGATTCCATATAATCAGTGATCAAAGGAATATTGGCTAAGGTGTGAACACAGTTATAACTGGTTGTTTTATATGTTTGGGTACACCATAGCAGAATTTGATATTGCATTGAGTTCAGTTTGTACTTATATTTTTTGCTAATAAATTGAAACCATATTTCTGTTCCGTAAGTTAACGTTGGTCTTATTATAGATTTATAAAGTGTAAGCCTTTTTTGGGTGCTAAGACCCCAAGATTTTCCACATATTGAAAAAAGAAGTTTTTTCAATCTTTGGGTTTTGTTTAGTATAATGTTAAGGTGAGGGCCAAAATTCAATTTGTTTTTCCATCTATGATTCGCAATCGTAATTCCAAGAATTTTAATTTCTTCTACGGGCATAATAATATTGTCTCTAAAATTAATTGAAATTTTGTCTTTATTGTGCAAGTGTAAAATACTAGTTTTATCAAGATTGATATACAGCTTATTATCATTACACCATTGATCTATCTTTTCCAAATTAAACTCAATCGACTTTTTTAGATTTGTTAGCCCATTATTCCAACATATAATAGTTACATCATCAGCATAGCAAATGATTTCAGAGTTTGGTGATTGCAAATTAGTTAGCAGATCATTTATATATATCAGCCATAACAACGGAGACAATGGTCCACTCTGAGGACAGCCCTTTGTTAATATCTTTGAAACTTTCTTATTATTATACTTGAAAAGCGTTTTTCTATTTTTCAAAAAAGAACGTAAAATTTTGATCAATTAAACTGGTAAATTGTCTTCGTCTAATTTTTTAAACAAGGCTGGCCACCATGTATTATCAAACGCTCCTTGTATATCAATTGCAATCAGCGTAACTAGTTGTTTCTGTCTATGTTCCATTATGATCTTTGTGATTTCTTTCAAACAGGTTGTTGTTGACTTATTCTTCAAGAAACCATGTTGTCTGGGGCTAAGGAGATCATTTTTTCATAGTATTTGTATATTTTATTTTTCAAAATTTTTTCAAATATTTTTGATAAGTTAGAAATTAATGAAATAGGTCGATAACTCTTTACTAATTCTAAATTCGTTTTGTGAGGTTTTGGAATTATCCTGAGAGCTGCCTCTTTCCATTTAAATTTAAGGTATTATTTAAAATGTTATATTAAAATATTATTTTATTTAAAAATATATTTCATAGATACAAATATTCTGTTAAATCGACCGCCAGAGGTCACGCTTACCCTATATAAAACCGATTGTTGTTGTTTCACGTTGGTCGGCTCAAAACTTTGTACATTATGTAAATAATCTTTTGTTTTCCTTATTCTACTCGCCTTAAGCCAGGCAGTGCTTTTACCAAATTATGTTTATTATATAATCCTAAAGCTCAATTAAAACAATCTCATATCAAAACTATTCTCATTATTTTACTTTTCAAGATGATCAAAATACAAGCAGAAAATCATCTCATTTCTTTTTTTTTTATTTATATAATATAAGCCGACAGGATATCTGAAACTTGTGTGAACAAAATTACAAAAGCAAAACTAATATGCAAATCTTATCTTTTTTAAAATATAATATATATACACAACTATATTTTGAACTGGGAAAGAGAGGGAAGGAAATTTTGAAAGAATTGCTTTTGTATGTTTGTCTTTTTTCTTCTTGTATATAGCCAATTTGTTGTGACGTAAAGAAATGAATTGATGCAAATATACCCCTGTTTGGGATATCGTGTTATAGGATGTTAATAAAGTTAATAATAAATACACCTAGAGAGGCACCTATCCCTTTTTAAAATTATGTATCAGAACGATCCATCATCGAAGCAGCCCCTCTACTGATGAGGCTCATAGCTCGAAACCATTATATGGTGGCTTTTGTCTGAATTTGGCAAAAACTTGTGTTATGGCTTATTCCTTATCACTACCATAACGTTCTGTACTGGGGTGGAGAACCATTGTTTTAATGCACTTTTAACGGGAGAGGTGCCTCCTTCGGTACATAAATATAAAATAGCCAAGAAATACCATAGTTGTAGCATCAGCATAAATCAACAGGTCATTTATGAACTTCGAATCGGCAAAGATTTTACATTCGGATATAGCTAACAAAATCCAACGATTGAATTTAGATTTACCTTACTACTACATGAAACTACCCGTTTCATGATTTTTCAGGATGCCTTAATGACCAATTTTTTGGTCGTTGAGGTACAGCTTGCACCACGCTGATGAGGGCCATCAGCCCGAAACGCGTCCGTGGTTAGCTTTTCTTGATTAATCAAGAATGGGTATTTGGCCAATTCTGGAATAATTAAAAAATCAACGAGAATAGTTGATATTTATTCCGATAGATGGCGTAAGCCATCAGCAACTTTCAGTTGCACGATAAGTAGATGCCTTTTTCTTGGTTGAATTTAGAGTCCATCAAAGCATATGGCTGCATATTTGTAGATATATTATTGCACAAACCTGTAAATTTTGTATTAAATAAATCGTACCAGTTCCCCCTCTAGTCTGAAGTTAGTATTTTTCTACGTGACAATATTATTTAGCAGAAGTTTCTTATATATTTGTTATTAATATATATAGTCACGACCGTCTTTCCTCATCGGCCGGCCGCCTCTGTCACGGATGCGCGCGCACAGGGAGGTCACGTGCTCGCCGGCTCCCTCGAGCCGGATTTGAACCAGCGACCTAAGGATCACCGTTGTAACATCTACAGTCGGGTAAAACACGGGCGTTGCCCGGGTCATTCGGCTAGTAGAATAATAAACACGAGTCGGGGAGAAGAGATTCTTTTATACGAAGACGACCGTACAAGCTTTCGAACAAGACGCCCTACTACGGGTATACAAATATTATTTTTATTATACCCGTAGAAATCTTGTACGACCGTTATCGTATAAAAAAAGCTCTTTTCCCCGACTTAGGTTTCTTTTTCTATAGCGAATAGGGATATTGTCTTAATATTGTAGCAAAATATTTATTATTTTATTAACAGAATATCATTTTTTTTATGTTTATATTTTGCTACTTTGTAAACTTCCCTTATTTTGCTTATCTTTTGTTTATCATTCATAGTTTGTTCTTGCCTTAAATAAATTGCTGTGCCATCCCGAAGTTTGTCGTTCCTAATTTTCCACGTGGCAATAAATTTGTTTCTTGAAAATAAAGATACTTCGGCCAGTAAATCTTTATTTTCAAGAAATATGAATGGCGGCAAGGCAGCCTCTATCTTTACGATAATAAATTTGTTGTTAAAACGTTGTTTTAAAAAAAGTTTTGTTTTTCAGAGTTACCTGAAGTTGGAGTGAAGAGAACTCTGCCTGGACCCAGGAAGATGGCTCTCAGCATCCTCGAACTGATCGTCGACGTAGATGCTGCCGTGGCTGGCCCTGGATCCTGACACTGCTCCCATCAGCCTCCGCAGGAGAGACGGTCTCTGCGACACCAGCAGTCACTTCTGTTAGACACTCGTCCACTTCTGCCAACGTACCTTCTCTTGCCTTCACATATCACAGGGTTCCTTATTGACAGAATGGTACCATTTATTAAAAGTTAGCGTTTCCAAATCCTATATATGAATATATAACTAGTTGAATACACAATATATATGAATACAATATAATGCGGTTTATGATTGTAGAACGCATAAAAACGTAATAAATAGAAATTTATTTTAAGGAGAAATAACGATTATTTCTAACCTTAGAGATGAAGTATGAAAGGATGAATTGTGAAGGGCAATGATAAACGGAAAAATAAAGTATCCAGGGATGGACATTATTTTTCCGTTTATCATTACTTTTCAAAATTCATCCTTTCATACTTCATCCCTAAGGTTAGAAATAATCGTTATTTCTCCTTTAAAATAAATTTCTATTTTTTTTTTCAAAAGAAACATTTGCGGGATAATTGTCAAATGTCGTCCTACTATATATATTAGATGATAAAAGGCATATATTGGATTGAATAAAATATCTATTTGCCAATATTTCGGTTGGCTGAACGCCAACCTTTATCAAGATATTACATTTTTGTATAAACAAACTCAGTGTCGCATAATGTTATACCGTGGAACCAAAATATTGGCAAATAAATCTTTTATTCAATCCAATATATGCCTTTTTATTATCTAATGATTTAAATATGTATTGCTCTATTTTCAGAACTATATAAATATAAGTTAATTGCATATATTTTGTTATATTATAAACTTCTTTTTTATATAGCTAGAGATAGGATTTTTTTGAAGCACTTCAAATTACAACTCCTCTCAGCGGCTTCTTTTATTCATCCGGGAATGCCTGACACCAATTACGTCACAGAAACGGCTAAACCTTTTATTTGCGTTTATAAGACATATACTTATTTGTCTATTACCAGACTATTTAGCATATTCCGAGCTCGAGATAGTAGAAATTGTTTTAATTTAACAAAGAAACGAGAGCTTTATAAATAGTTAATATTTTCAAATATAGATGTCGCGCTAATATGTTTAACCCATGTGATACGTGAAGAAAGAGAAGGAGTATAAAATGCTCGAATGTCATGCAGAAAGCACATGACCAGGTTTTATCCAGAGGTCGTGATCACACCCGCCCCACATGGACATTAAGGGAAGTAGGGAGGGTGCTAGATACTAAGTGAGAGAGAGATTTCTAGGCATGCATGGTGGGATGCTAGAGGAATTGAGAGCAAATGCAATCATGTGGCCTCGTTGTGTTTATATATGTTATTTAGCTTTTGGTGTGTGTGGTATTAAATGAAACTATATACACTAATTTTAACAAAATCAATAATAAATCCAGGGCTGGTCTTTTTTAACCACTCTTTATTTATCAAGCCTTCGGACCAATATGCCCTTCAACAGGAGATCTAGAAGTACCACTTCCAGCCAATTATATACATGCCCAAAATAAAGATTTCAATCTAATTCAAATTTTTATTTTTATTATTATTATTTTTTACATATTTTATAAAATCGTATATATAATAATTTTATTGCTGTGAAATATGCTTAATTTTTATTATGAAAATAAATGATGATAAGTTTTCAATTATTATACAAAATCAGCAGACCAAGACTATACTCCCTCAGTATACTCTTGTACTTTTAAATTCTAAAACATTAAAATAAAACATAAATATTGGTTAATTCACACAAAAAAACCTTTATTAGGGATCAAGCCCCATACAGGATTCTCCCAGTATAGCAATGGTTTTAATTTAACATAATTATTAACATGAACCCATTTACACATGTTTTTTTCCTTCTCGCCTTCTCACAAATTTTGTATAAATCTATTGCACTATGTCTAATTTTCACCGTTTCTGACATGAGTCCATAAAGCGATAAATAATTAGCACTCGTATTATTAAAAAGTAATTTCCTTTCTTCATCCAAATAATTGCAGGTAAATATATAGTGAGTTATTTCTGACTTAAAATTATCTCTGCACAATACACGTACGAGATTTTCTGATTTCATAGTTTTATAAGGTCTTATTCTCTGAATATACTCTATAAATATTGGTTAATTATGGATTTTAATTGTATCTATTGCTTTGTATGTTTCTGGCAGATCAATACTACGGTTTATATTGTTAATTTGTCTAGATATTATTGATTCTTTAACCAATCTTTGCTGTTTATTATGGATATTACTGTAATGTACTGTAGATTCTGATAAATTGAAAGTATGACCTGTTTTATTTATATGTTGTATTATTAATGACAATGGGTTACTATTGTTTATATTCCTACCATGTTCAATTATCCTGTTATGTTACGATGCAATAGCGCGCCATCTGTTATCAAATCACAAAACTATTTTAGAGGCGTAATATTATTTTTAAAATAAAACAATTTATACTGTCCTTACTGCAATGGAAAAATTTTCCATTGCAGTAAGGACAGTATAAATTGTTTTATTTTAAAAATAATATTACGCCTCTAAAATAGTTTTATACTGTTATGTACTCTTCTCCCAGACTCCCCTACATACCTTGCATTACAGTCATTGCATGTTACTGAGTAAATGGCTTCTTTTCTATTGATAGGGATATGTTAGGATGGTTATTTTTAGTTAATGGGTTTCTGACTATAGCACTTATATTAGGAGAATTATTATATAGAGTTTTAATACCGTATTTTCTAAGATATCTAGCTATATGGACTGATTGAGGGGAGTAGAGAATAAAACAAATTGCTCTATAGATATCTGTATGGTTAGACTATGTTCTTCTGTAGGTTTGTCAAAATATCGTAATATGAAAGATATAGGATATGTTTTATTAGTCTCCTGAGTTATAGACAGTGTAATTGTTTCCATCTTTCCTGTCGAAGATTTATCTCTTAATAAAAGTAGAGTTTTAAATTTTATTTTCTGTGAATGCCAAAACTATTGATAAATTTATAAAATAAATTAACACAAAGCAATAACGCGCCATCTATACATATAAAATAAAAGTATTTAAAAGCGCGAATGTTTCTTTTATACATAAAACGAACTTCTACTGTCCTTACTGCGATGAAAAAATATTAACCGCTGGGAGGGTTCACCACTGATGAGCCAAGCCCTCCCAATATATTTTTTCATCGCAGTAAAGACAGTAGAAGTTCGATTTATGTATAAAAGAAACATTCGCGCTTTTAAATACTTTTACTTTAAATTTATAAAATGGTAAAGAAAACATTCAAGACAAAGAGGATGAGTTTCTTTTTATGAACATGCGTTCGAGCTTTCGGGCATAATGTCGCCCTTCAACAGGAATAAAACTATAAATAGAATCAAGATACGTCTATATACGTGGGTTGTCCGTTAAATAAGTTCCACGGGGCACTACTGTCATGAGGATCCCCTTTAGGCTCGAGCCGACTACACGGGCTCGTAGCTTGTTCTCCCCACTCCAATTTCCCACCAAGGACACGTCGCTGGTAAGCTTAGTTTTGGCTGAGCAGCCGTTAGTGATGAAGCTTCCCCTCGTGTCTCCCGCCAGCTGTGAATTACGGTCAGTAATTCGCTTTTTGGCCGCAAAGAATAATTCGGCGAAGGACATTCATACTGAACTCTGTCAAGTGTATGGAGAAGGGTGTATGAGTTCCGGGATGGTGCGCAGATGGGTCAGAGAATTTAAAAACGGCCGAACAGACGACCACGATGAACCGCGTGCTGGACGGCCATCGGTTTCGGACGAAACCATTGCCAAAGTCGAAGCGGCAATGCTTGAAGATCGAAGTGTTACTGTGCGGAAGCTCTGAGATTTGGCTCCTGATGTCAGTAAAACCACCATCGACAAGATTTTGCGTGAACATTTAGGGTATTCAAAGGTCTGCGCAATATGGGTTCCGAAAATGCTGACTGAAGACCATAAACGACAGCAAGTTGATGCGACACAGAAATTTCTCGATTGCCACAAAACTGACGGAGAGGAATTCTTGGATTCAATCGTTACTGCTGATGTGACCTGGGTACACTGCACCACACCGGAGACAAAGGAGTAATTCAAGCAGTGGAAGCACACTTCTTCGCCGAAACCTCTAACGTTTAAACAAACACTTTCTGCCGGGAAACTTATCGCTACCGTCTTTTGGGACCGAAATGGTCCATTGTTGTGCGACTTTATGCGTCGGGGTACAACAATCAATTCCGACCGGTAATGTGAGACCTTGAAACAACTTCAACGCGCGATTCAGAACAAGAGGAGAGAGACGTTAACCAAAGGGGTGCGTTTTCACCACGACAACGCTCGGCCGCACACCGCCCATCAAACCACTGTCCTCATCGAAGAATTTGAATGGGAATTGGTGTCACACCCACCCCACGTAGCTCCTAGTGACTTTCATCTCTTCCCCGAGTTGAAGAAAAACCTGGGTGGAACCCAATTCCAGGACGATGACGAGTTGAAAGAAGCGGTTTTAGGCTTTCTACGCGGCCAGGCGGCAGAGTTCTTTGACTCTGGGTTCCATAAGTGGGTGTCCCGAATGCAAAAATGCGTCGAACGAAACGGGGAATATGTAGAAAAATGAAAAAAGTCTGATATTTTCGAAAATGTATAGTTCAGGGCAAATAAACCTGTTTTTCTTTGTGAAAAACCTCCGTGGAACTTATTTAACGGACAACCCTCGTATATACAGGTGATTAGCATAAACAAGAAAACTATTATTTTTAGAGAGATAAAATTTAAGTTTTATGTATGATATACAAAACAGTAATCATGTGGGGCGTGGAGCCCGTAAGCTTGCAGCCCGTGCATTTCAATAAAATTTCTCTCTTCGTTATATAGCTATTTACAAAACAAAACAGGTAATAGGAGAAATGTAATTATGTTAATTTATGGTTTAATCTATTAGTAAAGAATCTATAGGTTGTTTTGTGAACAACTTATGTAAATATTTCATTATAAAGTTCCGAAATATCAATGTGCCTATTGATGCTATTATATTTCAGAGATAGCAGCGCCTCTACAACCAATCTTTTATATTTATGCTGAATGTTAGAAAAATGCGAACGGGGTTCTATTGTGTTAAAAGTATGTCCTGTGTTTGAAATGTGCTGGGCTATGAGGGATCTAGGGTCATTATTTCTGATATTTCGGATATGTTCATCAATTCTGTCTTTTATGTGTCTACCAGTTTCACCTATGTATAGGCTAGAGCAATTATTACATTTTAATGAGTAGACTGCATTATTGAAGTGTATGGGTTTTAGGGGGAAACTGTTTTTGGTGATAGGGTTTCTAAGTAATGTGCCTGAATTAGGAGTATTGGAGTAGAAGGTGCGGATACCAAAGTTTTTTAGATAATTGGATATGTTGAGGCCCTGAGGGGAAAAAGGAATAGTGCAAATAGATTTATAACTATGATTAACGGCTGTTTGTAAAGGGTTATGAAAGTGTCTCAAAATAAAGTTTTTTGGGTAGTCCAATGATAATAAATGTGATAATATGGTATTTGTTTCCTGCTGTTTTGATATTTCTGTGGTACAATGAGTGAATATGCGTTTAGTTAATGTTTTGACTGTATTAATTTTATGGCTAAGTGGGCAGTACGAAGAAAAATGTATGTATGATGGAAAAAATGATGGTTTGTAATAAACACTTGTGGTGTATCTATTATCTATTTTTGTGATGAGTATATCTAAGAAAGCTAAAGTATTATTGGTCTCTATTTCAACTGTAAAACGTATATCTTGGTATAGATTGTTTAATGTGGAGAAAATGTTATCAAGTGAACTGGTTTTGACTATTGCAAAGATGTCATCAATATATCTGTGCCATGATAAAATATCTATGTGGTATTGTTCAACTATATGCTTATCTATATGGCGCATAACAATTTCTGATAGTGGGGAAGATAGTGGGCTACCCATAGGTGTACCTTTTGTTTGTTTAAAGTATGTCTGTTTAAAGTTAAATATACTGTTATCTAAACTGATTCTGATCAAGGATATTAATCTGGAAATGGTGTTATTGGGGTAATTGTGATCTGATAAGAACTGTGTGGTACAATCTATGATAAGTTGATGGGGTAGACTGGGGTATAAATTCACCACATCAAAGGATACCATGATGCTATTGGGTAGAACCGGTGACTGTTGGATGTGGTTCAAGAAATCCGGAGTAGAAGATATGGATGCCGTGGCTCCACCATCCCTGAGCATAGGAGAAAGTAACCTGGCCAGGAAGGAAGACAAAGGGGCTGCAGGGGATAAATGGTATGCTATTATAGGTCTAAGTGGAATATTGTCTTTGTGCAATTTTGGCAGGCCATATATGTATGCTTTCCCATAAATGTTCGACATAAAGGACTTGCATTCTTCCGTGGTGATGGATTTTTTCTTTACAAGAATATTAATTTCTTTTTTAAATTTAATGATGGCTAAATTCTCTTCCTGTGAGGAAATAGGGGTGAAAATAAGGGGATCATTCAATATTGCATTCATTTTGGTTGTATAATCCTTGGTGTTCATGATGACCAGTTCACTTGATAACATTTTCTCCACATTAAACAGTCCCTCTCTAGAAATAAAGACATTGTCATTACAAAATCTGATAAAGGCTCAAGAACGGTCATCATGAACACCAAGGATTATACAACCAAAATGAATGCAATATTGAATGATCCCCTTATTTTCACCCCTATTTCCTCACAGGAAGAGAATTTAGCCATCATTAAATTTAAAAAAGAAATTAATATTCTTGTAAAGAAAAAATCCATCACCACGGAAGAATGCAAGTCCTTTATGTCGAACATTTATGGGAAAGCATACATATATGGCCTGCCAAAATTGCACAAAGACAATATTCCACTTAGACCTATAATAGCATACCATTTATCCCCTGCAGCCCCTTTGTCTTCCTTCCTGGCCAGGTTACTTTCTCCTATGCTCAGGGATGGTGGAGCCACGGCATCCATATCTTCTACTCCGGATTTCTTGAACCACATCCAACAGTCACCGGTTCTACCCAATAGCATCATGGTATCCTTTGATGTGGTGAATTTATACCCCAGTCTACCCCATCAACTTATCATAGATTGTACCACACAGTTCTTATCAGATCACAATTACCCCAATAACACCATTTCCAGGTTAATATCCTTGATCAGAATCAGTTTAGATAACAGTATATTTAACTTTAAACAGGCATACTTTAAACAAACAAAAGGTACACCTATGGGTAGCCCACTATCTTCCCCACTATCAGAAATTGTTATGCGCCATATAGATAAGCATATAGTTGAACAATACCACATAGATATTTTATCATGGCACAGATATATTGATGACATCTTTGCAATAGTCAAAACCAGTTCACTTGATAACATTTTCTCCACATTAAACAATCTATACCAAGATATACGTTTTACAGTTGAAATAGAGACCAATAATACTTTAGCTTTCTTAGATATACTCATCACAAAAATAGATAATACACCACAAGTGTTTATTACAAACCATCATTTTTTCCATCATACATACATTTTTCTTCGTACTGCCCACTTAGCCATAAAATTAATACAGTCAAAACATTAACTAAACGCATATTCACTCATTGTACCACAGAAATATCAAAACAGCAGGAAACAAATACCATATTATCACATTTATTATCATTGGACTACCCAAAAAACTTTATTTTGAGACACTTTCATAACCCTTTACAAACAGCCGTTAATCATAGTTATAAATCTATTTGCACTATTCCTTTTTCCCCTCAGAGCCTCAACATATCCAATTATCTAAAAAACTTTGGTATCCGCACCTTCTACTCCAATACTCCTAATTCAGGCACATTACTTAGAAACCCTATCACCAAAAACAGTTTCCCCCTAAAACCCATACACTTCAATAATGCAGTCTACTCATTAAAATGTAATAATTGCTCTAGCCTATACATAGGTGAAACTGGTAGACACATAAAAGACAGAATTGATGAACATATCCGAAATATCAGAAATAATGACCCTAGATCCCTCATAGCCCAGCACATTTCAAACACAGGACATACTTTTAACACAATAGAACCCCGTTCACATTTTTCTAACATTCAGCATAAATATAAAAGATTGGTTGTAGAGGCGCTGCTATCTCTGAAATATAATAGCATCAATAGGCACATTGATATTTCGGAACTTTATAATGAAATATTTACATAAGTTGTTCACAAAACAACCTATAGATTCTTTACTAGTAGATTAAACCATATATTAGCATAATTACATTTCTCCTATTACCTGTTTTGTTTTGTAAATAGCTATATAACGAAGAGAGAAATTTTATTGAAATGCACGGGCTGCAAGCTTACGGGCTCCACGCCCCACATGATTACTGTTTTGTATATCATACATAAAACTTAAATTTTATCTCTCTAAAAATAATAGTTTTCTTGTTTATGCTAATCACCTGTATATATATAGACGTATCTTGATTCTATTTATAGTTTTATTCCTGTTGAAGGGCGACATTATGCCCGAAAGCTCGAACGCATGTTCATAAAAAGAAACTCATCCTCTTTGTCTTGAATGTTTTCTTTACCAAGTTACTCCAGAGGATTTTACCTTGTTTAAATTTATAAAATGTTAGCAAATTTTATTTCATCATGTGATATTAATACCTGAAATGAGAAAAAAAAAGGATCAAAATTCAAGGCGTTCGTGACGATAACCGAAGCGTTCCTATCAGAATTACTGTTAGTGTAGAATCTTACAGTCTTACAGTAAGGAGGTGTTCTAAGAGAGCGTGAAATAAAGCTCTACATAAAATAAGAAACATAGATCGGGTAGAAGAGCTTCTTTGTATAAGCGGACGATCGTACAAGATTTCGGGTAAGGCGCCCTGCTACGGGTACAGAATGACACGAGTGGCAATAGTTTATGCTATATCTATATTAATAAAATGCAAATTTCATAAGAGTACATCACTATAAACTTTCGTTACAATGCATCAATTTCAACCAAATTTTCAACATTTATGTAAAACGAGATGGAGCAGGTTTTGCTTAACATCAAAATATTTTTCCTAACTTTAAAATACATAACTTTGCTGTTATCGATAAAATACAAAAAAATTCAACAGAGTAAAAGTATTTATACTTTCAAAAGTGTTTACTTTCCGCTACTTTCCGCTACTTCGCCGTTTAAAATAACTGCTCTAATTCGAAATATTTGGTATGTTTTATTTGTGTTCACTCTATTTCTATTTATTTGAAGTATTATAATTTCCATGTTTCAAAAACCTATTTCAAAAAGGTTGTTAGAAATATGTAAGGCCTGAAATAGCTTTACATGCGAACATTATGATGCCAAGCGTAGCTTAATAACTGCTCTTGAAATATTTTGTATGTTTTATTTATTTATATATATATTTTCATTTCCATGTTTCAAAAACCTATTTCAAAAAGGTTGTTAGAAATATGTAAGGCCTGAAATAGCTTTACATGCGAACATTATGATGCCAAGCGTAGCTTAATAACTGCTCTTGAAATATTTTGTATGTTTTATTTATTTATATATATTTTTTCATTTTTAGATTTAACTGATCTAATTCGCCGTTTAAAATAACTGCTCTAATTCGAAATATTTGGTATTTATTTATTGAAGTTCTTTTTTAAATTTTCTTATGGAGTTTTTTAATTATTGCTTTTATCTTTTAAATACAGTTTATTTATTATATTTTCTACATATATGGGTTGTATCTAAAAAATAGGTTATTTATATTTTTAAATAAGCGAGGGATTTCTTTAACAGATTCATTTATTTGTCTTTTTGAGGTCCTTTTTCAAAATTTTATTTAAGTATTAAGTATTTTATTTAAGTATTTTATATTTAGATTATTTATAGTTTTTTTTAACATATAGGGGTTGTATTTTGTATCTTAGAAAATTATTTCTATTTTTTTCCTCAAAAAAGCATGCTTTTTCATTGCCGTGTCCTGCGGTTGGTCTATTTTTGAGGCTTTTTAATGATAACTGGTTTTGTACATTAATTTTTTAGCTTTTTAATATTATGCTTTGAGTTTTTTATAATCTTTTTAACATATCTGGAAGGTTATTTTGAAGAAAAAGCATGCTTTTTTCTTATTTGTTATTTTTCTTATTTCTATTTTTTTCCTCAAAAAAGCATGCTTTTTCATTGCCGTGTCCTGCGGTTGGTCTATTTTTGAGGCTTTTTAATGATAAATGGTTTTGTACATTAATTTTTTAGCTTTTTTTTTTTTCAATATTATGCTTTTAGTTTTTTATAATCTTTTTAACATATCTGGAAGGTTATTTTGAAGAAAAAGCATGCTTTTTTCTTATTTCTTATTTCTTATTTTTCTTATTTCTATTTTTTTCCTCAAAAAAGCATGCTTTTTCATTGCCGTGTCCTGCGGTTGGTCTATTTTTGAGGCTTTTTAATGATAAATGGTTTTGTACATTAATTTTTTAGCTTTAATATTATGCTTTTAGTTTTTTATAATCTTTTTAACATATCTAGGAGGTTATTTTGAAGAAAAAATTTAGGAATTTTGATTTTTACCTCAAAAAGACAGGTATTTTTTATGCTTTGTTTATAAATTGCTGGTTTTTAAGCTTTTGTTATTAATCTCAATATTTTTTTTCAGAATATGCCTCGCCGCAGCCGACCTTTAATTGGTAGGAATACGGCTGCTTCCAGGTGATATAGGAATGCTATAGCTATTGAGCCACCACTTCAAAGTGAGACGCGTCGTGCGCTTCGCCGTCTTAGGTATTCTGAAGCCCGCGTCGCAGCTGCAAAAACTATGCAAGTTCCTGTTCAGCGTATTCAGCTTTGGACTCATAAGCCGTTTTCAGGTTTGCAGTATAATACCCATATTGATTATACAGCTGATTCATCTGTCGATATAGGCCAAATGTCTCGGGTATGCCAGTTTTGCTCTGCTTTGAGATTTAGAGATGAACCCTTTGGCCTCTGTTGTAAACAAGGTAGAGTTTCTCTACTTGCTATTGAGTCCCCTCCAGAACCTATTTTCTCTTTGCTCTCTGGCCTACATCCTCTATCGAAGTCCTTCTTGCTGCATATCCGTAGATATAACTCTATATTCCAAATGACATCTTTTGGTGCTAGACAAGTTGTAACTGTAAATATGCATATTTTGTGTGGTATTACAAAAGTTTCAATAAATATCTTTTTTAAATATTTTCTCTTCAAGCCCATCATACACCACACATGCTACATTTTTCACATGTTTCAATGTGTAGGGTTTTCAACCTTCATGGTAAGGTATTCTTACTTAAGAAGTATACTGTGTTAGAAAAATTTATGGTTTTTAATTATTGGTTATTTTATTGTGTTTATTTTACATACATGTGTTTATATTACATAGTATGTGTTATTTTTTGATAATTTGATTGGAAATATTAGTTTTAGCACAACTTGCTTCATACCGTAATGTTATATCTGTGTTGGCTTGCTGAACAATACTGCCCAACATGAATTTACCTATGTTTACCCAAATTACCATTTTAGCATAAGTATACATCTTGCACCTAATAAGAGACCTAAACAATGTGTAAGGTTGAACAAAGAGTGGTCTAACATACACATTGTTTCGGTTTCAGTGAACAAAGAGGTCAGTAAATTTTATTAGAAAAAAAAAAAACTATTCCATGTAATGTAATAGAAACAAAATACGACCACTACGACCCGGGTTCGATCCCCGCATTGGACACTTTTTTCTGTTTAAAAAAAAAATGCTCCAATAGCCCCCCCGATTCTTGCAAAAGTCCAACCCCACCAGCGAGTGCAAGTAACCAAACGGGGCTCTGGCACATTTGTAAGTGCAAAGTCGAACTGCTTTCACATGTGTAGACATGTGGTGCGCTTACAGTAAAAAGCAGTCGCTAACTACCCACCATGATTATCATGGCCTGTACCACGTGTACTAGGGATAAGCAAAAAAAAAAAAATAATGAGGATTAAAGATTTTGATTTGTGTTGAAAATTTTGCATGCATTTCTCTATTTCTGTTCTTATCTTGCAAAGCTAATGGATTGTTTAGGTTGCTTATTTTTGACTCGCCAATTTGTTTAGTGATAAAGTGGTATAGCGTTCTTTTTCAGAGCATCACCCTACAAAAAAATTACCTGACCTTTCCTAATATTCAGATAGATTGATTATATCAATAGTTTCATCAAATTGTTTCGGTTTCAGTGAACAAAGAGGTCAGTAAATTTTATTAGAAAAAAAAAACTATTCCATGTAATGTAATAGAAACAAAATACGACCACTACGTCCCGGGTTCGATCCCCGCATTGGACACTTTTTTCTGTTAAAAAAAAAAATGCTCCAATGGCCCCCCCCGATTCTTGCAAAAGTCCAACCCCACCAGCGAGTGCAAGTAACCAAACGGGGCTCTGGCACATTTGTAAGTGCAAAGTCGAACTGCTTTCACATGTGTAGACATGTGGTGCGCTTACAGTAAAAAGCAGTCGCTAACTACCCACCATGCTTATCATGGCCTGTACCACGTGTACTAGGGATAAGCAAAAAAAAAAAACTAAAAAAATAATGAGGATTAAAGATTTTGATTTGTGTTGAAAATTTTGCATGCATTTCTCTATTTCTGTTCTTATCTTGCAAAGCTAATGGATTGTTTAGGTTGCTTATTTTTGACTCGCCAATTTGTTTAGTGATAAAGTGGTATAGCGTTCTTTTTCAGAGCATCACCCTACAAAAAAATTACCTGACCTTTCCTAATATTCAGATAGATTGATTATATCAACGTACTAGACTACAAACATTCCCTTGAGTAAAAACAATTATTTAAAAAAAAATCTTATCTAAATATATATCACTCGGGTAGATATGCACACGGGTCAATCCCGGGGCGAAGCCCGGGTCGGCGTCTAGTCTATATATAAAAATGAATGTTTGTATGTTTGTTTGTATGTCCGGTATACAAATTCGCAGTAGTTCACTAATTCAAACCAAAATTTCCATACATAGGTAAAAAAATACGGGGAAGACAATAGGCTATTTTAAAAATTATATAAATCAATTATTAAAACTATATATTCAAATTATTCTACTTAGCTCACGAACAGCGCCCTCTATCAAAGATTAGATTAAATTATGCTGATGCAAACAAATAGATAATGCTAATAACAAACAATTATAAAAACAAATCTTATCTAAATATATATCACTCGGGTAGATATGCACACGGGTCACTCGTCTAGTATATATATGTCATAATGTATGCTCTTCCAGGAATAATAAAGTAAACCTACAGTCAATCAGAGAGAGACGTAGCTAAAAGGTAGCTAAAGTACGGCCATTTTTGGGCCACTGGCCACATTCCGGAGGGGGGCCTTTTCTTGGAACCCTCAGGACTATTTTTGGACAGTTGGGGGGTGGTGTGCGACACGAACGGTCGTTCAGCGGTAACTTACCCTCGCGCTACCTCTCTCTCGCTGGTTGCCTGGAATTCCTTTTCCAAACTTGTGGTTTCCTTATTTCTCTCTCCCCACATTATTATCACTATATTGCCACATTGAAAGTCGACAGGATCATATCACATATATATATAGGGCGTAGAAGGGCGTCTTGCCCGAAAGCATGTACGATCGTCCTCTTATATAAAGAAGCTCTTCTCCCCGACCCGTGTTTGTTCTTCTGTAGCTAATAGGGATAGCTGTCTTAAAGCTCTACATGTAGATGGTATATAGGAAGAAGGAATAAGAAGAAAGGGAGCCATGCAGAAGCAGCAAAACAAAAGAAGCAAGCAGGAAACACTACCGGAGACTCTGATGGTGGTGGGGGAGGTGGTTCCTGAAACAACATAGCATCGATGGTCATATCTTGTATCACACCATGGTTGCTGTTGTTGGGCCGCTAGGCTTACCTCACACTTCCCTAACTTGACAGCAACCGGGGCATATTAACACTGTCAAGATATTTAAACTATTCTAACGCGTATAAATTATTTTTAAGATAAAACATTTTCTTCTACTGTCTTTTTACTGCAATGCTAAATTATTTAGAGGGGCCCGGATTATCAGTGATCTTCTTTCTTATCTCCACTCAATCATATTAGGGTATCAAGTTGTGACCCTTGATGGTGTTATAAGTGGTGAATCCTCTCAGACAAAACTGACGAAACAACTGGGAGGTTTCACCATTGATAATCCAGATCCTCCCATTGAATCATAATTTCATTAAAGGCAGTATAAAATTGTTTTATTTTAAAATGAATTACACGCGTCAAAATAATTTAAATATCACATAATTGAAGGTACGCTAATACATCATGTTAATAGTGATGATATTGTTAATAATATTCTCATATACACTAAAATACCTGTAGTATTACTGGCACTACTACAAGTCCATATACTTGTATATGTTCTTATTAGACCATTAGCCCGTCCAATGAACGGTTCCGGAGAGACAGAAAGTCTTAACTTGTAAAAAGTTTAACCTCAATAACACCTACTCACTGAGTAAATAAGGTGTCGGTATTTCCTAACATTTATATTGTGATACAACATATTAATATATGAAAAATAGTACAAATGTAATATTGTACTGGGATAAGGTGCATAAATTAAGAAAAAGGCATCTCCTTATCGTGCAACTGAAATTTGCTAATGGCTTGCGCCATCTATCGGAATAAATATCAACTATTCTCGTTAATTTTTAATTATTCCAGAATTGGCCAAATACCCATTCTTGATTAATCAAGAAAAGCTAACTACGGACGCGTTTCGGGCTGTTGGCCCTCATCGCACCACGCTGATGAGGGCCAACAGCCCGAAACAGGTCCGTAGTTAGCTTTTCTTGATTAATCAAGAATGGGTATTTGGCCAATTCTGGAATAATTAAAAATCAACGAGAATAGTTGATATTTATTCCGATAGATGGCGCAAGCCATTAGCAAATTTCAGTTGCACGATAAGGAGATGCCTTTTTCTTAATATTAATATATGTCAAAGAATAAAAAAAGGTCGGGTGTTGATATTAAAAACAAAATTGGGGCATATCCTGACCGCTCACAAAAGCTTTTTAGATGGTAGAGCGCCATCCAGTGGAACAGAAATCAACTAAGTGTTGATTCAGGCCCGTGCCCATTTCTTGCTTTTAATGTTGTATATTTTAATTTATTGGAAAAATATGTTTTGGAGAATTATCCTAAATGATATACACACACTAAGTTATTTTAAAAATAATGAATCTGATAAATTCTTTAAAAATTAGCATTCAAAGAAATGACCGCATATTGTGTGTTTATTAAATACTTGGGCACTCTGCAAATATATTTGAAATTATGATTTGATTAATATACAAATATTGAGATTATAGAAGGAAATCCTTGGCTATACTATACTCTAATGTTTGAATAACTTTATACAAAAGAAAACTTAATTGCACTTCTGTTTCTAAAATAAATGGGTAAATCACCTTCTGTAAGTAAACCATTCAATAGAAAAATATTTAAGTTCGAGTATAGAATTATGCTTTAATAAATTAAATCTCATTAGCCTCATTAAGCCTCATTAATATTTCTTTCCTTCAGCTAATGTTTTGCATCTCTTGAATTACCCTCTAGGATTTTTATTTTTTATTTTTTTACTTTTCATTTTTTACAAATAGTTAAATTGTTCATTTGCATGCTTTTTTCTATATTTATGTAAATTAATATGTGTATGTATATATTCACTACAGCCATCGATATCGTTCATAGTGTCGTTATATCCTGCCTGTCGAAGGGCTTTTGCCCGAAAGTTGCCCTAATGCACCAATAAAAGATACTCGTCTTCCTTCGCCATGTTTTTTATCGTCTAAATTCAATCCAGGAAGAATTCTTTATATTTCTAATAAATAAAATATACCAAAAGTGGTACCTTTCTTTGATTGTGTACCAGAACGATGGGATTGTGCATCACCCTAGTGCATCAGTCATTAAAGAATGAGTCACAACAATAGTCTTGACAAATGCAGACAAAAAGTCAACCTGTATACCATGGTTTCAGGCTATGGTTCTCATCAATACAGAGGTGGCTTCGATTTCATAACACCCTACGAGAGAGGTTTATGGAATCGGTCCAATTTACTGGGGGTAGGTGGATGGGTGGTCCGTTGGTTCCGGTTAGACCCGGTTCCCGCATTGTACACTTTTTTTCTAATTAAAAAAAAAAGCTCCAATGGTCTCCAATACTTGTAAAAGTCCAACCCCAATAGCTAGTTCAAGTAATCAAACGGGGCTTTGACACTGTGCAAAAAATTAATAAAGAGGGAGCAATCTCTCGAAATATTTTAAGAAAAAAATTGTTTTTTTTTCTTTACAGATCCAGGTACGCCCTTTTATATAATCTTAATGGATCGCCTTTTGACTCAAACATTTGTAAGTGCAAAGTCGAACTGCTTTTCACATGTGTAAACATGTGGTTCATTTAGAGTAAAAGCAGTCGTTAACTATCCACCATGATTATCATGGCCTGTACCATGTGTCTTAGGAATAATTATAAAAAATTTACTAGGGTGATGCACAGAGACCTCATTCTGATGCACAATTAAAGGGAGAGGTGCCTCTTTTGATATATAAATAACATCCTCCCGCAACTTTATGTTGTAATAAAGAAAATGTTGCGGCAAAATCTGACAGCTGTAAGTTAGCATCGCGGCAACTGGACATCAAGAACAGCGGGCGTCAGCTTCTCCCTGTGTTCTCCTCCTTGTACTGACTACTTTACATTTCAGCTTGATTCTCTGCTTGTTTGTGTTTGTCCTGTGTCCCGCAGTTGTCCTTTACTATCCAATTCACGCCCACACACTCTACACTGGAGTTTCAGCAGTCGTTTGTTGATCTTTAAAATGAACATTATTAATTTTTAGATTGCGGAATAATTGCAATGACGATTAAAAAAGGTATACACCGATCAAATTAATTGCAAAAGGTTTCTTTAATATAAAACGGCTAGCTTTCAAGCGTTAGCTCATCATCAGGCCAAGTGATTTCGCAAATTACAACAGAATATATAGAGGTGTGGTAGGTGTTTTTTACATATATACAACTGAAATTATCTCTGAGAATTTATATATAATATAATAAAAATCATTTACATATAACGGAAATGAAATTATTAAAAACATGTTATGCCAGAAAATAATTGAGACATAATTCATTTCGAAATCACAATTATTAATTTGTTCTACAAGATCAGAAGATCACGACAGAATTCCACAATTTGACTTTGATAAGGTTAAGATTATCAATAAAATTTGAACATCCTGATGTGTAATTTGCAAAGAAGGGGATATTCCATCATTAATAGATCTCTGCGGTATAGAGGTAAACGATCTTTTTTGTTATTGCTTCTTTTTTGTTTATTTTAGCTAAGCGCACATGAAATTCTCGTTTTTCCATATATATACATATTAAAATTAAAAAGGCATATATTGGATCAGAATATATTTTATTTACCAATATTTCAGTTGGCTGAACGTCAACCTTTATTAAGGTTTTACAACATATTAATATATTGATATGTTATAAAACCTTGATAAAGGTTGGCGTTTAGCCAACTGAAATATTGGTAAATGATTTATATTTTGATCCAATACGGCATATTATATATCGTATATGCCTTTTTAATTAAAGATCTATTTATGGATTGCCCTATTAAAAAAATAGATATATAACTTCCATTTCTATAAATATAAAACCTAACACTGTTTTCTTGTAAATAAATATGGGGGGGACGAAAAGAAATAGCCACTGATAATTGAAAAAAAAAAAAAAAAAACATTGTAAGGGAAAAAAATCGAAAAAAGGCTGTGGTCTTTCATTTTGGAGGTTAAAAATTTAACGTTTTGATGTATCGAAAGTTTACAGAGATATGCAAATAGAAAATATGATTATGTTAAACACTAGTGTATATATTTTAGGATAAAATTAACATCTGAAAAATGAAGATAATAGATTTCTATAAAATTAAAGATCAATAAAAGAAAAATCGAAAAGATTCTAAAGTCATTCACTTCGGAAAACGAAAATGAATGATTTGATAATTAAAAAAGGAGCTAATTGAATATGTAAGTGTATTCAAATGGATTGTGTTATTTTTATATTGTGTCCTTATCAACAAAAAAAGTACATCTATTAAAAACTAATAATTTATTCATTAGTAGATCGGGATATATTATGCATATATGCTTGATTAGGCTTTCCTTATATTCTTCCTTTCTATATAACCCAATGTCAGCTAATGGTTTATCCTAGGTGGGTCTTTCTAGTTTGAAACATCAGCATGTATTGCTGTTCAAATAAAGCTCACAACCCTATAGACTCACAGGTATGCAAATCAACGTGAAGACAGCTCAGTACTCACAGTCAAAGCGGTCGGTCCGGCCAGTTTGCCAAACCGTGTTGTCTTCCAGTTCTCCTGGATGAGCAGACCGCCGTACAACTTGCCCACCGTCAGCTTGCCCTGGCTCAGTTCTGCATCCATCAGGTTAAGGTCTCAGTTAATCAACAGTCCGATTAACCAAATCTATATAATGTACGAGGGTCACTTCAAAAGTCTCTGCAATCACTTATTTTTATTGAAGCTGCAACTTCAAAATTTGTAGAATTTCTCAAAGTATTCACCCTATACAAGATGCAAGATATTCACCTATGCAAAATTTCATCCGTGAAAACCAATTATCGAAACACCAGTCATCTTCGGGGATGGAATTTATGGCATTCATAAAGGCTTGCAGTGCTTCATCATCAGTGTCAAATTTTATCCCTTTCAACAATAACTTAACTTTTGGAAATGAGTATTGCTGTTTCAACAAAGCCCACAATCTATAGACTCACAGGTTTGTATTGCTGTTTCAACAAAGCCCACAATCTATAGATCACAGGTTTGTATTGCTGTTTCAACAAAGCCCACAATCTATAGACTCACAGATATGTATTGCTGTTTCAACAAAGCCCACAATCTATAGATCACAGGTTTGTATTGCTGTTTCAACAAAGCCCACAATCTATAGACTCACAGGTATGTATTGCTGTTTCAACAAAGCCCACAATCTATAGACTCACAGGTTTGTATTGCTGTTTCAACAAAGCCCACAATCTATAGACTCACAGGTATGTATTGCTGTTCCAACAAAGCCCACAATCTATAGACTCACAGGTATGTAGTTCTGTTCCAACAAAGCCAACAATCTATAGACTCACAGGTATGTATTGCTGTTTCAACAAAGCCCACAATCTATAGACTCACAGGTATATATTGCTGTTCCAACAGAGCCCCCACAACCCTATTACCAAAAGAAGAAATGCTGAGACAGTCTATGGTGCTAGAGGTAACAAAATGGCTATCAGACCTTCATCAGGGGGCACCAGCTTGTCGATCATCTTCCTAGCTTGCAGGGGCCAGAGTTTCCTCAGGGTCTCCCTCAGCTCCATGTCGGCCTGGTCCATCTCCTCCGCTGTCACACCACGACCGGTCAATGTGTGGAACACGTCATCTTCTTCCAGTACCTACCAGGTCTCATTTTTATACTCAGGTTCTCCCGGATAAGGGCGAACAGAGTGGTGGTGAAGTTCACTCGTTTGTGCTCATCCAAAGGCATGTTCATCCGGATCAATTTCTACTCACACACAGCATCTTAGATACTAAATATTAATAACTATTTTTACATTTTGATTTATATATATAATATTTTATTAATAATTTTAAATTCCACGCACGCAACCACCAAGCCCAATATTATCATCAATAGATAGAGAGAGGCTATGTACAATTGAATATCTTTCGAGAAATTTTCCACAATATTTACATACACAGCTCGGTCCAAGTTTATGAAACTTGATTATCTAATAATAATAAAAATAATGATATAGATTTTTTAAAAATCTATAAAAGAGAGAGATAGCTTAAAAATTTCTAAAATAAAAATAATATACACTCATAGACAAAACTAAAGGAAGTTGTTAAAATTCAAAACTATTTTAAAGGCGTAAGATTATTTTTGATATTAAACAATTTCTACTGCCCTTACTGCAATGGAAAAATTAATGAGAGGGCCTGGCTCATCAGTGTTGAACCCTCTCAGCGGTTTAAATTAAACTGGTGAAACCGCTGAGAGGGTTCACCACTGATGAGCCAGGCCCTCTCATTAATTTTTCCATTGCAGTAAGGGTAGTAGAAATTGTTTAATATCAAAAAGAATCTTACGCCTTTAAAATAGTTTTGAATTTTGATAACAGATGGCGCGCTAGTGAATCATATTATAAAGGAAGTTGTACCTTTTAGTATGTATATCGGGATTCAGACAATCACTCTGAAAGATAGTTGATACACAATTACCTTTATTGAAGACACACGAGATAACCAAGTGTGAACAAAATTGCCTCTGTCTCCTTAAAAAATATAGATGACATCATTCCACTTAAGGTTTGTCCATGAGTGTATAATAAGTATATTGACCATCAACTGAATCTTTTTAACGATTTTATTCTCCCTTAGTTTAGGTGACTCGCTGCCATCTTCATGAAAAGATCAGAAGTCGTTATCTACTGCCTACCATGATTATCATGGCCCGTATCACGTTTGTACTAGGAATAATAATAATAATAATAAAGAGAAATATAATACAATATAATGCGGCCGATGGTTTTAGAACGAAGTTTGAAAACTATACCGCAAAAGTATCTTTTGGAAGAATAATCGAAATTTATTCTAAGGAGAAATAACGATTATTTTTAACCTTAGGGATGAAGTATGATAGGATGAATTGTGAAGAATAATAATGAACGTAAAAAAATGTGTCCAGGGATGGGAATCGAATCCACAGTGTTCCATTTAACGGGCAGATGCCATTTTTAATTTTATTTCGTTTATCATTATTCTTCACAATTCATACTTTCATACTTCATCCTCAAGGTTAGAAATAATCGTTATTTCTCTTTAAAATAAATTTTGATTTTTCGTTCAAAAGAAACATTTGCGGTAAAACTTGTCAAACTTTGTTTTACAAAGAAAAATATTTTTACCGAAAGGTGACAGTGCGTCACCAAAACTTAAAACAATGAAGTGATTAAATATTCCTTGATTCTATTTTATTCTTTAAGCTTCCACCGAGCAAATGATTTTTAAAAAATATCAATCGGTATTTATTCATCGTGTGGTTTATTCAATGGTATTTAAAATCCCTTAAATGGCATACTTTTTTTCAAAAATGAAATATTTAAATACGACTTAATAATCGAGACTATTTCTATAAATATATATGTAAAAAAGGAAATCTTAAATTTTAAGTAATACATACAAATATTTTATCAAATGTTTCAAATAATCTTTTTTTTTTCTCTGCGTAGAACATGCAGCTTTTGATCATTGAATAAGTTACATTTGGTTAAATTCGAACAAAAGCACACATAAGTATAATTTCTCCAAGATATCCGCTAATCAACATTTTATTGTACAATATAGTACATAAAAAAATAACGATATGAAATCATTGTTTTTTTTTTCGGCTGACCCAAATTTCTTGTGTCTTCAATAAAGGTCACTGTAATATCTTTCAAGAGTTATTGTCTGAATCCCGATATACATGCTAAAAGGTACAACTTCCTTAAGTGTTATTCATGAGTGTATTTGAAAATTACCTATAAAAATAAAACGGCATTTTGTACTATGTTTCTCTATTAAAATGCGGCAAACATTCGAATGTTAACTCTCCCTCAGGTCTGAGGAAGATATTTCACACGAAAGCTCGCCACATTTTAATAAACAAACATAACAATTCGTAGTAACTCCGCCTTTGCCGGTCCCAAGCCCGGATGAAAAAGGAGGAGAGGGAAGCAGTAACAAGCTCACTAAAAACCTGGATTCAGCTGGCCCGGCTGATAGTACCCTGTAAGGGCTCTTAATCCAGGGATACAGGATGAGCCGCGTTTGTATTCCTTGTTAGGAGCAGCTGCACATGGCGTCTGTTCCTCATGTCAGAGGCGGCCATTTCTTTTGGAGCTAAGTCGGCTTGCCACTGAGTAGTGCTCCCAGTCTTAATGACAAAGGCAGACTTCACCCAGTCATGATGGTTGTCAAACAGACACCATCAAGGGTCACAACTTGATACCCTAATATGATTGAGTGGAGATAAGAAAGAAGAAGAAGAAGAAGACAATTCGTAGTTTTACTTTTAGAATTCCTATTGTTTTGGATTGAAATGTCCATAAATGTACCTTATAGGCTAGACGGGAAGGGCATTTGTTTCCAAAACCTAAGGGAGGATCCATGTTCCGCATCATGTCATACATCTCGTTGTAATGGATGTACCCACTGTCAAGCACACCACCATGGAAACCTCAGGATTCACTCGTTCAGCTGTTTACAATACTTACTTGGCATTTGGATCATATTCTGACCATACCCGGATGAACTCATCAAGGTGATGGGCTCCCAGAATAGAGGAGTCCCGAGTCAAGTAGTCAAAGTTGTCCATAATGACAGCAACAAAGAGGTTGAGCATCTACACGACAGAGGTTTAACTACAAGTCAACATCAAGATTTGTTATTTAAAACTTACAAGGAAGGAGCAGAAAAAGATGAAGGTGACGAAGTAGGCATATGCAATGTTGGAGCCACATTCATCCTCTTTTTTGTTGGATTGAGAATGGCACGGTCGGCCCTTTAGACAATGCAGCATGATAGACTGCCATGACTCTCCCGTGGCGCACCTGAAGACATTCCACTTCCTTTCCTCTGCATTTCACTTCAACTTTGTGGCTGGCCAGCTCCCCTTTTAACCCCACTTGTCTCATTTAATTCATCACAATTTACTAGTATAACGTTTGTGACTCTGGTTTTTAAAATTCTGTTTAAAAATATTCTTGAAAAATTTTCACATCACCGATTTTATAGTGATATATACATCATTTTATTCGCGATTGGACGTTGTGGAAAACTGTACGTAATACATCCCAAACACGACGCCAGCCATCTCTGTCTTGAGCTCAATGTAACATCTCGGTGACCGTTAATTCAGTGAGTTCCTTTAATTGGTCCACGAAGCGTGTCGGCAGGAATCCAGGTATGTGTCGCCCAGACGTCATTCCGGTCAGTATGGTGTACTCCATTCGCCTGCATCGCGCGATGTGATCGAAGAATCTCAAACAATTCCGTTGTACACGTCTCAGAAGTCGGTCATCTTCCGAAATCGATAGTTGTGATAGTATCGATGCATTCGTCCTACGCGCTGTCCAAGGTTTATAATGATGAAATAGTTTAAAATACTATCTATCGAGTAACTTATTATGAAAATAGGTTTTGAGGCTTGGATTAGCATCAAACGTGACGGAACATTTCCACAATGATATTTATATTGATGGAAAACGGTTGAATAACTATTGCCGCAGGACTTGCTAATAGTAAAACATCAAAAGGAAGATATTTGAATTGATTCTTATAAAATCTGTATTCACAGAGACGGCTTTATATAAATACATATTTTTTATCGATATTCTAAAGAAGCACTTCTGACTCTACTTATGCATCAGAACGATGCACTTGTTCATCACCCCAGTGAAATACTTGACTAGTGATGATAATCAGTACAGGTACGGCTTCGATTTCATAACAAAACAAAATAATACGTTATAATGCTTTGAAAAAGGTTGACGTTCAGCCAACCGAAATATTGAAAAATAAATATATTTATTCAAGCTAATTTATGCTTTTTTATTATCGAAATATTTAATCTATATTCCTATATCGATATACAAAAATCATTTATATATATTAATATATTTAAACCAATAAACACAGATAACACGCAGATATTGTCTAAAGATAAACATTTATTTTCCAAAAATCATAGAAATTATTTTTTTCTAATCTGGCCAGCCACATTTAGCACGATTACTTTAGAAAGCAAACATACCTTTTCACATAGAAAGAAAATAAAATTATCTATGTGATCAAACAAGAGTGCAAGACAATTTGCTTTCTAAAGTGATTATATATTTTTATATGTTATCAAATAAAAAAATATATAGATATATATATATACAATATAAAAAACAGAAGCATGCACATGCATTCTGCACCCGGGTCAGCGCATTGGGGATGGGACAGGGGTCTAAAGGGCCTTGTGGATGGGTTTATGGTATAAGCTATTAACACTGCTTTTTCAAGTCGAATGCAAAAAACACAATACTACTTTAAAGTTATGATTCAGATAAGAAAACACTGCAGCAAAAATTATAATGATTGCTAATACAGGTACTAAATAAATGCGCTTTAATAAAGAACAAATTTTAATCTTTTTGGAGAAATCAATTCCTTTATGATGATTCATATGTATTTTATATATTTACAGAGCTATTTAAAAATCATTCTTGAATAATTTAAGAAAAAATAAAAAGATGATGATTTTAAGGTTTATGTTTGACATAGAAAAGCCTTAGATAGATAGACAACAATACACACACTTCATGCTATAAAAACGACATAGAATAATTCACTTCACACACAGCACACTTCACAAAAAAGAGAGATAGAGAGGCATGCATTATATATTTCGAAAACAGCACAATAAACCTAGCTTAAGAGATAATGTGGAGCCAACTTTTAGATAAAGAAGAGAAGTGCTATTTTGTGTAAAATTAAATAGCACATGTGGTTGACTTCCACGCCACCTCTCGGGCTAGGGGAAGCAGCGGGTGGGAGGGGTCGGGGTGGTGGAGCGTACAATAACAACAAGCCCACGAAACCACTTGCCTGAAAAGAAGCATCAATCCTTGAAAGAAAGTTTGGAAATTATTATGTCGGGTGATGGCTGTCGAAGGGTTGGTCTCGATATTACCAAACACCTGGAGGATGAAGAACTTTAGAAACGTACTTCTACAGAGTAAGATATAGGGCTACAAGGTGACTAGTCTAAGGGGGGGCTCTTTGAACTGAGGGACTCTAGAGGGGTACTAGAGGCGGCACTGACCCGTTTAACCCACCTACCATTGTGAACTACTTCACTTCTTTTTCTAATAATTCGTGTAAGTTTGTTTATTCCATTTTTTAAAATCATATAGTATAATAATATATTAGTTTATAAAAAAAGAAATTCTATATTGACTCTTGTTCCAAGTGTTCCACTCATGCGGTGTGGAGATGGAATAGATTACTACTAATGTTCTGCTAAAATTTCATGCGGCTCTAAAAGAGTTTGGACTAGTCTGGAGAGGTCTGCTAGTCTAGTAAAAGGGGTGGGAGATCCTGTGTAAAGGGATAACAACTCACCTAAATAAGAGAATTAAGGATTGTAGAAAGGTTTGGAAGTTGTTGTGGCGATTTACCTCAGAATCAGGGTCTAGTTGGAGGTTACCAAACACCTACCCAAACACGCAAAGAAGGGGCATGGTAGGGTCAGGTGTCTGTAGCCAATGAGCTCGAGAGAACCGGGCTCTGGCTAAAGAAAGAGAGGGATTTAGAGGGGCAATGGGTAGGGCTCTCCAGACAGTGACGATTTGATAAGAAACTCTAATTTTTAAAAACTCTTTTCGCTAAATTTACCCGTTTACCCCCTTTTATCCAATATGTTGATTCAGATATTCATTGTTATTGCTGATGTTAATGGGTATAGATGCAATATTCCCCCCCATATTATATACATATTCCTAAATATATAAATATTTGTTAGAAGGTTTAAATATTATGTAAGAAAATGTATCTAATATATATATATATATATAAAAGAGGTAACTGGTTTTATAAAGCCATTCTGTGTAAATGTAAATTGAAAGACATTTGCATATTATATGGGCGATATAATCATATATATAAGGTAATCAATAAAGTTGTTACCGTTTTGGTATTTTTTAAATGAAATGATAAACATTAAATATTAGAAAGACTTATTTATTATTGTAATTTACTTTGGCACTAAGCACATTTCGCCAACGTTTTTTTAGTTTGGCAATGCCCTGCATGTTTTGAAGGTGAGTTTGAACAAGTTTGCGAATGCGTGCCTCGGTTATTTCTCATTTATGAAGGATTTCTTACAAAAAAGTTGTCCATGGGGAATGGAGGAGATATTTCTGTATGGTGTCCCTGACAATCCTTGTTACATGCGATCTGCATTGTCGTGAAAGAGCAGTACGTTTTTGCGATTAATCAATGCTGACTCTTTCTGCTTCACTCTCTGGCGTATGCATTCCAACTACTGTGTGTATAGATCTGCAGTGAGGGCTTGTCTATCTGGTAGCAGCTCGCAGTGATCCTCTTGGCGACTAGTCCGACCTAACCTTGGGAGTTCTATACAGGACTCACCTTTCTTCGTCAGCGAGAATTCCAAGAAATATTGATGAGTTAAAATGTCGAAAAAGTAATGTAAAACAGATTCCCATTCGTTGCTTGTTTGACTGCCAAGAGTTTGTGAGATACCCACTTGCTCATCTTTAACGTCTTTCCTATATGATACAAGTGAAATTGGATTTCCTCCTCAGAAATAATGATTATTTTGGGAAGATGACCACATGTTAGACTGCTCTCATGATTTACTACAGAACTTCAGCGCTTCATCATACTGATCTGGGGGCCAGCCATTGCGTGGTGCATCACAAAGTGAAAAAAATTACAGCTAAGAACTTTTGAAGCTATTGCCTTGCGGTGCGTTATTCAGAGCATTATCCCCTAAAACCTGGCGTATTCAGCAATTTGTTTCTGCTGAAAAGTCCAATTTGACGACAAGGTCGAACGAGCTGCTTCGATACCTTCACTTCTATTTGTCACTGATAAGCCTACTGTCAGTACATATATCAGTCTTCAGTGAAGCCTAGACTCACCCTATAAGGGTTATCCTGTCACGTGGAACAGTTATTTCCCGCCCAGGAGTGTGCTCTGTCTTAAATTACCACTTGAAAAACGGCAAACACTTTATTGGTTACCTTATAAAAAAATAAAAAATGCTGCACTACATTATAATAAACAATAGCATAAATTATATTTTACCAATGTTATATCTTCACACATAGATAATATAATATATATCAATTCAAAACGTCCAGCTTTGAAAATAAATTCATTGAACATTGTATTTTGTTGGTTTATACACTCATGGACAAAACTTAAGAAAGTTGTGTCTTTTAGCATGTATATCAGGATTCAGACAATAACTATGAAAGATATTTGATACACAGTGACCTTTATTGAAGACACACGAAATAACTAAGTGTGAACAAAATTGTCTGTCTCCTTCAAAAAAATAAAATAAAATAAAAAATAACAGGCGACTAAAACATCAAAGACATTTCATTAAGTTTTGTCCATGAGTGTATTTTAAACATAATATTTAAATAGAAATAGGAGGAGGGAGAGACAAGTAATATTTCATCAAAAAGAAAAACATTATTGAAATATATACCATTAAATTGATGTAGTATTGACATAAATATTTTTACTTATACAAAAATAATTCGTAATCTATGAAATGTTGCTTGCAAAAAAGATTATATAATTCAGAATAAAAAGACGGAATGCAGGATCTTCTGATTATTGTTAAAACGGCAAATTTTCAAGTGCTAATTCTTAGACGTAATGTATAGCCCTATAATTCTTGTACTTTATAAACTATTAATACTAATTAACATATAGCTACATATCATATCTAGAAAATATCAAATAATTGAGAAAAGGATTAGTTTTTAAAAATTACACACATACCACACTACCACAAACAAATTTATATATTTAAAAAATAATGGAAACCGCTGTTGTTCATTTTACTATTTGATGATGAGAATTTAGGTAAATTAAAATACAATATAACGCGGCTTATGATTGTAAAACGAAAATTGCAATTATACCGCGAATGTTTCTTTTAAAAGAAAAATCGAAATTTATTTTAAAGAGAAATAGCGATTATTTCTAACTTTAAGGATGAAGTATGATTTTTCCGTTTATCATTACTCTTCACAATTCATCCTATCATACTTCATCCTTAAAGTTAGAAATAATCGCTCTTTCTCTTTAAAATAAATTTCGATTTTTCGTTTAAAAGAAACATTCGCGGTATAATTGCAATTTTCGTTTTATTTAGGTAAATGTCACAATTGTTCGACTGTTTTTGAAGTAGATTTTATTTCTATACGTGTGGTTCACAGTTTACTGGATTTTGTGTGAGATTCAATATTGTGTGGGTTAGATTCCAAGTTGGTATATGTTATTGTTGTGTACCTATATAGCTTTAATTCATATATATTCCATAACATCAGAATATCCTGAACATATTTCATTAACAGAAACAGATACAAACCTGATATCACAAGATTAAACCTCCATATTTCATTTGTTTCCTACCATTCTCTCAAACATCAGAAATTTCAAGAAAAAGGCAATTCCTGATTGTGACACTAAAAGTTGCTGATGGCTTGAGCTATCTGCTGGAATTAGTTCATATTTATTCCGACAGATGGCGCAAGCACGATTGCAAGTTGCATGATCAGGAATTGCCTTTATAATTAATTTATCCACCTCATACCAGTACAATTTCACTTTTATTATATTCACTATACACGTGCATACTACATTCACACTTGTATTATTTTCATATCAACAATATTGACAGTTGTCCCATCTGGTAGCTCCATCCAGTTGGGACAACTGTCAATCATCCCTGGACCCCGGGGGGGGAGACCACAGGTGTGGGGGGCTTCTGGGAAGCTGATCTGTAAATAAGGAAAACGGGACGGTGGCTAACCCCGTTCATTAGGATTATCTTTTAACTTGGGGTAAGTTCTCTCCCTATAAATACCCCTTATAATAAATTATTTATTCCCAAATTTGCCCTTGCTTTATTTATCCCCGCGACAATATTATTTCGCAAAACATCTAAAGCATGATATCAAAAACAATTGTTCAATTGGAACAATAATTTTAAATTCCATCACCATTCACAGAAAGAATTCAACAATATTGTCGTTGACATGATACCCTATACATTTTACTCGTCACCCTATTGATGAAATGTAAAGAAAGATCAACATAAGATTCCAAGAATATCACACACAAAACATTAAAAACCTTCAAATTCAATCAAAATTAACCCTTTTCTCCAATATAGAAAGCTAGTCAACCAACCACAACCCAGATTTGACAAATGTCACAATACTATACGCCACACAGCATACAAAGAAATTTAGCCAGATTAATACTTGAAACGATACAGATTCCACAAACCAATTAACAAATTATATTCAAACTTCTATAGCTATAACATTCCGTAATAAAACAATAAAACTAATTAAAAATTAATAGAAGCATACAAGAACATCCCACATGGATTTTCCAATGATTTTAGCTACAAGAATAATGGTATTTGAATCTCCATTTTATTCACATTTACTTTCTATTATAATTTAATTCTTCCCTTACATTTCAGAGCCATACTACTGCAACATTATATACTATTTTGTAAATGGAAAACTTTTGATTACTTTATTTTTTTCATTCTCTATATTTAACAACTTATGAAAAGAATTTTGTCGAAACGTCGAGATATTAAAAAGATTTATACTGGCCAAAGTATCTTTAATTTTAAGAATAATGAATGTCGGCCAGGAAAGCTCTATCTTCACGAATGGCAACTTATATTTAATTATATACCATCAATTACGCTTCACATTCCTTATTATATATCTGTTCTATTAATTATAACTATATGTTTGTTGGAGAGTAACTTAGCAACGCCACCTTCCCCCAGACATCACGTGACCTGGCGCCACTCCGACCGGCCGTACCTGTATAAGTTTCAGTTTGCTTTTGTTGTCTGCCACTGCGCTTGCCTTTTTTGACTCTCTTTGTTCCTTGTCATCTTAATATAATATTACTGTTAATTAAACAATACTTTCTGAGATCCAGCCTCTGATTCTCTTACAATATTAAGAAAGGTCAAGAGAGAACCAAAAGATCAAAATATAAAATAATAAAAAAAAACAGCTTCTGTTTATATAACCGAATTCCTAAAATAAAACAAACAATAGTCATTATTTAAATACGAATTAACTGAATAAAATATTCTAACATCAACAGAGAGAGAGAGCAATATGCAAAATCTAGCCAAACATATATATGTATTTAATTAAAAGGCATATATTGGATCAAAAATAATTTCCAAATATATCCAATATATGCCTTTTTAATTAAAGATCTATTTATAGATTGCTCTACTTAAAAAAAATATATATATATTTAAAAACAATATTGTCACAGCCGACATATAGACTCATATAAATATTTTCATTAATAATTTAACTTATTAGACAAATCAAGGTTGATTTGTTTATTCTTTGTTAATGTGGAATAATGGATCTCCGGACGCCCCAGACAGCTCAAGTGTCGACTGTAAACACGGCGGCGTCTGCCTGCATCAAAGGAGCCGCCGACATAAACATCAGAACACGGCTTGGTACCGACCGAGTCGCGTGTTTTCCTCTGTCCTCTTAATATGTATTAAATAAAGTTAGTTAGAAGGAGATTTTTACCCCCTCCTTTCTGCTATTTAGTGATCTTATTTAAATCCTTGCAACAGCCCACAAAGAATCATCACAGCGAATTCTTCTACCGAACTCGCTCTGTGTTTTGTGAACCGACTACCCTACATTTCTTCACAAAGTGGCGTCCCCGGGTGGGCTTCTGACAAGGCAAGATCAAGTGGATTAACGGCGGAGTACAAGTCAAGACTCAAGATAAGTACCTTTTGTTTTACCCTCTGTTTATAGTGTTTTTTGAAAAATGGAAATTTTAAAAAGGCATAGAAATGTACTTAGAAAGCGACTAACTCGCATCTTGAAGACGACAGAAGAGTTTCTGTCAGGTACTCCACCGATACCTGTAGAGGACATTGAATGTAATAGAGAGATCATTGAAGAAACTCACAGTGAGCTTCTTGTGATCCAAAGCAAGATAAGAGACTTCATGCTAACTTCAGACGTTAGCGAAGAGGAACTAGAGCAAGACGATGAGGAAGCCTTGCAATATACCCAGAGATATAAGAGGATATATAAAAAATGTCTCGCTCTTGTTGAACCCAGGATCACTGCATCCAGTCCCACGACCAGTGAAGTGAGCTTCGCTTCTAGCTCACACCATAGAACTGTAAAACTACCCAAGATAGAATTAAAGAAGTTTACAGGAGAAATAAAAGATTGGTTGGGATGGTGGGCACAGTTCAACAAGATACATGTCGATCCTACTTTAGAAGACAGCGACAAGTTTCAATATCTTGTACAGTCTATGTCGCCGGGAACCAGAGCTAGTAAACTGGTTGATAGTTACCCCCTGACTGCCGAGAATTACCCCAAAGTTATAGAAACTTTGACAGAAAGATTTGGAAGGCCTGAACTGTTGCAACAAGTCTATGTCAGGGACCTTATACGCCTTATGATCGATTGCTCCTCCAAACAACAGTTGAAGGTGACTTCGTTTTATGATGAGTTGGTGACTCATTTGAGAGCATTGGAATCCTTAAAGATTGAGGCCAGACAGATGTCTGTATTTATATTTCCAATGATTGAGGCATGTCTCTCAGAGGAACTCATGAAGGCTTGGCAAAGAAGCCCCCTCCATGATGTCAAGATTGATGCTGATGATTCGACTCAAACTAGAGTTGACCTAATTATGGAGTTTCTCCAAAAGGAAGCTGCAGCAGAACAAGACAGAGCCTTAGCTGGATCCAAGTTTGGACTTAGATCTCTGAAACAAGATAGAAACGTGGGCAGACAATCACATCCTGCTAAGATACCTACGGCCTCTGGACTCTTTGCTGGACGTGCCCAGAATTGCATCTTTTGTAATAAAGATCATAAAAACACAGAATGTCTTGCTGCGCGCAGAATGAGCATTAAAGAAAGAAGAGAGCGTATTAAAAACGCTAAATGTTGTTTCTCCTGCCTCCAACCAGGTCATATCTCTTCTAATTGTAGAAGGCGCATAACTGAATGTATTCGATGTAAAAAGAAGCACCTTGATATTTTATGCCCTCTTAATGCTCCTGGACGAAAGTCAGCGGATGAAGACAAGGAACAGGTGGAAGACTGTGACGCTTCTCCTACAGTTGAAAACGGAGTTTCATTCTCCGGTCTTAGCGCTTCGTCTCTGATTTTGTTACAGACTCTGAAGATTAAAGTCGAAGGTGCGACTTCGGCGAAAGTTGTGCGTGCCCTCCTTGACACAGGTTCCCAACGATCCTATATTTTGTCTAAAACTGCCCAGGATCTCGGACTATCTCCCATTGGCCAGGAATCACTTAAACATGTGGTGTTTGGAGGTCATACTAGTGAAAGTGTCCACCAAGAATACAGAGTCAATTTGGGTCATGCATCGGAGAATTTTAAGATGGTTGCGAAGCTTCTTGACCAACAAAAAATCTGTGGTAGCCTACCAAGATTGAGCCGCGGGCCATGGTTGAAAGAACTCAAAGCCCGCAGAATATGGGTTCCTGACATTGGAAAGGATGACATGGAAATTGAAATACTTCTAGGATGCGATGTATTGGGATCTATTTTCATGATGAAATCTTGTGTGTTGTCAAATGGCTTGACTGCGTCGCAGACGCGTTTTGGATGGACTTTAATGGGAGAATGTCAGCCAGGTAGTGACGTTTCACTCGCTCATCATGTTACAACGATGACAATTTCGGAGAGCAGTGTAACCAATCTGTGGAATCTCGATGTTCTTGGCATTATGGATACTATTGAGGTTAAACAGAGAGATCAGAGAGACGCACTGGCGCGTCGACATTTTCTAAAAACAGTCCAACATTCTGTTTCTGGAAGATATGTTGTTTCCCTCCCGTGGACTGTAGAGAAAGCTAAAATCGCGGACAACAGGGAGGTTGCTATGAAGAGATTAGAACAGACGACTAAGAAATTAATCTCTTTGAATCTTTATGAGGACTATGATGATATTTTCCGAGGCTGGTTGGATGATGGGATAATTGAGAAAGTCCCAGCTGAACAACACGACGCTGAGGCCTTCTACCTACCTCATCGTCCTGTGGTGAAACTCTCCAGTGGGACTACGCCTATCAGGCCTGTCTTTGATGCTTCTAGCAAGGTCTATAGATCCCCATCTTTAAATGACTGTCTTGAAAAGGGACCTAACCTCATAGAGATGATTCCCAACCTTATGCTAAGGTTTAGAAATGGCAAGTTTGGTGTCGTGGCAGACATTAAGAAAGCGTTTCTTCAGATTGAGGTGAATGAAAGGGACAGAAATTACCTGCGTTTTCTGTGGTATTCCCAAAATGGAGAAAAGACAGAAGTATTCCGACATAGACGTGTCGTTTTCGGCGTTAACTGTAGTCCTTTCATTTTGGGGGCAGTAATAGAATACCACCTGTCTAATGTTCGACCTGAACATAAACCGTTAGCTCAGAGGTTGCAGAAATCCTTTTATGTGGACAATTTAGTCACAAGCGTGAACTCTTTTGAAGAGTTACAAGATCTCAAATTGACCGCAACGTCCCATCATGGATAATGCTAGGTTGGAGCTAAGCCGTTGGGAGCATAGCCTGGACGTGGCCTCCGATACTTACCCCTTTGAAAGAGCAGAGATATCTAAAGTGCTTGGTGTATGTTGGGATAAAAGGGAAGATTGTTTGTCATGTGAAATTCCCGTAGCCATACCCCCCAAGATAACCAAAAGGAGTATCCTGTCCTGCTTAGCTCAGATACATGACCCTATTGGATTTCTGAGTCCAATATTAATAAAGCCTAAAATTCTATTGCAAAAAGCTTGGACTCTAAAGTTGGCATGGGACGATGAATTGAACCGTCACTACAAGGATGAACTAAGCCTATGGTTCGACGACCTTCAGCTGCACAAAGGCATGGCAATTCCTAGGAATTTCAATCCATTGATGGTACCGCAGAAGGACTGGCAGATACACACGTTTGTTGATGCTAGTAGTGAAGCTTATGCTGCTGTGGTCTTCCTTCGGACTCGGGTTGGTGACAAAGTTGAAGTGCATATGATGGCGGCTAAGTCTCGAGTCGCTCCTCTCAAGAGACCTACGATACCAAGACTTGAACTTTTAGCCTGTGTTGTAGGAGCACGATTAAACAAGATGATCTTTGAAGCTCTAGAGTTAAAAGATATCAAAAATGTATTCTGGTCTGATGCCACAACAGCCCTCGCTTGGATAAAACGCGATGATCAGTGGGGTACCTTTGTCGGGAATCGCGTGAAAGAGATATGCAGACTTAGTGATCCTGGAGATTGGAGATATGTTCCTAGCGAGTGCAATCCAGCTGATTTACCCTCCAGAGGATGTAGCCTCTCCCGACTGATACAGTCTAGATGGTGGGAGGGCCCTTCCTGGTTAAAACTCTCCGAAGAATTTTGGCCTTCCAGGTATAAAGACCTGAATGAAGAATAAATCTGTGCGGAAAGAAAGAAAATTGCTGTTGTGACAACAGTTAAGAGTACCGATCATTGGTACATGAAATATTTCTCCTCGTTCATAAAAAATGTGCGGATGATGGCGTGGATTAGAAGGTTCATCAACAACCTCCGATCTTCAACGAAAGTAAAGGGCGAACTTTCTGTGAAGGAGATCGATGAAGCGGAGCTGGCGCTTTTGAAATTAGTTCAGGCCGAGTGTTTCTCTAGCCACTCTATACTTGGTCTGAAGGTATGTGAAGTAGAAGGAATCCTGCGTGTGAAAACAAAATTGATTTACAGCAGCGACGAATATGGCTTCCGTTTGCCAGTACTATTACATGGGACTCATCCGTTGATTGAACAAATGATATGTGATTCACACGTTGAGAATTGCCACGCTGGTGTACAATTTTTGATGAACAAACTTCGGGAAAAATATTGGATAGTAAAAGCGAGACAGACCATTAAGAAAATAGTGAGAAGATGTGTCACATGTCGCCGCTTCTCCGCTAAACCCGTTGTGGTGGAAGACGCTCCATTACCTGCCACTCGAGTACATAACGCCAAGGTATTCGAGGTGGTAGGGATTGATCTGGCGGGCCCGCTCTATCTGAAAGATCAGACCAAGACCTGGGTTGTTCTCTTCACCTGTGCTGTGTACCGCTGTGTACATTTGGAACTGGTAATATCTCTCAGCACAGAAGATTTCCTAATGGCCCTGGAGAGATTCATCAAGAGACGAGGACGTCCATCCACCATCTTCAGCGACAACGGAACAAATTTTGTAGGAGCCAATAACTTCTTTAAAAAGATTGATTGGGAACGCGTTTCTAACGACGGGAAAGTGAAACGTATTGAATGGAAATTCATCCCGCCCACTGCTGCCTGGTGGGGTGGATGGTGGGAGAGATTGATTCGTTCCCTCAAAGACATACTAAAAAGAATGCTTGGAACATCAACATTAACATATCAACAATTGATGACCCTGCTGTGTCATGCAGAGGCAGTGATGAATGGAAGGCCCATGACTTATGTCAGCGACGATCCGAATGATCTTGTGACTATATCACCTTCCATGTTTCTACAAGAACAGACAGATGTCGAGTTTCCCGAGTGCCAGAATATGGGATCTAATCCAACGACACAGAAACTGCGCTATTTGAACAAGCTGAGGGAGGAGTTAAAATCACGATTCAGGAAGGAATATTTGTCCCTCCTGGTCCAGAGAAACAGACGCATTTACAATCCAAAACTCCAGGCTGGGGATGTTGTCCTAGTTGGTATGGACAACAAAAAACGTAACTTCTGGCCATTAGCAGTGATCGAGGAGATATTATTTGGAAGAGATGGAGTGAATAGATTAGTGAAGGTGAAAACCGCAGTAGGAACCTTCCTAAAACCTATTCAGAAAATATATCCCTTGGAAATATCATCAACAGCAGCTTCTTCGCGTTTGCTGAACGACAGAAAAGAGAAAACTGCAAAATTACAGACTAGATCGGGAAGAACCATTTGTATACCCAACCGATTGGACGATTATTATTGTTTTTCTGTGTGCCTAGAAAAACAGGTGGGAGTATGTGGAATAATGGATCTCCGGACGCCCCAGACAGCTCAAGTGTCGACTGTAAACACGGCGGCGTCTGCCTGCATCAAAGGAGCCGCCGACATAAACATCAGAACACGGCTTGGTACCGACCGAGTCGCGTGTTTTCCTCTGTCCTCTTAATATGTATTAAATAAAGTTAGTTAGAAGGAGATTTTTACCCCCTCCTTTCTGCTATTTAGTGATCTTATTTAAATCCTTGCAACAGCCCACAAAGAATCATCACAGCGAATTCTTCTACCGAACTCGCTCTGTGTTTTGTGAACCGACTACCCTACATTTCTTCACAGTTAACATTGCGCAGCCAGCGCGCTCGCGTCGTCATGTGACCTCGCGCCGGCGTTCTTCATTCTTTTTGTAACCTTACCAAAATAAAGCGTTAGCTTTTTAATGCGAACTCGTTCTGGTTTATTCTACGGTACAATTGAAACCGCTGAACAAAAGCCATCTTCATCTCAAGGTGTAACAAGTGCCGGAGATGCTGGCCTGGATAGAATGTTATTTAATTCAAGTTTAAAGATCGAAAACTACGACGGAAATGGCGATCCTCGCCACTGGATTGAGTCCTTCGAGGAAATTGGAATTTTCTACCAGTGGGCGGATTATATCATAGCCCGCTACGCTGCCATGAACCTGGTAGGAAGTACAAGAACCTGGTACGATCTCCATAAGGTTAGTCTCACCAGCTGAGCAACACTAAAAGGTCGTCTGATTCAAGACTTCGCTAGCGACGAGAACAAAGATGAACTTATGCTCAAACTTAATCGAATGCAAAAGTGGAATGAGCCGACATTGAGATTTGCCAAGGAAATCCTTCTTTTATGCGGCAAAGCAGATGCGACTATGGAGGAAAATTTAAAAATAAGGTTTTTAGTCGGTGGCCTTAGGAAGTAATACGCTTTGGCTTTGTACCTTAATCCTCCAAAATCTATCAACGAATTGCTGGATTCATGCAAAAAATCGACACTTTTGAAAAAGAATATCAAGAGAGATGTGAAAAAAAAATTATTTCGAGCAGAAATTTCAAGGAAAGATCCCCAAATACGTGGAATGAACCCCCAAAAGAAAACGGACCATATCGGTATGAAAATTATTCCAAGCCTCAAGCCGAACCTCCGAAGCAGTTTAAAACTTACTCGCCAACTAAACAGATTCGTCAACAGCCCAGAATTGGTTAGAGAGAAACCTATGATAGACAGTTTTATAGCAAGCCTTTTTATAGAAGAAATGCAACTGGAAAAACTCGAACCGATGATGGTAAGCCCATTTGTTTTAAATGCAATAGACCAGGTCACGTTGCAAAATATTGTAGAACCAAGTTCATCGGGGTAATAGAGGAAAGTCCTTCAAGCCACGATATGATTTTTGATTAAAGAGAAAGTTTGAATGGCATGAACCCACAGACACAAAGACTGCATGGCGATGTATGCGAGAGCCCCAACGTTCCAACACGCAATAGATACAGCGTGCTCGAGGATTTAAACTAAGTAGCGCGCCTGTTCCCGTCAACCCGGGTAAGCCGACAATAAATGCAATTAAGAAGATAGATTCAAAATTTCGATTAAATTTATTTATTGAAAAAATAGGATATATTGATGCCTTGGTTGACACAGGCGCGGATCTCTCAATTGTCGACCAAAATACCGCCCTCCAAACAGGCCGAAACTTTGAAAACATCACTAAAGTGTATGTCGGTCTAGAAGGAAGAAATCTGGACATAACTGGATCCATTGTATTAAATGTCAAGATTGACGAAAAGTCGTTCGCTCATAATTTCATAATATTGAAGTCTAATCTAAGAACTTTAATTATCGGTCGAGATATTTTAAAACGGCTGAATGCGAATATAAATTGTGAAAAATAAATTTTGGAATATGATGTACTAAGCGAGTGCAATAATCTCACAGATACACCTAAAAAGATAATCAATAGCCAAGATGTCATTATACCCGGACTCTCATTCAAACTCATCAAAGCCTCGGTAAAATCTGATAATGGTGAATATATAGCAGAACAATATTAAAATTTGGTTCATACAATCGGACTCAGGCTGGCTAGAAGTATGATAACTGTTAGATATAATGAAACTTACCTTTGGATAACTAACCCGTATCCCCGGCCTTTAAAGGTAATGCAAAATCAAACTATAGGACACGCAAGTCATCCCATCATAATAAATTCCATTGACGTCGATGCTGAAAATAAGGTACCACAAGTTCAAATTAACGAAGACTTGCCATTAAGCCAGCAGAAGGAATTGAAAAGAATATTGCTTAATTTCGAAGATTTATTTTCCTCAAAATTGGGTCGTACCAACTTGGCCAAACATAACATCGATAAAGAAAAAGTAAAGCCAATTAAACACAAACCTTACCGGGTTAGCCCCAAAGAACGGAAATACAAGTCATGCTCAAAGAAGGAGTGATAAGACCATCCTCTAGCTCTTGGGCGTTTCCAGTTATCCTAGTAAAAAAACGAGATGGCAGTTGGAGATTCTGTGTGGACTACAGAAAGTTGAACAACGTCACAGTAAAGGATGTGCATCTTATTCCCAGAATTTACGATGTAATGGACACGCTGCATGGATCAAGGTATTTTTCAACCATCATCGACCTTAGATCTGGGTATTGGCAGGTTGAAATTGAGGAAAAAGATAAGAAAAAACAGCCGTTACAACATCCCACGGGCTATACGAATTCAATGTGATGCCGTTCGGTCTGTGTAATGCCCCAGCTACTTTCGAGATAATTATGGTCAACGTACTTCATAACTTGAGATGCAAAATGTGTTTGTGCTATTTAGATGACGTTATAATTTATAGCCGTGATTTCCCTTCTCATCTTATAAGAATCGAAGCTATTTTAAAATGCTTTCGCGAATCAAACCATAAATTAAATGGAAAGAAATGTCGATTTGCATTTGAGGAAATAGAGATTCTTGGTCATGTTACCAACCAATATGGAATTAAATCTGCAGAGCAAAACATTAAAGCCGTTAGAGATTTCCCAGCACCTAGGAAAACTAAAGAGAGTCAATCATTTATAGGACTTTGCTCGTATTACAGAAAATTTATTAGAGGCTTGGCAAAAATTGCTGATCCATTGATCAAGCTAACAAGAAAGGATGTTCCATTTATTTGGACAAAACCCCAAGAGGAAGCATTCAGAACTCTTAAATCATCTTTAATAAAACCACCAATTTTATCTCACTTTGATCCCGATGCACCTACCAACATTCACACAGACGCGTCGAACATCGGCATTGGAGCAACATTAGTTCAAAATATTGGTGGTGAAGAAAAAGTCATATAATATTTAAGTCGAGCCCTGAGTAACCCGGGAAAAAAAATTCAACAACTGAAAAATAATGTTTGGCAGTTGTCTGGTCAATGACTAAATTACGACCATATTTATATGGAAGACATTTAAAGGTAATAACAGACCACCACGCACTATGCTGGTTAAAAAATCTGAAAGATCCAACCGGGCGGCTAGCCAGATGGGCAATGAAGATTCAACAATACGATTTCGACGTTATATATAAATCGGGAAAGAAACATCTCGACGCCGATGGCTTATCCAGAGGAACTTTACCAGAAATAGATTGGGAGAAAGATTACGACAATATATTTTTAAATCAGATAATAGATGAGGAGGACGACTTCATAAAAATTGTAAAACGAGGCCTTAGCGAAGACAAACGATCATACAAACAGAACTTCAAAGAAGAACAGGGATGTCTCTATAGAAAAAATCCAAATCCTGAAGGCAGAGCATGGTTGCTAGTGCCAAAACAAAAAAGGAATAAAATTTTGATAGACCACCACAACCATATGTAGAATGGGCACCTGGGTGTTGCCAGAACCATGCACCGAATAAAAAGCAAGTATTATTGATCTGCCATGCTTAAAGATGTATCTGATTTTGTTAAGATATGCCATCTGTGCCAAAGCAGGAAGGGTTTGAATCAAATACCTGCTGGTCTAATCCAATCGATTCCTGCCTCAAATTATCCATTCGAAAGGATTGGAGTAGATTTTCTGGGCCCCTTACAATCTACAAGGAACAGAAAGAGGTGGATAGTGGTTCTAACAGACTACTACACAAAATACGCAGAGACCAAATCTGTCCTCGATGACACGGCGAAAGAAGTGGCTAAGTTCTTAATGGAAGATATTTTCCTACGACATGGAGCTCCGCGTTACCTTATCAGCGATAGAGGAAGCCAATTTACCGTAATATAATGAAAGAACTGATGAAAATATGCAAGATCAAACATTGTTTCACTACAAGTTACCATCCCCAGTCAAATGGCCTCACAGAACGTTTAAACAGAACGTTAATGATAAGTATGTATGTGAATGTAGATCAAAAGAATTGGGACGAAATCCTTCCGTTTATAACTCACGCCTATAACTCGACAGTACAAGAAACTACCAAATATTCCCCGTTCTTTCTATTATATGGAAGAGAACCTACCTCAATACTGGAAGACATTAATATCTTCATTGAACCTGATCCACCTAACTATAATGAGTATGTAAATATATTTTTGGGAAGAATCTCTAAAACAAAGGAAATTGTGAAACATAATATGATAAAAAATGAGGAGAAAATGAAAACTTATTATAACAAAAACATCGAGAAGCAAGCTACAATCCAGCGACTTTGAATCAGTATGGACCCCAATCAGAAAGGAAAATGTGAGAAACTCCTTAGACGATATTTCGGGCCATACATCATATTGAAGAAACTATCCGATTTAAATTACTCCGTTTTACCAAAAGACAACCTTGGGCACCGGACAAAGCCAACGACAGTTCATATTAGCAGAATTAAGCCCTACTTTGAGAGAACAGAAGACTGTCGTGAGGACACGACCATTTCGGAGGAGGAAGAAATGTCACAGCCGACATAGATTCATGTAAATATTTTCATTAATAATTTAACTTATTAGACAAATCAAGGTTGATTTGTTTATTCTTCGATAACATTGTGCAGCCAGCGCGCTCGCGTCGTCACGTGACGCTCGGCCGGCGTTTTTCATTCTTTTTGTAACCTTACCAAAACAAAGCGTTAGCTTTTTAATGCGAACTCGTTCTGGTTTATTCTACGGTACAATGGAAACCGCTGAACAAAAACCATCTACATCTCAAGGTGTAACAATATATATATATGAAAAACAATTTATTTTTTCTATTGTTTTTTTCATGTGTTAAGCGTCTTTACGCAAATTTGGCCTTAAATACCCATTTCTTGATTTTTCGGGAAGCCATTGGAACCAAAAATATTTTTGGTCGCAGTGGTTACAGCCTTCTCCACGCTGACGAGCGCCAACAGCGCGAAACGCGTTCGTGGATGGCTTTTCTTGATTTATCAAGAAATTGGGTTGGCCAAATATCACGGAGCAAGCTAAATAAACGTTTAGTTTATTTTTGCTCCACTAGATGGCGCTCTGCCATCTAAAAAGCACATGTGCTCGTGGTCAGGAGATGTCTTCTTTATTTTTAATATATATATATATATATAATTTGTTAGTATCTAACGGCATTTATTATTATTCGTTTATATACTTCTGTAGAAGAGCAGATTTGCCCGAAATCTTGATATTACATTAATAAAAAGAAACTTATCTCCAGAAATCTTTTGTATTATTCTTAATGTATAACAGAATGATGATGACTTGTTGCAAATGCAAGTGAAAATAACAAAGAAGAAGCCGTTAAACTTATTGGAAGAAAATACTTGGATACCTTAAATAAGCATATAATAATTTAAATTAATATCTCAATGTTGCTTTATTTTTTATTCCAGACTATTGACTAAAAATTATATATAATGAGAGAGAGAGAGTATATATGTGTGAGCAAAAGTCACCTAAATATTATTTGAATAAAGAAAATGAGCTTTTGAGCAAACAGTTTTTATATATTTTTATTCTGAGGTGTTTCAAGCTTCTTTTCGAGAAAATATTTAGCTCTATTATTTTCCCGTTGAAAAGCAAAATTTGCTCTATAGCTTTTAACACCTCAAAATAGAAATAGAAAGTCTTTGCCCAAAAGCGAATTTTCCTTATTAGATGCGTGTGTGTATGTCATAATTTGTACATAATTAGATGCCAACCCAATCCAATATGTATGAAAATGTATGATTTGAGTTTCAATAAAGAACAAGGTAACATTGGAGGCAAGAAGGCCTAGTGAAAGAAGGTCCAGAGAAAGAAGGCTTAGAGATAGCACAATCATTAGTAAAGTTATTACCAGTTTTAATTATCCCGGAACTCGTAAAAGTTAGAGTTCAACAACACAGTATTTCCTGGTCAAGCTGAAACATGTCCAAAGACAAAGGCGTAACGTAGACCAATCAGGGAGCAACTCATTAGTGGAGGACCTATAGGGAACCTCCACGTCACACAGGTCAACCAATGAGATGTAAGAAGAGTTTTCGTGTTAAATCGAGAACCGAGGATTGTCAGTCATCGGCTGGACACCATCGAGTAGTTAGCTAGCTCCCACCGAGGTAACACCTGCTCTAGAGATCCCTCCCCGCTCATCCTTTCAGCTAAGTCAATCTTACCGCAATGTGAATAGATAGCCAATAGTCAAACCGCTCCACCTTCTCAAAGCCTTTCTTTCCTCCGATCAGTTGCCTTTTATTTCAACCCCATCAAGTATCCTGGTTTCTTTCCCCTGTTGTGTACACCTTAGCACTCAGCACCACGACTGCGCCATCACCTCAACAATCATCAATCACTTCAAAGAGTAATATTCACCCCATAATATTACATGTATACAAATATTGATTTGAATGTGAACATATAGAGCTAGTGATTACGAGGGCTAAACTACTCCGTTTTCTCATTTGGATAAAGCTGAATGAACTTTCAAGTCAAAGGCTTAACGAACCTAATACAATAAAACGATAAAATTGATCGTATTTGGGCCGTGAAGCCTTTGATTTGAAAGTTCGTCCAGTTTTATCGAAATTCATGTTATATACGTATTTAGTTCTCATCTTTTAAATAAATTGTGTGGAATAATTTTACACGTGAAATGACAGGAACATCCTGCAACTGAAAATATTTTATATTACACTTATGGACAAAACATAAAGAAGTTGCACATTCTAGCATGTATATCGGGATTCAGACAATAACTCTGAAAGATACACTCATGGATAAAACTTAAGGAAATTGTACCTTTTAGCATGTATATCGGGATTCAGACAATAACTTTGAAAGATATTTGATACACAGTGACCTTTATTGAAGACACACGAGATAACCAAGTGTGAACACAATTGCCTCTGTCTTCTTGACGACCGACGACACCGAAGACTTTTCACTTCCTTAAGTTTTGTCCATGAATTCGAATGGAAATCTGGAATAATATGGAATAAAATAAACCCTAACTCTTCAGTTGATATTTTAATTCCGATAATAAAATTATCATTAAAGTTAGCAGAGTATGTATTTTTCTTTAACTGTCTAATCACCTTTTTCCTAATCGAATAGTATAGTCACATTGACCTGCAGTATTTTAAAACATCCCTACTTGTGGATTACGTGGATCAAGTTTTAAAATTATCAATTCCAGAGAACGATGGACAAACTTCTATGTCGAGATATTGACGTTCGGAGGATTCAAGATAAACCTTTTACTATTTAATATACACTCACGGACAAAACCTAAGTAAGTGGAAAGCCTGATGTCGCCAGACGTCTGTTTAGCTGAAGGTAACAGAGGCATTTTGTCTACACTTGGTTATCTCGCGTATCTTCAATAAAGATCACTGTAATATATTCCAGAGTTATTGTCTGAATCCCGAAATACATGCTAAAAGGTACAACTTCCTTAAGGGTTATCCATGAGTGTATAATATATGAAATGAAGCCCTATGGAAATAAAATAGAATTGTGACATTTGAGAATATTTTAGCTTTTTAGATGTAGATTGTGTGGGTAGACATTGAGCTAAAAGGTAGACCGAATTAAATGTATTTATAATCACAAGATCAAAACAGCTATAACGATAGGTCTCTATATTACGATAAAATTGGGCAGCCAGCTTTCAAGATCCAAACAGCTCTTTATCGTGGCTCTATGTGTAAATAGAACACAACTCATTCTAGCAAGTTCCCTTATAGCAGTTAGAGCCAGGATAAAAAAATTCAAAGCTAGCCGTTCAATTTTATTGCTATAAAGTTATATAACTTATCTTTAAGAAATATTCTATAATCTTATAATTAAAATATACAAGTATCAGAGTCATCAAGCAACAATTCTTAATCAATTCTGTCACCGTTTGCTTTTGTGAATGGAATAAATACCCAAATATGGCCAATTATTTTAAGCATCGGTAGTTCAATGGCGAGAATGCTCGCCTGCCACGCGGGCGGCCCGGGTTCGATTCCCGGCCGATGCATTTTTTTTTTACAATTTTTAAAACTCATTTATTTAAACTATATTAATTTTGAAACAACTAAATGGATTGCAAAAAAATAATTAAATCAAATACCTAAACACTAATATAATACAATTTTTGCCATTACACACTTTTTTTACTGTAGTTTATGTGTTTCTTCTGTATTGCTATTCTATGGCACTTCTACTATTTATTATTGATGTACTTTCAGTATGAAGGATACTTCACTCGGGGGATTTCTCGGACGAAGCCGGGTCATTCTTATAATTGTATATAATTAGCACCGATTATATAATTTAGTGAAATCGCTTACACATAGTTAACCATTAAGACAACTAAAATCTCCCTATCCCCTATAGAAAAACTGCTGGACCGTGACAGCGGACGGTTGGCTCGGTAACCCTGGAGCTGACGTCACTTCCTGTTGATGTAACCCTGCAAGCGGCGTCGCCACACGCGACTTATTCTTTCTTAAAGATATGTTATATAACTTTATAGCAATAAAATTGGTTGGCTAGCTTTGAATTTCTTCATCCTGGCTCTAACTGCTATAAGGGAACTTGCTAGAATGAGTTGTGTTCTATTCACACAGAGGTCGTTAGTACAATCTTTCGGGTAAGACGTCCTTCAACGGGTACAGATTTCGTTTGTTCTTCAATAGGGAATCATATTGATCTGTGATTGGTTTATTAAATAGTAAAGACGAATATCTCATGTGACTAAGTCAAGTTCCCCAGTGAAACAATTATATTATAAAATAATTGGATGCTAGGATATATACACAGATAAATGCATTTTATTGCAATATTTTCATATAAACTGATATAATATGCCTCTGTATATGCATTCTCTTTATGTAGTAACATCCATATCTTGTTAGTTGGAACGTTTTTGTGATTTGTGAGGACTTTTATAAATTACTATTAATAGGATTAAAAATGTGTCTATGTGGATATTCATTAAAAGTTCGTTTTAACACTGCTATTATTTATAATCTGGTTAAAATACTAAAAGAGTGATATATTCGATTTAAAATTGGTAACGTGTAATTGGTGTCCAATAAAAAACAACAAGCATATATATTTATATTCACAAGAAACCTAATATAACAAATACAAAACATATCTAACTTCTAGATATATATATATACATATATTAATAATGTAATATATTATATACTTTAGATAATAAAAAGGCATATATATTAGATTGAATAAAATATTTATTTGCCAATATTTCGGTTGGCTGAACGCCAACCTTTTTCAGTGCATTACATTTTTGTATAAACAAACTCTGCGCAGCATAATGTCATTGTATTACAGTTAAAATACTTTTTAAAAATACAAAGGAGGGGGATATATGCTTTTTTATTATCTAAAGATTTAAATATGGATTTCTCTATATTTAGAACAATTATATACTTATTAATGAATAAATAATTAAAAATCGATACTATATATGTAGTAATATATTTTCCAAGTCAAACTTCTATATGTATAAAGTATTATAATATAAAGCAAACGGCTTACCTGCATTCCGATAATGGCATATATAAAGAAGAGCATTGCAATAAGCAGGCAAACATAAGGCAGTGCCTAAACACAAACCACCATTGTTAGTATAGATTAGTTTTCAAAATGATTTATATAGTTATTTATAGCGGTTTAATCTACCATACCGCTGTTATATTGTATTTTTGGAACTTCCTTTTATAGTGATACTGTTACTAGACTCTTGGAATGGTATACCCATTCCAAGAGTCTAGTAACAATATCACACACACAAGCCTTTTTATTGGGGCATCCAGCCCTATACATGAATCCCCTCTACGGGATTTAGAAAAGGAAGATATTTCAAAAGCAAAAACTAAAATACAAGAAGTAATAAGGAAAACGAAAAGAGAGAAGAAAGAAAAAAACAAACAAAAAGAAATATAACCATATATACAAAAAAATAAACATACAGAGCAAAAGGAACCATACATGATTAAATATTTAAATTAAAGTACCAATGTTTAGAGTATGTCAAGGTTAGGATATCATTGAGAGGGCTAGTGTGGAATCAGCCGCGTTCAATCTTCGCTTTCTTCCTCCAAGCAAACCACAACATTCGGCAAATCCATTATTCTCCAACGGACATTGACTGCGGCCTTGTAGAATTTATATAAACCGAAGGAGAGACCCTGATTAACCATCAGTGTGTTCATCCAGCTGCAAATTTGTTGGCAGTCAGGTTGAGACCAGGGTAAGTCACCCAAAATTTCTTTCCTCTGTTTCTCTAAGCAAGAGCATCCAAATTAGTAACAGTATCACTATAAAAGGAAGTTCCAAAAATACAATATAACAGCGGTATGGTAGATTAAACTGGCGAAACCGCTGGGAGGGTTCACCACTGATGAGCCAGGCCCTCCCATTAATTTTTCAATCGCAGTAAGGGCAGTAGAAATTGTTTATTTTCAAAAAGAATCTTACGCTTCTAAAATAATTTCGAGAATTTTGATAGTTATTTATAACACATAACAATTGTGTATGTTGTATTCTAGCCTGGAAATTGGACCATGCGCCATTTCATCAGCTTAAACACCTGCTGGGTAAATTCGACCGATATCATAGCTTCTCTCGAAGGATGTTATGAAATAGAAGCCACCCCTGTACTGATGAGAGCCATAGCCTGAAACCATGGTATACTGGTTGTTGGCTTTTTGTTTGAATTTACCAGAAGTGTTGTACACTGATGGGGTAAAGAGGTTTTTACTTGGGTGATGAACAAGTGCATCGTTCTGATGCATAATTTAAGAGAGAGGTTGCCTCTTATAGTACACTAGTCGAATGACTCGGGCAACGCCCGGATTTTACCCGATTAAATGCTTTTATTCAAATACTATTCGTTACAATTATAAATTGGCGCCGTGGATGTCATTCTTGTCTATATATATATATATAATTGAATGTCTGTCTGTCTGTACTCTATAGATTCAAAAACCATACATCCAATCGCTGTGAAAATTTGGGATAATATTAGGTATATCCCCGGGAAGGTTTTTGAAAAATAATATCTTGAATATCCTTAGAGTTATTTGTAGATTTGTAGATTTAACTCGCAAGCAGCGCCCTCATTGCGATGATGATAACAAGTTTTTTTATCAATGAGTTTATTATCTTAAAGATTATTTATCAAAAGTAAGATTTTCTACCTATTAATTGCCCACAAGTCAAAGATAGTTTTATCATTTATCTACAACATATATATTGGGAGAATAGATAAAATGATGATTTTGTAATGTAGAAAATTAGGAAAGACAAAATTCAGGATGACACGGCAATTTATTTGAGACAAGAAAAATGATACAATTCCAAGGCAAGATACTATTCCTTTAACTTCCAATTACCGAGGGAACCAATTAATATATTGATTTTATTCAACTTATTGAGTATTTTTCATGGGACCGGGAAAAAATGTTCACTAGATAAAACGATGATTTCGTAATGTAGAAAATTAGGAAAGACAAAATTCAGGATGACACGGCACACAGGGAGACCGGGAAAAAATGTTCTCTTTATCAAGAGATTCAAATTTACGAGTTTCAAATTATCAAAATATATCTATTATTTTTTTAAATAAGTTTATAAAGAATTGCTTCAACAAATGTTCGTTAGACAAACCTTTACTCGGTTAAAACCCGGGCGAAGCCGGGTACATCCGCTAGTATAATATATAAATGAGTTTTAAAAAATGAAAAAAAAAATGCATCGGCCGGGAATCGAACCCGAGCCGCCCGTGTGGCAGGCGAGCATTTTACCACTGAACTACCGATGCTTATAAGAAATGGCCATATTTGAGTATTTATTCCATTCACAAAAGCAAACGGTGACAGAATTAAGAATTGATTGATGACTCTGATACTTGTATATTTTAAAAGTTATATATATTTCTACAATACATATTTACAGAACAAACAAGAATTAACAACTCGAAGCTATACCTACACTTTAAATATCTCCATTTGGCTCAGACATTGATCTCTACTAATCTGTTTAGGCACGTCATAATGCAACTAAGAATCCTTTTCGTATATATTTTTGGAGAAAATCATATGAAAAATCTAAGAAAAGAAGACTTATATTGCGCACTATGCCAAAAATAAAATTGAATTGGTACATTCTATATTTAAATGTGCACATGCTCTCAAGGTGGAAAAAAGTCTTCCTTTTCTTTAAGAATGAGCATTCACACTTCTGGCTACATCCCGTGCTATCGAGTTGGTTAGAAAATAGGTTTATGGTCTTAAATGCTTCTAACTTCCATAGAATATTGGGAAAAAGAGGAACTGATCCGATGGCTTCCTTAAAAAATTTCTTTGTCTCTATGCTATTCTATATACAGTTACGAGCGTCATGCGTTCTTAATTCTTCATCTCTTAATCATTTTTCATCTCTGTCACCGTTTGCTTTTTTTTTGGAATGGCGCCCTCCTATTGGTTGGCTACGATCACGCCACCTTTATTATCACTAAGTTTATTATCTTAAAGATTATTTATCTAAAGAAAGATTTTCTACCTATTAATTGCGCAGTCAAAGTTAGTAATCGAGTATTTTTCAAGGGACCGGGGAAAAAATGTTCACTAGATAAAACGATGATTTTGTAATGTAGAAAATTAGGAAAGACAAAATTCAGGATGACCGGGAATTTATTTGAGACAAGATGAGACAAGGGACCGGGAAAAAAATGTTCACTTTATCGAGAGATTCAAATTTACGAGTTTCAAATTATCAAAATATATCTTTTTTTTAAATAAGTTTATAGAGAATTGTTTTAACAAATGTTCGTTAGACAAACCTTTACTCGGGTAAAACCCGGGCGAAGCCGGGTACGTCCGCTAGTTATTATTATAAAGAGAAAATATATTCCCCCACACTTCCATTAGATGGTCACATGGAGAATCCCAGGCTTGTGCCATCTATCAAAATAAAAATAAACCTAACTTTTATATTTAATTAATATAATATTTGCTAATTAGCTTCTTTTGGTAAATCAAGAAAAATCCAACGAATTTCTGGGCGGTTGTCAGCACAGTGTATAGATGGGGCAGGCCATCATCAACTTTCAGCTGTGCGATCAGAAGATGCCTTTAAAAAAAAAAATAATTTAACCCCTTTATCTCTGCTCAATTTCCCCTTTGTAGTGTTTTTCTTCTCTATAATATTCCTCATTCTACTTATCTATAATTAACCTCCAATTCTTATAACACCTATTTTGCCCCAATCATTCCAATCATAATCATGCCATTAATAAATTGAAATATAGGAAATCATAACATTAAGGCACAAATGTTTATTTTTACACATAAAAACAAACTTCTACTGTCCTTACTGCGATGAAATATTTCACCCTTCAGTGTAGAATATATAAGCAGAATCGTCAAAGTAAAGTATTAGAGCTCTAAGAAGCGGTCTGGTAGATTAAATTGGAGAAACCGCTGGGAGAGTTCACCACTGATGAGACAAGCTCTCCCAATATTTTTAATCGCAGTATGGACAGTAGAAGTTTGTTTTATGTGTAAAAGAAGCATTGATGCCTTAATGTTTCAACTGCCTTTATATAGATGACGAGTTATTGCTTTGTTAATAAATTGAGATATCAGGTATTCTAAATACAGTTACGAGCGTCATGCGTGGCCTCTGTCACGGTTTGCTTTTTTTTTTTGGAATGGCGCCCTCCTATTGGTCGGCTACGATCACGCCACCTTTGCCCCCCCCCCCCCCCCATTTTTGTAACTATTGTGTTGGAGCGGGTCGCTCCTTAAATAAATGCATATATTAGTTAATAACCAAATGGAATCCTCTCTTTATTTTTCCCAGTAAGAGACGCCTACGGAAGCCAACAGTACATAGACAGATAAAGCACATAGGCTATAGTTATTAACTAACATATGCATTTATTTAAGGCGCCAATTTATAATTGTAACAAATAGTATTTGAATCAAAACATTCAATCGGGTAAAACACGGGCGTTGCCCGGGTCATTCGGCTAGTAACTCTATATACACATCTCAGTCATTGCTTATTCAGACTTTCATCTATCCGGACAGGTTAGAGATGCCTTAAGAAGTCGTCTATTTCTCTCAATTCTAGACTTTCGGGATTGATTCAAAAGTAATATAAACAAGTCTGCAAGGATTCGAAACTGAAATCTATATCCAGATGCGTTAACCATGACGGCAACTATACAAAATTACAACTTTAGAATATATTTATTTGTACAAAATTTAAACATGTGAACTTTTTAAATAGACAAGAGGCCGATTTTCTTTTAAAATAGCAATTTATCATACCCTTTGTTCTAAGTTAATGCTTTATCTCTCAAATACATCAATGAAAGGAAAACAAAATGCAGAAATCTCTACTACAATGATTTAGCATGGTGAAAAAAGGAAGCATACTGTTATATTAAATGAAGCTTTAGTCTATAGCAATGATCGCCTATTTGCGATGTGGTATGCTAAAATGACGTGCCTAAATTGAATAAAATATTTATTTGCCAATATTTCGGTTGGCTGAACGCCAACCTTTTTCAGTGCATTACATTTTTGTATAAACAAACTCTGCGCAGCATAATGTCATTATATTACAGTTAAAATACTTTTTAAAAATACAAAGGAGGGGGATATATGCCTTTTTATTAGAACTATAATGTTACGATGTACTAGAGCGCCATCTGTTATCAAATTATAAAACTATTTTAGAGGCGTATTATTCTTTTTAAAATAAAACAATTTCTACTGTCCTTACTGCGATGAAAAAATTAAAGGGAGGGCAATATAACAGCGGTATGGTAGATTAAACTGGCGAAACCGCTGGGAGGGTTCACCACTGATGAGCCAGGCCCTCCCTTTAATTTTTTCATCGCAGTAAGGACAGTAGAAATTGTTTTATTTTAAAAAGAATAATACGCCTCTAAAATAGTTTTATAATATGCCTTTTTATTATCTAAAGATTTAAATATGGATTTCTCTATATTTAGAACAATTATATATCTATTAATGAATAAATAATTAAAATCGATACTATATTTGTAGTAATATATTTTCCAAGTCAAACTTCTATATGTATAAAGTATTATAATATAAAGCAAACGGCTTACCTGCATTCCGATAATGGCATATATAAGAGGGATGTAAAAATATAGTTTTAGAAGAAATATATATTTAGTTAATGCGCGAGAGGTTTTACAATACTCAATTTATTATTGTAAAGATAGAAGCTGCCTATTCATATTCCAATTGCGAATTCATAGTTCTTCAAATTAAAGATAATTTGGCCAGTAAATCTTTTTCGAGAAAAATCTTTTGTCCTCGTCAGGAGCGAACAAAAATTAAAACATTTGGCAAACGCTTTGCCATATGTTCAAATTTTTGTTCGCTCCTGACGAGGACAAAAGATTTTTTTGTCGAAACGTTGAGACAATGAAAACATTTACTGGCCGAAGTATCTTCATTTATTTTATATAGATAAATCTCCTTTTTATTATGTTTCTTTCCACATCTGATTCAATATATAAATTCAACAGATAAATTCAGGTATTTATATAGATTTAAACGTTTATAACAAAAATACATTTTTTTCCAAAATACGTGGTAAAGTTGAGAAGAATTTACTACTCTAGTTCAATATTTGTTGGAATTAAATTATAAACTATATGTTTCTATTAGTTTCAAATATAACTTCCATCAAATATAAATTTTATAATTCTTTTTGGAACAACAGTTTAACGGGCATATATATGGGTTTATTGATATATGGGCGTTGTTGAAAAAAAGCTACTTCCATTCTTTTTATTCAACAAACGACCGATATTTTCAAAAGGATGATGATAAATTATTCAGGGCCTACACCACCCTATGGTATATAGAATCCGAGCCAATCTGCCTAAATAAACTGTAAGTTTTTGGCTTTTTTGAATGATAAAAAAATATACTCTATTTCAATAGACAAAAAAAAGCTTACTTTGAAGGATTGGATGAATGTCCACAACAAAATCCTTATGGTATAGCCTTGGCGTAGGAGTTTGATGAGCCGTGCAGCACGGAAGAGGCGAAGGAATCCTACATTGAAGAAGTTCACCTGGAAAGAAAACCGCGGTATAGGATCCTATGTCATAACCATAGCACCACTCACCCCTATCTCTACCACCAAGGCATCCACAACACTGCCAATGACAGTGATGAAGTCAAATGTATTCCATGGATCCCGGAAGAAATTCTTGACAGCCACAGATTCGTTAGCGTTAACCCCAGAAAAATAATAAGTAAATTATTATTATAGATTTAAAACATATTTATATATTAAAGGTTAAAGACTCTTCCAGTAAGGTATATCAATTAAGAAGTTTCAGAAGATGAGTTTCTTTAATTGTAAAAACGTTTGCATTTTTTTTTTATATTTATGTAAATTAATACGTGTATATATTCACTATAACCATCGATATCTTTCATAGTATAGTTATATTTTGCCTGTCGAAGGGCTTTTGCCCGAAAGCTTGTAACGTTTTTACAATTAAAGAAACTTATCTTCTGAAACTTCTTAATTGACATATTTATATATAATATATTTTGAAAATAGAGCAATGCATAAAAAATATTTAATTAAAAAGGCATATATCAAAATATCATTTATTTAACCAATATTTAAGTTGGCTGAACGCCAACCTTTATCAAGGTATTATAACACATTAATATGTTATAATACCTTGATAAAGGTTGGCGTTCAGCAAACTGAAATATTGGTTAAATGAATGATATTTTGAACCAATTTATGCCTTTTTAATTAAATATTTAATATATATTTAAGTAGTATTATATCTGAAGTAAACAAAAAATTGCGCTACAAATTTTAAAAATAAAACTACAACCTTTCGCAATGAGTTTCTTTTATTATGATATGCGCGAGCTTTCGGGCTGGAGCCGCCCTTCTACAGGCAAAAATGAAACATTTGATTCACGTGAATCAAATGTTTCATTTTTGCCTGTAGAAGGGCGGCTCCAGCCCGAAAGCTCGCGCATATCATAATAAAAGAAACTCATTGCGAAAGATTGTAGTTTTATTTTAAAAAAGTATTATATCTATATAATAAGCGAAAGTGTTGACTGTACATATTTCAAGGTACTATTTCTAATTACTATATGCAAAACGTTCAATTGTGTTAATTGTATATAATTTCAGATATACACGCAATTATCCTAATTGTGAATATGGCGTGTCTCTCCCAACTGTTAAATAAATAAAATATATATATTTTTATGAAAGAAAAATGGAATAAGAGAAGTAAAGAAAGTTAAAATGAAAGCGGATGAAGATATTATATTTTAAGATCTTAAAATAGTTTTAGTATTTAAAAAAAAAATAGAATGACTATATATGTATATGTATTTGATTTATCAAGAAAATGAGTTGGCTAGATATTAGGGAACAAGTTAAATCAACATTTAGTTGATTTTTGTTCCACTAGATGGCGCTCTTCCGTCTAAAAAAACTCATGCAAGCCGTCAGAATATGCCTATTTTGTTTTTACTTATATATTTGTGTTTTTTGATTTTAAAAAGGGCAAAATTCAACGTTATTCATATATATATATTAAAAATAAAAAAAGGCATATCCTGACTATGAGCACATGTGCTTTTCAGAAGGCAGAGCGCCATCTGGTGGAACAGAAATCAACTATTCATTGATTTAACCTGTTTCCTGATATTTGGCCAACCCAATTTCTTGATAAATCAAGAAAAGCCATCCACGAACGCGTTTCGCGCTGTTGGCGCTCGTCAGCGTGGAGTAGGCTGTAACACTGCGACCGAAACGATTTTTGGTCAAAGAGGCTTCTTGAGATACCAAGTAATGGGTATTTAAGGCCAAATTTGCGTAAATACGCTTAACAAATGATAAAACAATAGGGGAAAAAAATATCCAAAAATCTTTTTGGTCGCAGTGGTTCAGCCTACTCCACGCTGACGAGCGCCAACAGCGCGAAACGCGTTCATGGATGGCTTTTCTTGATTTATCAAGAAATTGGGTTGGCCAAATATCACGGAGCAAGTTAAATAAACGTTTAGTTTATTTTTGCTCCACTAGATGGCGCTCTGCCATCTAAAAAGCACATGTGCTTGTGGTCAGGGGATGCCTTCTTTATTTTTAATATCAACACCTAAACCACTTATCTTTTATTTTTTCTATTGTTTTATATATATAATTAAAAAGTTATATATATTGGGTTGAAAAAATGTTATTTTCCAATATATATTTCGGTTGGCTGAAAACGACAACCTTTGTCAATGTACAACAACTTATTTATTCTGTATAAGTGTAAAAATACATAATAAATAGGTTGTTATACTTTGATATAGGTCAGTGTTTATCCAACCGAAATATTTGAAAATGATTTCCCTTTTTTAAAATCCACTATATTATTATCCATTTGTTATTGACCTATTACTTAATGTTCAAGAAAACTGGGGACAATCTAATATGTGAAATATATATATATATATATATAACTAAATTGCATATTTACGAATTAACTCTATATATTATCGAAATTTAATATTTTAAAAAGCTGAGCGCTTTATAAAACATAATATTTGTTCTTCTGCGTGGAACTGTGACTGGAGTTGCTGAGTTTTAATATTTCAAATTGATGCTATCTTTCTGGGGGATATTAAATTTTTATATTTATGCTGTAAGGATCAATTGATGAAGGCCAGCTTTCCCCCAAAATATATTTCATGTTTTTTTGTTAGGGATATTCATATAGACCTTTTTTATAAACGTTGGACATGTATTTCTCTTCTTATTTTCATTTTAAAACATATTATGAACAGCTAATATTTTCTAAGTTAATTTTAATCATTTTAAATACGAGATATGTATAAATAAAATGAAATGGTTATAAAATAAAGTGTGTGTTGTTAAACATTTTAATTATACTCACAATGGACTTTATGAAATAGTCAGAAAATATTTCAACACAAGCTGTAGATTAACTATAGAATATTACTATTAATATCTGCTGTTATTTATTTATCTATGAGTATGAACGTGAAAAAAAAACTTAATCTTATCAATTTAGTCATATTTAGCCATACTGGTCATATATGAAGCATATTCCTGTTGAATGATGTGTATATAGACATTCTTTTACAGAATATCCTCATAGTATGAGTGACTTTATTATCAAAACAGAGAGAAAAAAAAGAGTTCAATACCATCATCAAATTTTGCACAAGAAACTTAGCCATGCAATCTTTATTTATTTGATTTTAATACCATCATACATGAAAATAAAATATTAGAAAACTGTCAATTTCAAAATTAATCTTCATTTAACATTTTATATTTGGTTGATACTTTATTTATCAATTTATTTGCCACTTCCTATAACTAAAATAAACATATTTAATATAGGGAGAATCAAGGGGTCTGAGTATCATATACAATTTTTGAAGCTATTCTGTAAAGGAATCTGGTAAACTTTATTCAATTGAGATCAGTCATGTGTTCCATAGTATTTGATTCTTTAAAATTTGGTTATCCTTTACGTTAATATCTTAGTATATTTAGAAAAAATACTTGTAATGAAATGTAATCTAGAGCTATGGCATTCGTTGTGGGAAAAATAGTGGACTTTAAGATTCCATCACTATATCTCTAATCAAATAAAACTATACGATGCCATTTGGAAACTAAGTTTGTATGAAATGCGCTACACCATACTACTTTAAGTATAGTTTGGGTGTATCGGCATATATATTCTGTTTAGGACCGATCGTCTGGTATTAATTACGTGTTTACACTGCATCAATAAACTGATGCGTTAAGCAATCTTTCTCAAAAGTAAAGTGAGGATCATTACTTATTAAAAAAACGAAGAAAAATATTGCTACAATATTAAATGTTTGAAGGACAAATAAGCGAGATCCAGGGTATTTTCTAAAAGGTAAGGATGTTTGAGGATGATTAAATATTTTAGAAGATAATGATGCTGATCTTCATCAGATACTACAGCCTATTTAGACTATCTGCCTCAGAGTTATTCTTTTTGTATAACATTCTTTACAGTCATTATTGATGCCAGAATATTTACATGTACGCTTATGTAAATATGCAAATACGGCGTTATAACGACACATAACTCGACATAACTGGCTAGCTAATGTTTTCGACCTCAATATTGTTCAACTATGTTATACACAGTTCGTGTTATAACCTTTTTATAACTATTTATTGGGAATTTGACAAAATGATTACAGTCTCTTTTTTTATTCTCCAAAAATGCGCGGTCAAACTTAATTATTTTTTGAGGTATAAACGGCATTGTTTGATTATTTATTAAGAAAAAGGCATCTACTTATCGTGCATCTGAAAGTTGCTGATGGCTTGCGCCATCTATCGGAATAAATATCAACTATTCTCGTTGATTTTAATCATTAAATAGATGGCGCAAGCCATCAGCAACTTTTAGTTGCACGATAAGTAGATGCCTTTTTCTTAATTTATGCACCTTATCCCAGTACAATATTACATTTGTACTATATTTTCACATTGTTTGATTAGTTATAAAGTATACATGTTTTTATATTGTGTGTACTAAATAGAAAATAAAATTTCATAAAGGACTGCTACTAAAATTAGATATTGTACTATTTCTATACAAGATTAATAAGGCTTTAATACACAATAGTTGCAGAACTCTTCTAGATAATTTGGATACTTGCGCATACATTTTCACACTAATATTTGCATGGAAATGTTCGATTAAAAAAAAAACAATCAAAGTATAGAACTGATAAATCAGCTAAGTAGATTGAACTATACAACGGTATATAGGTTAGTCTTTTAGTGAACAATGGTAATGGTGAATAATTAACTTAGCTTTTCTCATATATAAGTAAGTAAAAATTACTGGCAACTGGTAAATAGAAAATATTCTACAAGTCTGAAATTTTCAAAAGAAAAAAAAAATGAATTTGTTGAAATTTAATTCCTGTAAAACACTAAACAAATGGTTGTACTTGAAAGTTTAAATAAAACACACACTCTTCAATATATAAGGACAATTCAAATCAAAAAAATAAATCGATTTTTAATGTTCATTTTAGTCTTTATATAGCCAACCTCAATGAAACTGAACTTTTGGTCTATCTTATCAACAATATGAGAGAAGTTCGGTATAAGGGAATGTTCGTTATATGTATGATTAATTTAAGCGAATGTAACTGTGAATCCTAAGCATAACTTTCTCAATGAAGATATAAAGAATTCCTTCTCACGAAAAATCTTTTGACCGATTACGTATTCATTTCTAAATGTTGGAACCGCATTGGACGTATATCGAGATCCCCGCATTTGGATTTTTTTTTCACAATTTTGTAAATATACAAATAGAGGTAGACATGTCGGGAATGATTGGGTGATGTACTGATCCCTGTCACTTCATCTTAAAAGTCTTATTTCATAAGAAGATGATACCTAGTTATGATTAATCTTATGCCATGGGATAACTTCCCGTTCTTTATCTTTTATTCGTTCTTACACAATGAATGCAGGAGGATTTAGTTGTGAAATATTTGTAGCGAGGCTTAAGTGCTTGTTCATAGACTAGAGAGAGAGAGAGAGAGAGAGAGAGATCAATGAAATATTTCCATTTCCTCCATGGCAAAGAACACGGTCTGAAAAACCTTCAATGATAAATGTTTGGTCTACTTTTATCGAAGCGATTGTGAATTTAATATCCACATACTGCTTTTATATTATTGTCTCAGGATCATAGTAATAAAGAATCAATATTGTAGATTTCCTTAAAACAATAATTCTTTTATTTCAACTTTTTTTTAGACTCTCAGAAAATATCACAAAAATACTTAAAACGTAAAAGAAATTCTTCTATTACAATCATTCTTAGACTGATTCATATCCTTTAATCATCCTGAAACCGTTTGTATATAGAAGATTATATTTAGGTAGCTTGTGAGTATTTTTGTGAAAAGGGGAAATTAACCAAAAGCTTAACAAGTTAAAGATTTAGCGATAAAATAAACCAAATTAATGTTGTTCAGCATTAAACGATTCATTTGCGTTAAGAAATAGTTATCAAATAAGATATGACTTGAGCAGAAATTTTCGTATTCTTAAATACAGGCTCTGAAAGAACACTAAGATTCATTGGAAGCTTGAAAATTGAAAAATACTTTTAAGAACTACAAATGAGATAAATTCCATTAAGCAACACTTAGATGTAAACTTTCTCAGTGCTTTTCAAAATAAGAATAATTATAACTCCGCCTTTGCCGGTCCCAAGCCCGGATGAAAAAGGAGGAGGGGGAGCAGTAACAAGCTTTCTAAAAACCAGGGTTCAGCTGGCCCGGCTGATAGTACCCTGTAAGGGCTCCTAATCTAGGAATACAGGATGAGCAGCGTTTGTACTCCATGTTAGGAGCGGCTGCACATGGCGTCTGTTCCTCATGTCAGAGGCGGCCATTTCTTTTGGAGCTAAGTCGGCCTGCCACTGAGTAGTGCTCCCAGTCTAATGACAAAGGCAGACGCATTCTACTTCACCCAGTCATGATGGTTGTCAAATACCATTAAGGGTCACAACTTGATACTCTAATGATTGAGTGGAGATAAGAAAGAAGAAGAAGAAGAATTATAAACGATTACTGGTAGCTCACAAACTGATGATATCCGTGACAAGCTCATTAATTAGTAAACACAATACATAGTGCCATCTGTTGGCCAAGAATGAAATTATTCAGTGCTATTTCGTTTTTTTTTATCATTTAGGATAAAAGTGTGTGAGTATAATGAAAATGAAAAAAATATTTGGAAAGGCTTGGCTCATTATTGGCAATATCGCTGGGAAGGTTCACCTCTTTTATATATTTATTTATTACAAAACATACGTTATATCCTATGTGGATATTTGAGTATAAATGTTCAAACTATTTTATGTATATAGTTTCTAAATATATATGCAAATTATTTCTCGTATTAGAGAAAGAGAGTGAAAATTTATTTTAATTTATATTTTAGAGCAATTCTATAATGCAGTTATCAGCGTCATAATCAAGCAACAATTCTTAATCAATTCTGTCACCGTTTGCTTTGTGAATGGAATAAATACCCAAATATGGCCATTTCTCATAACCATCGGTGGTTCAGTGGTAGAATGCTCGCCTGCCACGTGGGCGGCCCGGGTTCGATTCCCGGCCGATGCATTTTTTTTTTTACCATTTTTAAAACACATTTATATATTATACAAGAATGACATCCACGGCGCCAATTTATAATTGTAACGAATAGAATTTGAATAAAAGCATTTAATCGGGTTAAAACCCGGGCGTTGCCCGGGCCATTCGGCTAGTAATTTATACAAGAAATAAAGTAGTGAAGATTCAACAATAATAAATCAATTCTTTCCAAATTTTTCTCATCTTTAGTTTACTAATCGTAAAAATTATTTTAAGATAGAAAGAATAATTTTAGCTTCAAAATTTGCTCATTAATATAATTTTAGTATCTCAGGTTGCGATATTTTAATAAAGGGTTTTAAGTAGATATCTAAATATTCTTTTTTTGATTTGAATTGCCCTTTTATTATCATACACATACAAAACATGTTATATAAAGGTTTCAAGATAGGTTAGGCCAAAAGATTCAACATGGTTCATAGGAAACTTACCTGGAAGCTGGTTACAACATGGGAGTGAAAGGGGACTATATGGAAATCTGTTATTTCCATAAAATTTATAAATTTGCTGCATGAGAAAGTCCACAATAAATAATAGTGGGCTTTCGAAGATGCCACCTTTATAATAAAAGTCACAACATTTTAACCCTAATATAACACAACAAAGGATTTTTATAAAGATCTTATATGAGTAGATTCGTTCTGGAGTTCCAAGATTGAAAAAAAAACTTATTCTGAATAATCGATGAAAAGATATATTACAAGAAAACCACGTGATAGGAAACACTTTCGACTAAAACTAAACAATAATACACTACAGTAATATAAGGTAACGGGAATAACAAAGAATGGTATTGAAAACCTTTGTTTCTAAAGAAAATAACACCAATAACTGAAAAATAGATCTTCCTGACTACTACCGCAATTTCCCAATTTAAACTTAAGTAAATATTAAGTCTGGCTAAAAGATTTCCCTAATTGGCCTCATCTCACTTAGGATTTTGCTATCTTGCACTGGATATCATGCGCAACCCTCTTTGCATATAAACTCTGGAGAATCAAACCTAAAACTATATTTGATGAAAAAATGTCAAAAGAACCAATGCCAAAGAACCTATAAGAATGGCATGCGTTTACTTATTTGTAGCGTTGGTTTGATAATAAAAACCTTAGGCTTTATTTTATCTTCAGTTCATAATATAATCATTGTGATTATTATTAATCATCTTAATGATTGCGATACAATTGGTTGGGTTATTTAGGTAAAAAAAGACACCCCTTTTTTAAATTTGGAATTTCATATTAAAAATAAACATTTTGAATGAGCTCGTTTGGGATAGAAATTTGTCACGTATATGGCAATTTGTTTATCACTAAGAGTGTTTTACCATTATAAATTTATATTTCCATATTACCAGTATAATATATGTAACTATATTTAATTAAAATAACCTTTCTTGAGGTGTGAAAATTAATCCTTCAAACAATGAAATTATTTTAGATAGAGAAAGGCTTCTCCTGATCGTGCAACTAAAAGTAACTGATGGCTTGCGCCATCTGTCGGAATAAATATCAACTATTCGTTGATGAATTAGACAAATACCATTTATTGATTAATTAAGAAAAACTAACCATGTACGCGCTTAGGATTGTTGGCCCTCATCGACGTGGTGTAACCTGTACCTCAACGACCTAAAAGAGCTGGTCTTTGTGGCATCCTGAAAAATTCCGAAATTGGTATTTAAGGCTGGAATGGAGTGAGAACGCCAAAATATGAAAAAAAATGATCCTACCTTTTTATATATTAAAAAATATAGGATTTTTTTTATGAAAGTTAAAATAACCAAAAGAAAACAGTGAATATAATAGGCATATGTATATATATATATATGCATTATAATGCATATAAATGATATTTTGATCCAATATATGCCTTTTTAATTAAAAATATATATGCATATAAATAAATTACCTTGTCTTCTTTTTGTGTCACAGTCTACACCTCATTGACGAGAACCATTTGGATATGAATTAGTAATTTTATAAGGTAAAAAATAAAGTTCTTGCCGTTTTTTTTTTTTAAAGTTTTAATGTAAGACAGAACACACTGGGCGGCAAATAACTGTTCCACGTGACAGGATAACCATTTAAGGTGAGTGTAACTCCGCCCTTGCTGGTCCCAAGCCCGGATGAAAAAGGAGGAGGGGGAGCAGTAACAAGCTCACTAAAAAACCTGGGTTCAGCTGGCCCGGCTGATAGTACCCTGTTAGGGCTCCTAATCCAGGGATACAGGATGAGCAGCGTTTGTACTCCATGTTAGGAGCGGCTGCACATGGCGTCTGTTCCTCATGTCAGAGGCGGCCATTTATTTTGGAGCTAAGTCGGCCTGCCACTGAGTAGTGCTCCCAGTCTTAATGACAAAGGCAGACGCATTCTACTTCACCCAGTGTGGAGATAAGAAAGAAGAAAAAGAAGAAGGTGAGTGTAGACTGAGTGTACACTGAAGACTAATAAATGTACGTGGCAGTAGGCTGAGCAGTGGCAAATAGAAGTAAAGGTATCGAGGCAACTCGTTCGATGTTGTCTTTTGTATGCCTGAATATTGGACTTGTCAGAAGCAGAATTAAATAGCTGATTACGCTAGGTTTCAGGGATAAGGCTTTGAAGGCATTGGTTTCAAAGGTTCTGATTTGGATATTTTCCCCTCTCTTTGATGCACCACGCAGCTAGATAATGAAGCCCTGAGGAAATCAGTCTAACATTTGGTGAATTTGACAAACATTTATAGATTTGGATGATATATTCAAAGTTCATCTGCCGTTAAAGTGGAGAGAGTGGGCAGTCTATAAACTACCGGCCACCAACAAACAACAACAAGTATAAACCTGATTTTCTTTACTTTCTCGGCATCTTACATCATCTATTTTCGAACGAGTGCTCACTGGTGACGAAAGGTGGGATCTATATGACACTACCAAACGTCCTCACCACGGGACATACCGAGAGACCTCCACTATACCCACGCAAGATCATGTTCTATATCTGGAGGACTAGTAGAGTAAGAGGATCACTGCGAGCTGCTACCAGACCTGTACACACAGGAGTTGGAACGTGCACACCAGAAATTGAAGAGGAAGGAGGAGCCAGCATTGGTTAATTGCTAAGGTGTACTGCTCCCTCACGACAATGCCAGACCGCATGTGGCAAGAGTCGTCAGGATGCCATACAGAGACTTGGTTGGGAGGTTCTGTGCTATCTACCATACTCCCCAGACCTTGTGACAACAGAATGCAACCATCATAAATAAAGAAGTACTCTGAGGCAAGCACTCACAGACTTCCTCGCGTCCATATACACCCACCATACTCCCCAGACCTTGTGACAACAGAATGCAACCATCATAAATAAAGAAGTACTCTGAGGCAAGCACTCACAGACTTCCTCGCGTCCATATACACCCACCATACTCCCCAGACCTTGTGACAACAGAATGCAACCTTCAAAAATAAAGAGGTACTGAGGCAAACACTCACAGACTTCCTTGGATCCACATCCATCCACCATACTCCCCAGATCTTGCGACAACAGCATTACCATCTTCATAAAGGGGAAAGTACTGAGGCAAGCACTTCCTCGTGTCCAAATCCACTGACCTTTGCATTCAGGGCATTGCCAAGCTTGAAAAACGCTGTTTCTGTAATTAATAGAGGTTTCTAACATTTGATTTTTACCTTTTTAGTTTAAAAAAACTAAAATGGCAAGAACCTTATTGATCACCTTATAACATATAATCATATTTTTATTATCCCTAGTACACGTGGTGTACAGGCCATGATAATCACGGTAGGTAGAAGTTGGAGACTACCTTTACTGTAAGTGCACCACCTATCTACACACGTGAAATGATTTTCGACTTTTTGCACTTACAAGTGGTCCAGGGTCACGTTTGGTTACTTGTACTCCCTGATGGGACTGGACTTTTGCTAGAACCGGGCGCCATTGGAGCATCTTTTAAGTAGAAAAAAAGTTCCCAATGTGAGATTTGAACCCAGGTCATAGCGATCTAAAGCCAACGGTTAAGACCACTCGTAACTTGCTTTAGAGACATATTTTATCTACGTCAATCTCCAACGCTTAGAAAACTAAGTAATTATAGATTTTGCTATCTTGCACTGGATATCAAGCGAAAACCTCTTTGCATATAAACTCTGGAGAATCAAACCTAAAACTATATTTGATGAAAAAATGTCAAAAGAACCAATGCCTGTAAGAATGGCATGCGTTTACCTATTTGTAGCGTTGGTTTGATAATAAAAACCTTAGGCTTTATTATCTTCAGTTTATATAATATATATATATATAAATATATTATTTTATTTTATTTTATTTTATTATTATTATTTTATTTTTTTTTTAAATTATTATTGTCATTATTATTAATCATCTTAATGATTGTGATACAATTGATTGGGTTATTTAGGTAAAAAAAGACACCCTTTTTTAAATTTGGAATTTCATATTAAAAATAAACATTTTGAATGAGCTCGTTTGGGATAGAAATTTGTCACGTATGGGGCAATTTGTTTATCACTAAGAGTGTTTTACCATTGTTCCAGCCTTAAATATGCAAATTGTTAGAATTTACTTTTGTTAATTATTGTTAAATTATGTAAATTTTAGAAATGTATATAATCTTGATTTTAGAAAATAAAGACAGTTAGAGTTATTAAGTAAACGTGGTTGAGTCATTAGTGTTGGTGAGACGAGGTTGAGTCATTAGAGTTGGTGAGACAAGAGTTATAAAAGGTATACGTGGTTGAGTCATGAGAGTTAGTAAGACGAGACAATAGTAGTTATTCAAGTTTAAATGAGTTATAGTTAGCTCGCTGAGTCAAGAAGCATATAATTAAAACCAGCGTTAAAATAAGAATTAGGCGGTGATTCCTCCTTAGTGCCTGGAGGCCAAAGCCAGTTCGATTCATGGTCCCTCGAGAGCCTGATTAGGATTTGAAACAGAAGAAATTTAAGCAGAAACTCAGTGAGAATACAATTGCAAAATGTCTCGAGACGAAAGGATCCTCCAAAGAAAGTTAAGTTGCCAAATAAGGAGAATTGATGGATTTATTGAAAGTGTGGATTCAATTATTCAAGCAGGTGAAACAATACGCTTAGAAATAATGGGTGAAGAATTAAAGGAGATCAAAGAGAAAATTGAGAAACTCTACGACGAGCTGTTTTCTTTGGATGAAGTTGATATAGATAAAGAAAGTGAGGCATATGATGGTTCAATGAACAAGATTGGAAGCTTGAGGGTAAAAATAGAAAATGAGAGAAAACTCAAAGACAAACTGGCGGACATAAAGCCAAATGGCTCTCAGGCAAATATAAAATTGCCTCAATTTGACTTACCGATATATGATGGAGATATAGGCAATTGGATCAACTTCAAAGAGCTATTCCTCACCACCATCGATGCACATCCAGGGTTAACTAATAGACAGAAGTTACAATATTTGAATTCAGCAGTAAAAGGCGAAGCGGCCAGATTAATAAGGGGTTTCCCTTTACTAAGTGAAAATTATGGCCAAGCATGGAGTACACTGTTATCAAGATATGATAACCCGAGAGAGCTAGCTTATGCCCAGGTGTCAAAAATCTTTTCTCTCCGGGCAATTAAGAATCCATCGGCAAAGTGTCTCCATGAATTCATGGATGTTTGTAATGAAGCCATAAGAAACTTAGAAACGCTGGAATTGAAGAGAAATCAATTAGTGGATGTGATCTTGGTGCACTTCCTCCAGCAGAAGTTGAGTGAAAATCTAAGGTTGGATTGGGAACTGTCAGTGGACAACACTCTTCCTTCTTATGACAAGTTCATAGCGTTCATTTCCAGACATGCAAGAAGCATGTCTTGTGCTGTCAGGGAATGTTCAAAAAGGGAAGAAACCACCGGATCGAGATTTCCCAAATGCCAAAGCTACGGGATGCTAATTGAGAAATCGGACACTTGCATATTATGCAAATCTAAGCATCATCCACTATACATGTGCAACTTATTTTGCAAAATGCCTTTAAAAGAAAAATTAAATGTAGTAAAAGGTCATAAATTGTGCTTCAATTGCTTGAGGAAAGGCCATTTCTCATGGAATTGTGGGCTGAACCAACGATGCAAAGTATGCAAGGGAAAGCACCACACGATGATTCATTATGATAAACCGAGCACGGAAGGCGCTTCGGCCCAAGTTGAGAACACAACTCCGAAGGAACATGAAAGTGCTATCAATTTGACTAATACTCAACAGGCAAACTGCAATGATAGCCACGTACTACTCGCAACAGCAGGAATCAAGATAAAAAATGGACTCGGAAAGTTATGCACCTGCAGAGCCCTACTGGACAGCGGTTCCCAAGTCACCATGATAACAAAAGGATGCTGCGAAAGATTGGGACTTGTCCAAAGGAAATCAGATCGGATGATTATAGGGGTTGGAAACACACCAGTGCAGCATTCTTCATCGACAGTAAGTGTGACATTTTGTCCACTGAATAATTCTGAGGAATTCTCGGTAGAGGCAGTAGTCACGAGAGTGCTCACTTCAGAAATTCCGAACTTCAGGTTAAAAGACCCTAATTGGCCAACTTTGAAGAGCCTCAAATTGGCAGACCCAGAGTTCTACATACAAGCCCCAATAGATATGATATTGGGAGCAGATATATACACTGAACTTATGTTGAATGGCTCTATATCTCTCGGAGAAGGATTGCCAATGGCTATTAATACAAGACTAGGTTGGGTACTTCTAGGAAAACTCATGGGAACATCAGAGAGTAATACAGAAGTCTGTAACCTGAGTTTACAATCTGAACCAGAACTAGAATTCGTAATGAAAAGATTCTGGGAAACTGAATCTGTGCCGTCACCAGATCTTTGTACACAGGACGAAGATTGTGAAAGGTTATTTTCGAATAACCATGGCAGAGATAGCCATGGAAGGTATTGGGTAAAATTGTCATTCAGACAACATCGACCGCTTCTGGGTGAATCAAGAGAAAAAGCTTTAAGAAGGTTCCTTTCGTTGGAAGGAAAATTGTGTAAGAATGTGAAATTATATGACCAATACCGGGGATTCATGAAGGAATATGAACACTTAAACCACATGGAAAGGGTCCCAATTGCAGATGTGAAGCGAGAATTGTGCAGGTGCTATTACATGCCTCATCATCCAGAAGATGCGGACTATCGGAGGATATTGTGGAAACCATCGCCAGAAGAGCCTGTGGTGGACTATCGACTACTGACTGTTACCTATGGTACAACTTTGGCTCCATTTTTGGCAATGAGAACATTACAACAGTTAGCAGAAGATGAAGGCCAAAATTATCCAGAGGCTTCTAGGGTGACCTTGAGTGATTTCTGTGTCGATGATCTGCTAACAGGAGCTCAAACGATTGCTGAAACCAAAGAACTAATAGACCAATTAAAAGACTTAATGAAAAAGGGAGGGTTTCACTTAAGAAAGTGGAATTCAAATTGCCACGAGATAGTGTCTCATGTCGAGGAAATGAACGAAGAGAAGAAAATTAACTTGGAGAAAGGAGCCATATCCAAGATTTTAGGAATTGTATGGGATCATGTACAAGATACGTTTAGAGTTAATATAACTCTTCCTGAGGAAGTTGTTACCAAGAGAGATCTTCTCTCCAATATTGCGAGGATTTTCGATCCACTTGGTTTCCTCTCACCTACTACAGTGGCAATGGCGAATCTCCAGAGGCAGACCGCGGTCAAACAAGTCGAGGATTTAGAAGGGCTACCAGTCTACCACCGCGCCATATTGAAGGAAAATGGAGAGTGGCCAGAAGTTACCAAAGCCATCCAATGTAGCTACCCGAAGGTCTTTGTCGGTGACGGAACTCATCTTTACCTCCTCATAGAAGATGTGGAATCTCTAGATGGCCCGAATGTCCGCTCGGTATTGTACCAATACCACATCCCTCACAAAAAATGGATCTGGAGAAAAGTGAATGGTTTCGCTCCAATAGTTATTTCCAAGTCTATCGTTTATGCCTCTCACGATAAAAGGGTGTACTTTGTAGGAGGGAGAATACACTCTAGAGGGAATAAGGTAACTTGCACCGACAATATTGTCCGAGTGAAACTTAAAGAGGGTCGGGCTTCTGTTCTAGTGAAAAGCAGGAAGTCGCCCCTAACTGACCTCTTGGTCCTGGCAATGACATTTGCACCATCGGCGTTCTTGTTTATGCTTGCAGAGACCCGCGACCACTCTACTTACAAGGTTTTCTCCTATCATCTCCTAAACAAAGATTGGCATCTGATTGGATCAGACAAAATATTTTGGAAAGAGAAATTTCTCTCTCTTCAGATTTGCTATACCAACAAGAAACTTTTACTATTCCCTCGAATGCAGTGGGAACAACACTTCTGTAATCTGTATAACTACCGACTTCAAACAGATTCCTGGGGGTGTTATACAACTATTCCGATTCTTGGTGAGAAAGAGGGCTATCCAAAAAATATCAATCACTTTACTATTGTGCAGGATTGGGTAAGAGCTGTATTTGTTCACGCTGGGAAGGAGTCGAAATATTTATGGAAGTTGAACCTGAAGTCTAAACAATGGACTGAACTACCAACCTATGTCAAATACAGAGATAGGCAATACACTGCTGTAGCTTTGGACCTGGTGTTCATATTGGGACCAGCTGATAAAGAACACGAGACTGCAGAGAAGTATTTGTCGTTCTTCAAGACCAGAAGGTGCGAGTTGCCCAAGTTCGGGCTGCTACCGGAGTCTACCTACGACCTATTACGAAGTTGGCTCCGCTTCCCTTCAAATCTGAACCAGGGTTCAGCGGCCGGGGGGAGTATGTTCCAGCCTTAAATATGCAAATTGTTAGAATTTACTTTTGTTAATTATTGTTAAATTATGTAAATTTTAGAAATGTATATAATCTTGATTTTAGAAAATAAAGACAGTTAGAGTTATTAAGTAAACGTGGTTGAGTCATTAGTGTTGGTGAGACGAGGTTGAGTCATTAGAGTTGGTGAGACAAGAGTTATAAAAGGTATACGTGGTTGAGTCATGAGAGTTAGTAAGACGAGACAATAGTAGTTATTCAAGTTTAAATGAGTTATAGTTAGCTCGCTGAGTCAAGAAGCATATAATTAAAACCAGCGTTAAAATAAGAATTAGGCGGTGATTCCTCCTTAGTGCCTGGAGGCCAAAGCCAGTTCGATTCAACCATTATAAATTTATATTTCCATATTGCCAGTATAATATATGTAAATATATTTAATTAAAAGAACCTTTCTGGAGGTTTGAAAATCAATTCTTCAAACAATGAAATTATTTTAGATAGAGAAAGGCTTCTCCTGATCGTGCAACTAAAAGTAACTGATGGCTTGCGCCATCTGTCGGAATAAATATCAACTAATCGTTGATGAATTAGAGACAAATACCTTTTATTGATTAATTAAGAAAAACTAACCATGTACGCGTTTAGGGTTGTTGGCCCTCATCGACGTGGTGCAACCTGTACCTCAACGACTTAAAAAAGCATTATTGTTGAATAAATAACGATCGCCTAACACGGCGAAAAAAAAAAATCGCTTAAAACTAAGCGCCATCTATTGACCGTCTCCGCAAACTAGCGGTGTCGGTGACAAAGCCACAACACCAGCTTTGGCAAACTGAAAGCGTCCACCTGGAATTAATGTTTTCGAGCTAATGGCCCTCGTCAGTCTATAAAGAGGCCTTCCATATGAAATAAAATCAAATATCTAAGATTGTAAGATGATTTCAGAATGTTTTCCTGATAGACCTTTTATTAAAACATCCTTTTTATTATGAATTAACATTGTAATCGTGATTTTCCACGATTTTATTTTGTATGTGGATGATTTATAATAATTTTGTATGTGTATTGTATTTATAAAACATTATAAATTTCTTCAAACGAACTAAGTTCTCTTAGAAATGATTAGTTTCTTACAAGTCAGCTAAATATTGGCATTCTTCGTCAAAGATGGCACGAAAACTTCACGTTATCATCTATCAGGTGGAACTTGAATAGACCTTGGCAATTGAGGATCTTCTGCAATGTTTTAATGTGACATAAACTAATGCATTTTCGGAGTGCATAGTTAGCTTGAAATCATACTTCTGGTTCACCTGTTGAAGGGCATGTTGTCCCGAAAGCTAGATAAAGAAACCTAGCCCTTAATTGCTTGTTAATTTTAATGAATTGTAAAGGCAGGGATGAACATGCATTGATGCATTTATCTATACAAGTTGTAAGCAATCTTTTAAGTCTATTGTCTTTGACGTTTAGGGGACTCACTATTGTCCTTGTCAAAATATGGAAAGCTTATTAGTTAATTTAAATAGCAGCCTGAAACGCGTTGTAGTTGACTTTCTTGATTTATCAAGAAAATGGGTTGGCCAAATATCAGGGAGCAGGCTAAATCAACGTTTAGTTAATTTCTGTTCCACTAGATGGCGCTCTGCCATCTATAAAGTTCATGTAAACGTGGTCAGGATATGCGTGTGTTGCCGTTTTTTGATTTTACATAATACTTATTGTAAATTTGAACAGATTGTATATGGGATAATGAAGCAAAATTAGGAAAAATCCTATCTCCTAGGTGTAAACATGGAAGTGGTTGTTCTCAATAGATGGTACAAGTCATCAGCAACTTTCAGTTGAACAATCAGGAAATGCTTATTAAAAATCCTAACTCCTAGGTGTACACATGGAAGTGGTTGTTCTCAATAGATGGTACAAGTCATCAGCAACTTTCAGTTGAACAATCAGGAAATGCTTATTAAAAATCCTAACTCCTAGGTGTACACATGGAAGTGGTTGTTCTCAATAGATGGTACAAGTCATCAGCAACTTTCAGTTGAACAATCAGGAAATGCTTATTAAAAATCCTAACTCCTAGGTGTACACATGGAAGTGGTTGTTCTCAATAGATGGTACAAGTCATCAGCAACTTTCAGTTGCACAATCAGGAAATGCTTATTAAAAATCCTAACTCCTAGGTGTACACATGGAAGTGGTTGTTCTCAATAGATGGTACAAGTCATCAGCAACTTTCAGTTGCACAATCAGGAAATGCTTATTAAAAATCCTAACTCCTAGGTGCACACATGGAAGTGGTTGTTCTCAATAGATGGTACAAGTCATCAGCAACTTTCAGTTGCACAATCAGGAAATGCTTATTAAAAATCCTAACTCCTAGGTGTACACATGGAAGTGGTTGTTCTCAATAGATGGTACAAGTCATCAGCAACTTTCAGTTGCACAATCAGGAAATGCTTATTAAAAATCCTAACTCCTAGGTGTACACATGGTAGTGGTTGTTCTCAATAGATGGTACAAGTCATCAGCAACTTTCAGTTGAACAATCAGGAAATGCTTATTAAAAATCCTATCTCCTAGGTGTACACATGGAAGTGGTTGTTCTCGATAGATGGTACAAGTCATCAGCAACTTTCAGTTGCACAATCAGGAAAGGCTTATTTAGGAAATGAAAGTATTAAAACATGAATTTTTCTTTTACACCTAAAGCAAACTTCTACTGTCCTTACTGAGATGAAAAGAAATTTTGGGAGATCTTGGCTCATCATTGGTGAATCCTCCCAGCCGTAAGTTTCACCCATTTAATCTATCAGACCGCTTCTGAGACCTCTAATACTGTATTAAAACTATTCTGATTATATATGCTACACAGAAGCGTGGAAATTTAGAAATGGTATTTAAGAAAACTATATGCATACATTTTTTTTCCATTTTATTTTGCTTTTATGATGTGGACTTTTTACAATGGCTTTCAGTGATACAGGAATGTTTCAGTATTAAAGATTATTATTTGGAGAATTATTATACAGCCTGGATTTGGAAGAAAATTTATCGCTTAAAAATCTGACCATCTTTATATAGTTTTTATTTAAACTTAAGTTATTTCAATTTTTGATGAGATGAATATAAAATGATCGTTATCTATTGATTAATACAACCTATTTATTATAAAAAGCGTGATTTAAGAGAATTATATTTTGTAAATTTGTAAATTTGAAGACATTAAAGCATATAATGGTAACCATTTTATGCAGTTTACGATAATCTGAGCTGTATACTCTATGGCTAGTTAGAGCTTGTAATTCACACCCTATCTACTTTCTAATTAATTCGGCGAACTGAATCCAATTTGCTTCATTTGCAATATTGAACATTTTGAAAATAGAACCCAAATATTCTTCCAAACACGGAAATGATTCTATCCTAAAGAAATAAAAAAGAATACTGAAATATTGGAGCAATAGAAAAATAGTAATATAAATCATATAGAATTTCGTTTGAAGATATAGAAGTAGTTGAAGATCAATAGACGATCGCTGAAACTTTAGGGCAAAGGGTTTCTTCAATAGGACATAACTGTACTAACATTTGAACTTTACCCCTTATTTCACCCGAGTAATAAACTTAGCTACATCTTTAATAGAGATAAGACTAGTACTTGTAGAGGAATGATAAAGTTAGAAAGCTAGTACGATTATTATTTTTAAACGTTTAAGCATTTTGACCTAAAGTTTCAGTGGACCGTCTTTTGATCCTTAAATCCAGATACCGTTAGATGAATATTACACTTTAATATAAAGATATTTTATAAATTCATTTTTAAAAACCTTACTGAATATATATTTTTATTCCAGACACGAGAACAATAGCTATTTTCTAAAAAAACGACGATAGAATAAAACCAATTATCTGGCCGAAGAATCCTTTATATTCGAAGGAAAAATGGGATTTCTTTTGTTACCTATTTTACAACGTTAACAAGAAACGCATTGTAATATTGAAAATATTATAAAAGCTCTATAAGAATCCATATATAATGTTGTAAAACCTTTTATTATTAAGGTGGCAACTTTTATATCAAACGAAAAATTAGAAATTTTCATAAATTTGATTAAAAAATAAATAAAAGCAAGAGTGAAAATAAAAAAAGAAAAGATGTGATGTGCATCTATAAAAAATATAAATAAATGTGTTTGGATATTGAAAAAAAACCCTCAATCATTGATATTTCAGCAAAATAAAAAATCAAAATGAGAATTAGCTCAGAAGCAAAAAAAAGCACACACCTTGCATCCAAAAGCGACGAGCTTCAGAATACATTCAAAGAGGAAGAGAGCCGTGAAAATTTCGTTCATGTAGCTCAAAGTATCTAGGTACAAAGCGCTGGCATTGTGGTACTACAGGGGAAAAAAACAAGGAAGCATGTCAATCCAAACAGAACCAAAAATTAAAAAACAAAGGGTAATATATACATATAGAGAAGAGTTAAAGGTGAAAAGGTTATTACGTTGTAAAAAAAGAATATATATAGGTATATATATAATCATTATTATTATTATATATTAATATATAATAATAACATTGCATAAATCATAGACCAATAAATAAGGTGTGAAATCTTAGAAAATGTGATATACGTGTGATATACATAAAATAATAAACCACACAAACAAAAATAAAATCACAATGCAAAAAAATACAACATAGTCATGCATTCACAAAAAACAGCACACACATGCATATGAAGTTACACTAAAATTTATAGTTGCATGCAAAACAGGCCAACTTTAATGCACACAAAAATAAATAAAACTAGATTTGTATTCGTTTTCACATCAATATAATACAAGATTAAAGCAAAATAAAATGTAAAAATAATAAATATAGGCATGATGCAGGAAAATATCACATGTGAAAACATGCACACAGGGGACTATAGGCATGCAATACACAAACGGAGAGGTAACCATTTTTTACACCAACGCCCTACGGCTCCCATTACTTTTAAGAAAAATTCTTTCGACAACCCTATTACATGGAGAGATTTCTCTCCAATGAAACAATAAAAAAAAAAACCTAACCGATTCGAGAAATGATAGCGGAATAATCAAGAAATATCGTCGGAATTTTAGCTATATAAAAATTTAGATCAAATAATAATCATGACATCTACATGCAGCAAACTTGATACCCACTTTGTTTTACTCAGCGAATCAAATTTACTCATTTATTTTCCTTAGAGAGAATCAGAGAGCTGCCACAAAACTTAACAATGGAAAATGAATACATAGCAGCAGAAGTTCAATAAAATGGGAGGAGGAGGGATAAAGTCGAAGCTCACAATAGAGCTCCTTCTTACCCTCACTCCAAAAGATCCCAACTTGAGCGAGCATTCAAGGGTAAAAAGTGCAGTAAAGGCAGCATTCATGTAGTGCAGCAAATTCCTGTAGCTTTCAGTTTGAGTGTTATACTAAACACAAATAACACAGCACCAATGATTTCATGTCCTCCTCACTGGCAAGATGAAAAGAGGAGAGAAGGAAATATACAGACATACACAGAGCATAGCTGGCAAAACTAAGGTCTTCTGATAACAAAAAGATTGTATGAAATCTCTACATCAATCAAGTATCATTATTATAATAGATAATTTTGTTGATGGATTGGTAAAGAAACGTACAAAATATTATTTTTTATATATTAATAATTAAAACAAACAAGCAATCTTTCAAACGAAATTTTCTTTTCTACAGGCATTATTATGAATACAGAAATATAAACTATTTTATAGCTAGGATTGTTTATTTCTGTACGCTTGTGTAGCATTTATTAATTTCTTAAACTTAAAAGTTATTATGTCTTTCAAGTTTGAGTACATTCAATATACGCTACACGCATACACAAGCAAACAGGTATAGCCTAAACATAGTCAATATTTCTTATAATTATAAGCCTGCAGAAAGTAATTTTTACTTGAAAGTATGCTTGATATTTTAAAAAGTGTAATTTTTAAAAATTATTTTCTAACACGATGCACTAAATAAATATTTTGCCTCGAAACATGAAAAATATGTTTATAAAAGATTATCGGTTGGTATAAATTGCAGAATTCTCCCTTGTTAAATTGGTAACATAACCTCTTGTTAAATATTTCTTAATTGACACAACAAATTGATAAAAATTACAACTCATATGAATAGTAATTTTATTGAAATTTTGAACTCTGGTTTATCTTAGACAGAAGATATTCTGTAGCAAATAAAATATTATATGCCTTTTTGAAAAAACGTAAAAATAAATGTATAAAAATTGGCAGTTTTTACCTATTGACAATATTATCGTTTCCTTTATTATTTATTAACCATAAATATATATAAAACGTATAAGTGTAGTATGGCTTCTCAATTCAATATATATATATATTTAAACAATAGTATTATAATGTAAATTTGTTTTAAAATAGTCTATACTACTATAATATTGAGGAATTCACATAACTATTCTAGAAATATCTACATTTTAATATATGCAGCATTCAATAGTTATCTTTTTGAGTAAACACTAACTATTAAAGTCCTAAAAATCTATATTATCATTATTATAAAATCTATAATTTTCGCGTTTATTTTAGAAATATTCAAAATATACTAAAAACAGATTGCTATAAAAATAAATTGCATTTTTCTTTTATTTTGTTGGACTATTATATATATATAAATATATAAAATAGAGAATAGTTTGAATCAGTATAAAAAAATAAAACATTTTATTTTTCTTTTAAAAATTCGATATTTCGAGAGACTGCTTGCCAATCTTCTTCGAGGTCTCTTTTTATCTCTCTACATGAATATATATGTTTTTTTTATGAATAAATAGTTTTCAAATCTTAGAGAAATTTTTAGAACGCGTGATTAACAAAATATTCATAGAAAAGATAACTCTATAAAATAATTTAAGCACATATGATTTAGGGTAAAGCTCTAAACGAGTTTTATTATTCTTGATTTTAAGAAAATATAATGAAATAAAATTAATGTGCTAACATTCAGAAGGAAGTAAAAGTTTGACCCCCTCTCATTTCAAGAAAATAATATAAATTTTTCATAGAATTTATAATAATAAATTAAATCTGTGCTTACAGGTAATAACCATATGAATTTATAATAACGATTAAATTTAATTATAACCTGGTAAAATATAATTTTTCATATTATTTTCGTACATCTAATTTCATATTCAAAGCATACTTATTAAGGGCAAAAATTTTGAATTTTCCTATTGTATTTTATACACAGAAAGTTATAGAGTGAATCAGAATGAATGGTGCATCAATTCACCAAAGGCGTATTTATTTTCTAGAAAGAACAATTTACACCAAATGGGTGCAAATTGAACCGAAATATTGAATAATTCTGAAACATAGACAATAAATTTTATTTATATAGTATATAAGAGAGTTTATTTTGTGCGTGTGTCACGTCAATTGAAAAATATGATGGCTTGGGCTTTGTTTATTGACCGTTGCTTCTATAGTATAAGGACTGTTTATATATTAATTAAATAATGCTACAGGTTTCTGGAGATGAGTTTATTTTATTGCCAATCAATTGGCATGTTTATATATATATATGTTATATAAAGGTATTATTAAAAATGTTATATTAAAATATTTTATTTAAAATTATGTTATATTAAAATATTATTTTATTTAAAATTATATTTCATAGATACAAATACTGCTAAATCGACCGTCAGAGGTCACTCTTCCCCTATAAAAACTCGCAGTTGTTCTATCCCCGTTGGTCGGCTCAAAACATTTGTACATTATGTAAATAAGCTTTTCATTTTTTTTTTATTCTTACGCCTTAAGCTAGGCAGTACTTTAATCAAATTATGTTCTTATATATTACTTTAGCTCAAATATAACAATCTCTTTTCAAAACCATTTTTGTTTTTATACTTTCAAGATTTTCACCACGACTGCATCACCAATACCATTTAGCCCTAAAAAAGAACCAGCAAATAACTTACATTACCATAATCCTCAACATGATCTAAATACAAGCAGAACCTATCTTTTTTTTATATTATAAGATATATATATATGAGCGGGTTATTATTCGAATACTAACTTAAACCAACTATGAATATGACACTACCTATAATGTCACGATAGCAATAATCAGTGTAATCATGAAATTATTCTTTTTTAAACAACCTTATATACAAAACCCCATTACATATTTGCTAAAGGCCGAAAGATTCAAATAAGAAAAACCTAAAAAGGAAAGAAACATATATTTATTGCTATATAACAAACCTAATAAATATAAAAATAGCCAAACAGAAGGGAAATGAAATTTAAAATTGCAATTGGCCATGTACAAAAAAGCGAATATATTTTAAAGTATAATATATATATATATGACATAATAAAATATGATTTTTATTATTCATAGAATAATTAAAATTCTATAATCACAGAGTTAAATTTTAAAATGAAAAGGAATCCTTAACAAGAGGAATATAAACTAATTTTATTTTTATTGTAAATAGATAATAACATTGTTAGTTGTATGTATGCAAAAAAACTGGTTGCTTTTAAAAATAATCAAAATAATAAATATTTTTTGGGACAAAAGTTATCATTCATTTTTACCACCCACGACTGCATGAATTGGTAACGTAATTAGAATATACGTCTTTTTTTATGACATATATATATATATTCAAAATACTATTTTGAAAATACATCTATATATAACCTCTCACTATTCTCTATAGATAAAATATAGAAACCTATACGATTTTAATAATTATAGACGTTATATATGAGCAAACTCTTTTATACCTTTAGTATAATGGATTCTCTAGTGAGAAACCGTTTATAACTGTCTAAACTCTGTCTTTCCTGGAAGTTGTCTCTCATCAGAGGATGTGTTTCTGTTGGAAGGCTCCCCATTGCTTAGCATGACATGACAGAGTTCTGATAATAGACCACCTTCCTCAGGAGAAATAGCCATTTTTGTGGCTATAGTCTCTCATGGAAGATTTTACTATATATGCCTTAATATATCGGTTTAGATCTTATAACCTCTTCAAAGGTTAAGTACAGTGTTTAATATTTGCGAAAAACTATATTCAATACTCAAATTCAAGTCAATGCGATTTCTCTCTCTCCCCCCTTTTCAATATAATATGTAAAAGAAAAATACCCAAATATCAAGTTAGCAATTTTAAATGCTAATTAGACAACTATCAATAAACACGTAATGTAACTTGGTGATTTCAGCTACTCATATCTCTTTATTATTTCTTTTTAATGAATATAATTGATTGATAATGGCTCAAATTACGAATTGGTGATATAAAACCTTTTCGAGTAGTTTAGAAAAATATTTAGCATAAATATGTCAAAACTTATATATGACTTTCCCTACATTCTTATTGTTATTCATTTTGTGATTTAAAGACTAGAGAAGGAATAAAATGTAATTGAAAGTTAACAACCATAAATAGAAGTATAACCATCATCATGCCGCTCTGTTATTGAAACTTGTGCAATTTCCGATGATACTTTTATAGCATTGAAATATTTTTACAATAAAAGGCTCGTGCCCTGTTACAACCTCTTTTCAAGATATCTATGTAAGATTAAACAAATATCCATAATATCTAAAATATGATACAACTGTTATGTGAATTCGAAACTTATATAGACGCGTATGATTCTTTTAAAAATAAACAATTAAAGGGCAGTAGAAAATTATTTAATTTTTAAAAGAATCATACGCGTCTATAATAGTTCGAATTCTCATCTCTGATATCTACTACATGGGAGCTACTGAGATGGCACTGAACTGAACTATATTTTATAGGGAGCCTGGTGACGTTGTCTAATACTTATATTTTAGTGGTGTTAATGTCGAAATATCCAGTGGGTAAGTGTACTGATGTATTTCCTGTAGGAACTGACTGCAGTAGTCTTCCATCCTTAGGTGACACTTTATGAGGGTCCCTAGGTAAATGGATCTTTATTCATCATGAAATTGTTAAAGTTTTAAAATTACAAATATTTTCTCACAAGGAGTTTCTTTTTTATTTAAAAACGCTAGCTTTCAAGCGATTATCGCTCTTCAACTTACGTTTTTTTACGTAATTTTAAAATGGATCTATCCTAATGGATGACAAACCTCGACCTCATCGAGCACGCTAAATGAATTTTTACCTCTCTGATCGAAGTATGCAACTCGAAATTTGGTCGACGTTTTCCTGGACCTCAATCCAATCATTAATGGTTGGTCAGAAGTAGGGTAATTCCTCGAACCTTTATACAGAGCCTTCATGGACTCAAATATGCCCATCATCATAATAGTTGATTTTTTTCGGCCTAATCGGTGGATAATTTTACTGGAAGTATTTATCAAAAAGCAGGATTGATATGAAAGGTGATCTTTTATATTTGTGATAATTTCCTGCTTTTTGTATTTTCTCGATTCCTGCTTCCAGTAAAAGTATTCATCGTTTAGGTCGAAAATGATCTTCGATTAATGGTGATGGGCATATGGAAGGCTCCGAGTAAAGGTTGGGGAATGATCCTACTTTGGGCCAACCATTAATGATTGGATTGAGGTCCAGTAAAAAGCTGACCAAAACTTGCGTTGCATACTTTGATCAGAGAGGTAAAAAAAATTATTTAGCGTGCTCGATGAGGTCGAGGTTTGTCATCCATTAGGATAGATCCATTTTAAAATTACGTAAAAAACTTAAGTTGAAGAGCGATAATCGCTTGAAAGCTAGCGTTTTTAAATAACAAAGAAACTCATTATGAGAAAATATTTGTAATTTTAAAACTTTAACAATTTTATGATGAATAAAGATCCATTTACCTAGGGACCCTCATATAGTGTCATCTAAGGATGAAAGACTACTGCAGTCACAGTTCCTACAGAAAATATATCAGTATACTTACCCACTGGATATCTCGACATTAACACCACTAAAATATAAGTATTAGACAACGTCACCAGGCTCCCTATAAAATATAGGTCAGGTATACACTGACTAGGGATGGTATTATGGTAGAGAGGCCACACACGTATAGTGCCATCTCAGTAGTTCCCATGTAATAGCTATCAAAGAAAATTTTTGAATCTTACAAAGATATCTTGAACAGAGGTTGTAACAGGGCACAAGCCTTTTATAGTAAAATTAAATTAAATGATATAAATGTATCGTCGAAATTTGCACAAGTTTCAAAGGCAGAGAGTGCCATGATGATGGTTACCTCTTTTTATGGTTGTTAACTTTCAAATTGTTCCCTCTTCTTGTCTTTATAACACAAAATGGCTAACAATTAGAATGTAGAAAGCCATTTAAGTGATGGCATTTTACATCTAGTTTGAATGGGGGCTAAATTACTTCTTAAATTGAGGTACGTCTTGTATGAAGTATCATCATATATTTTAGCAAACCTTTAACATAATGGAAAATTATTTAAATTATTCATGTTAATAAAAATTCTAATTTTTTTACTTCGAGTTGCGACTAAGCCTTTGATGAGTGCATATCAAAGAATATCTATATAATATATGACTATATTAACATATATATGTGTAAGCATATATATGTGCACTGGTTAAAATACTAAAGATTATTTGACTCTAGAGAAGATAATATTTTTAAAATTTATATTCTTTTATAGATAATACTAATTTGTATAATAAATAATGAAAACTATTGCTTGAAAGTTTATGCTAGTAGATGCTAAAATGTAATATACACAAACATATTTTTAGAGAAAAGAAGGAAAAATCTAAAAAGAACTAAAATTTCAAGTCAATTGTTTCAATATTTAGTAAATTTGGTAATTCTTTGAAATTTCTATACATAGGTGAGAAGGTGTTACTAACCATAGTAAACCAACAGATACTATATATATATATAGCTCCCATTAATTTTCTTTCTTGGAATAATTTTAAAGAAAATAAAGGGAGAAACACCATTTGATGATTCGCTGCTCTTTCCACATGGTAGAGCCAATGATAAAAGATTAATATAAAATATTATTGTTCATTTCAGCGATAAATTTCAAAATAAATTGATACGATTTACCTTGTTGGCCAACAAGGCTAAAAAAATAGACCTTAGTTTTGCCAAAAGACCCTAGTACAAGCAACCACGCGACACCGAGCTAGCCAATCCCATGCATTCTAGAACTCATGCACCATGTCCAACGTCTCTCCTGCTCTCAATGATTTGGTGAATTCAGGAAGAAAACATTCAAGATAAGCAATTTACTTCAACCAAACTTTGCAATTGAATAGTTAAGATATTGGTTAAAATAACTATATACAATTATGTATGTTTGTGTTTGCATATAATCGTCAAAATTGTTCTTGAATAATAGAATTTAAGTTGATTACTAAAGAATCTTCAAATAATTTTGGAAAAAGGTATGCAGGGCTGTTAAATTTGGTCAAATATCTTAAGTATTCAATTGCACATTTTGTTTGTTAAAGTAAAATAATTGTTCGCTATTTCATATATCAACATCAAAATATTCAATGGGAGATAAACATTTAATATATACAATAAAATTCCATATAAGACCTTTTAATAATATATTCAAATAATTTTCGATAAAGTACGCCATATATGTATAGAATATGTAAATATAGAATTTTGAATGAACTCTTCTACGTGTTATTCATATGGGCCATACTTGAGATTCTATTTTATAAATACCATAAGAAATATATGGTGACTTTTTACTTCTGTATGAATAATTAATTGTATAATATGTGATATATATTATAGTTTTCTTTAGTTTGTCCTAAGTTTAAATTAAAATTATATTATAGCAAAATATTGATTATTTTATTAACAGAGTATCATTTTTGATATTTATATTTTGATACTCTGTAAACTTCCTTAATTGCTTATATTATATTTTATTAATAGTAGTTTGTTCTTGCCTTAAATAAATTGCTGTGTCATCCTGAAGTTTGTCTTTCCTAATTATCCACGTGGCAATATATATATAGTATGCTTATTAGAAACCTATTTCAAGAATTTTGTTATATCCTTTCTGTATATATATATATGTTCATATATATAAATATATGAATAGATATTTTTCTTTTTTCCCCTCCTTTCTCTTGTTTTTTATTTATTTTTCATTGGGCGCCAGTGTCTTTAGCGGGACATCGCGCTTTTTGTTATAATTAAATAAAGTAGATAATTATGTAGTAATTTTTATTATGGCTCTCCTATATATATGCAATAGCCATCAAGCCATAAGTCGCTATACTTCAAAAATACCTTAAGTTAACAATGCCCACAACCAACCAATAATTATTAGAGACGTGTAAACTATAACTCGTATGTTTCTTTAAAAAAAAACTTTCTACTGTCTTTATTTAAATATAGATAAAGAATTCTTCCTGATTTGAAATTAAACGAAAAAACATGGTGAAGGAAGACGAGTTTCTTTTATTGATGCATAGATGCAAGATTTCGGGTAAAAACCCTTCAACAGGCGAGAAATGAAGCGCGATTTATAAATTGTACCATAGTCTTTATAAGTCGCGCTTCATTTCTCGCCTGTTGAAGGGTTTTTACCCGAAAGCTTGCATCTATGCATCAATAAAAGATACTCGTCTTCCTTCATCATGTTTTTTTCGTTTAACTGTCTTTATTGCTGTGAAAATAATAATGATAATTACGAGATCATCATTGGTGAACCTTCCCATTATTTTTTATGATTACAGTAAAGATGCAGTATTAATTATTTTTTAATAAAAAAAAACATATGTGCACCATAAGTAGTTTACCTTTCCAATAACAGAATTGCGCGCTTATGCATCACAAATAAAAAAGTATTGAAAAATAAAGGTTAAACATGTTTTTTAAAATTGGACCGATACAAGCCTTGTGAGAATACATTTGAACAAACAAATACATTTTGAATAAAACACCTTTTAAAATTGTTTAAATATAAACAACCTCTCTCATTAAACGTCTCGTACTTATACATCAAGATTTGTTGAAGATTATTCTGCTTTAAAATTCTTCTGATCTAAATGACAAAATAAAATAATTGCTAATACTCTGTACAATTTTGAAGCTTGATAACATAATAAATAACCTTTCAGAATATCATTTATAATATTTATTTAAAATTCATATTAGAAAGGTTCTATTAAAGCATTTTAATAAACACAAATATATTAATAATATTTTAAAATTCATCGTCTGAGAGCTTCTAGAAAATATTACCTCAGTCTAGAATATTTCTGGGTATATTTTACTTAAACTACTTTTCACGTGTATGATTATATTTTTGAAATAAATCAATTTTATTAATAGGCAATCCCCTAATATTATGTTCAAATCAATAAGCTTGAGGGATAAGTCTCTTTCAAATACATTTATTTCAAGCTTTCGGGCATTACCGCCCTTCGACAGGAAAAATTATATTAGCTACTAAAGTTTTCGGATCTAATCTATATATACATTTGTGAGACGCCCGTGTCTCAAGTGTAATGCGAGGCTTGCCGCGAGATCCTTTTCAAAGATCTCATCCCCTCTCGCGGCAAGCCTCGCATTACACTTGAGACACGGGCGTCTCACAAATGTATATATAGATTAGATCCGAAAACTTTAGTAGCTAATATAATTTTTCCTGTCGAAGGGCGGTTGAGCCCGAAAGCTTGAAATAAATGTATTTGAAAGAGACTTATCCCTCAAGCTTATTGATTTGAACAAATCAATTTTATACTGCTTTTATTGCAATGAAGGCAGTAGAAAATTGATTTATTTATACGCGTCTACTTATAACAGATGGCTCGCTAATGCATCATGTTAATATTTTACTGAAATATTGGGAACAGACGACAATCTGAAAATGAAAAAAAAAAGGTCGTTATATGGAATTTTTATTGTTTATATAGTTTTTTTAAAAAATAATTTTAGTATTAAAACAATAAAATATTGTGTTGAACGTGCACCAATATTTTAACCTTCTTATATGTCTGGCCTATAAGTAATACATTTAAACTAATTGCATTACTTTTCTAACTAACTATATAAATATGTTTATAGGTTTTTTTAATATACTGGTTAGCTTGATTTGCAAAAAGATTTATAAATGGAATAAATGTGAGATGGTTCTTTATAAGTTTATTTGAAATAGGTTGCTGATCTTTATAATATGAGAAAATATGACACCGGTAAATAGCTCTATAAATAGAAAGATACTATATAAATATTTCAATAGATAATCATAGAATACTACACACTCTCTAAACAGTCATTTATTAACACGCCGTTTTGATAGATACCAATCACCCTGGCAAGAAAGAAAGCTAAGTAGAAACATCAGGCTTGATAATGTTTATTAATGTCTTCGATTGACTGTTTTTTTTTTTGAAGGAAACATAGGCAATTTTGTTCAAACTTGGTTATCTCGTGTGTCTTCAATAAAGATTACTGTGATATATTTCAGAGTTATTGTCTGAATCCCGATATATATGCTAAAAGATACAACTTCCTTAAGTTTTGTTCATGAGTGTAATTTGATTCCTGTTGTACCGCTTTAGTTGATTTTCAATTCTGACAACGAGGGTGTTGAGAATGCAATCGATTGAAAACTTGTGAAAATAATATAATTGAGGAAGATAATCTTTAATACTATTCATATATTAACATATTCATTTTGTTAATATATAAGAAATGTACCTATACTGTGGAATATTTATATATATTTATATTCTATCGATACATTCTTAAATATGTATATTATTCTAAGGATCTTTAAGAATATGCATGTTTTAACCATTTTACATACCATGTTTTTCCAAAGTTGATGTTTTGTAACGTTAGTCAAAATGGCAATAAAAAATTTAGTATGGGCATGAGTAAAAATACCATTGATATATTTGCCTGAAACATATATATATATTTGTTTTGAAAATAGAGCAATCCATACTTAATTCATTAGATAATAAAAGGCATATATTGGATTTAAAAATATATTTATTTTGCCAATATTTCGGCTGGCTGAACGCCAACAAAAATGTAATGCCTCGATAAAGGTTGGCGTTCAGCCAGCCGAAATATTGGCAAAATAAATATATTTTTAAATCCAATATATGCCTTTTATTATCTAATATATATATAAATAGTAATATTTCTGAAACAACCTTTTAACAGTAAATGACACATATTTGAGATATTTTTATTCTAATTAGGCATCTTTTGTGATAAATTTATAAACTTTTTCAATTATTTTTCTAAGAATCCGTGTAAGGTGGATGCCAATTCAAGAATATAAATAGTCGCCTAAATTTTCAAAGAATAAAATGATCAAAATATTTTTTAAAGTTACCTCAAATATGCACAATATTTTAAGAAGCGATTTGTTTGTGCGTTTCTAGAAATATTATATATATTCATATAAACCTTCCTATAATTCGTTATATGCCTTTTTAAAATAATACATATATGACGTTTCTAAAGTATTTTAGCGCTTTGAAAAAGACGAATTACGTATTTTGTCAAACTGCTACGACCAGCATATTCTTGCTAGCCTTGAAATATAGCCAATTTCTTTGTTTTACAACGTTAGCGTCAAGAGATAAGTACAGAAATACATCGTACTACTGGAATAAGATATGCAAATTGAATGATCTACAATATCAGATAGGAGAAACACAGAAACAAAAGAAATGATGATTATTAAAGCATAAAGGAGAGAAAACCATGACTAAAATAAATTTATAAACATTATTTCTATAATTTCTGAAATTTAGAAGGTAACTTTGGAAGAGACAAATCAAGATCAGAAAAAAACGTGAAAACTCAGTACCAAGAAAAATCCAGTTTAGTATTACATCTTGTCTTATCAAATCTGAAAGAAAATCAATATTACAATAAGAATAGTTTATAAGATACATTTCAAAAATAGCAGAAACTGGATCAATGACAGAAAAGGAAATTCGGGTGGTTTCATGACAACTCCATATGGTCTTTGTTGTAAACAAATACGTGACAAAATAGCTTCTTTATTCGTGTCATACACTCCTTTATCATCTGAAATGTTTTTATACCATTCAAAATAATCTAAGAATAGAAAACATATTTTTAAAAGTAGAAGCTTCTCAACGTATAGTTGAAATTGGAAATATGTGTCAATAGGAACTATGGCTGGTCTCACTGTGGAATAATACGCACATTGTATTTTGCTCTTTCACAAAAATCTGCATAGAATCAAATGAGGATAATTTTGAAAGGAAAGCTTAGATATAAACATCTTCTATGTAATCTTTTATCTTAAATATATCTTGCAGATGTACGAGAAGATGGATTTTATGTAAATAAAAATATATCCTTCCATTTTAACGAAGGCATTCAAACACTACCTTTATTTAATACCTATTTTGCATATACACCTATCCCCCGATTTACACGGTACTTGTTTTGCACGTTTTCGCTTTTACACGGTTTTCCAAATAGTTTTTTTTTGTTTTTATCGCACTATACTAAAATGCGATATTCTACTCTATACTACCTATGTTGAAAAGAATATTGGGAAGCTCTGATTCATGAGGGGGCGAACACCTATTCAGATTTGACAGTTTAATATACACCTATCCTTCGATTTACAAGTTTTTCTCAGGAACGTATCTACCGTGTAAATCGGGGGATAGGTGTATCTTCACACCAACTATCTTTTAGTTCTGAAAATCATTTGTTGGTTGGAAGTTGATTAGAGAAAAGGAATTTACTGAAACGTCGGGAGTTGAAATCAACTATTGGTTGATGTCTTTTCCTCTGAAATATATTTTAATAACAATAGTAATATTCATTTTTGAAATATGCTCTTGTAATATGTGTATTTAGTTATCAAAAACATCAATCTTTAAATGAAATATATCGAAAATATTTCTTCAATGTTCTTATTATATGAAAATAGCAAGGTTAAATAGTTGTGAGTATGCATTATATAATTCAAGTAACATAAAGATTTGGCATGATATGTTTATAATACCTATTTATATTTTTTCAATATTCAAAATAAAGTTCATGCTCATGCCATATCACACAATATACATGACAATCAATGCAAACAAAAAAAGATGTGGGACATATTTTGGATAAGAATATAAATTTCTTCCTGAATTCATTTAATTTTGATGATTAGCAGAGTTTAAAAGAAACACTTTTGTCAAAAATGTATTTGTTTAGCATTTAAAAATGAAGGAAAGATTGAGTGTAATCAGTTCGAGCAAGAGAAACGTTGGGTTCCAAGATGGCAAGATGCACTGGTGTCACCATGCCCTTTCTAAGAAGAAACTATCCTTATCTAAGATTATGGTGAACCATACCTTCATCATGAGCAAGAGGGTGTTCATAACAATCAACCCCATTATGATATATTCAAATGGGGTAGAGACTACCACTTTCCATATGCGGTATTTTGTGCTGGTTTTTGACTTAGGCATGTACCGTTGTAGGGGCTTGGCATGAATGGCAAAGTCAATACAGGATTTCTGAAACCCAAACAAAAGAGAATGTGTACATACAAATTATTATAAAACCAAAGTGTTTTACACAAGAATATATATATATATTATAAATAAGGAAACAAGATGTCTTTCAAATCTATGAAGTTTTGAAATATTTATAGGATATATACTCATGGACAAAACTTAAGGAAGTGGAAAGCTTTTGATGTCGTCTGTTCTTTTTTTTTTAAGGAGACAGAGGTAATTTTGTTCACACTTGATTATCTTGCGTGTCTTCAATAAAGGTCACCGTGTATCAAATATACAAGTATTTCACTTGTATTTCAGAGTTATTGTCTGAATCCCGTTATATATGCTGAAAGTTCAACTTCCTTAAGTTTTTGTCCATGAGTGTATTTGAATGCACGCATGAATTATAAATTAATATTTGTTGGAATTAAGCAACTCTAGAATATTTCTGTTATTAAACATTATTTCATCTGTTATTAATTTGTATCTCTAGGTTTTTTATATAGTAAAATATTGTATAGTATGGCAACAGTTTGTAAAAACTAAGTTTATAGTAAGATGTAAGTAAAAAGGTTTTAACAGTAAATAATTTCTTTTTTTTTTTAATTCTCAAGCTGCTGCTTCCTTTCCATTTAATTACAATACTTTTGATGAGAGCTTCAGTCCTATATTCTTATAGATTTATGTTCCTCTTCTTTGATCGCCTCTCTTCTTTATAGTCTTAATGCTTCCCAAGGCAATTTTCCATTTAATGCTGTCCCATATAGCGTGATGTGAATCCTCTAATCCAGTGATACTCAATCACTGGTCGTATGAACTGGCATAACTACCCCAACAATGTTGGTAGGTCTTCTGAGATTCCTACCAATCTTATTTAAAAATAATTTTGATAAATTCACGTTAAAAATTAATTCATGATACAAGATAAAATTATGAAAAGCATTTAAACTACAATAATGTATTACCAAGGTTGATTTATACAAGTGTATATACTGGTTATGAGTGTTGTGTGAGTATATAGGTTAAATTTAATAAAGTAGAAAAAAAAGATTAAACTTACTTGATTCTTATCTAAATCCCCCTCTTCCAATTCTTTCTCTCCTTGTTCTTGGAAGGTGATAATAATTAAGGCCACAAAGATATTCACAAAGAAAAACGGAAATACAATAAAAAACACTACGTAGAAAATGGACATTTCGATCCGGAAATGGGGAAGTGGTCCATAGTTCTCAAAAGTAGAGTCCATGGAGTTTTGTAGGACCCTGTCAACACACAGGGCATATATTAATACAACAGAATAATATGTGAATAAAGTATTTCGCCTTTAAAATATACGTCTCTCATAAGTATAGGGGCGTCTTCGATTTCAAAATATACTACGAAAGGAGTTATGGAATCCTTTTGGACTGTGTGGTAAGTAAAATGATTTGCTTTGATGCATTTTAAACGGATGAGAGGCCATAACGTTGGATATTAAACGTCTCCTGTATTCTAACTTGCCATCCAAATATGTATATGGAAGGGAACCAAAACATTTCAAAAGATTTTAAAGACAGAGTGGGAGACAACCAAGCCTAGACATTCTATTTATAGATTTATTACTGACTACAATGGCGTCGTTCTGACAAGTCTCCTCATACAGTTGAGAGGTCAGTTTCTCCCGGCCAGCACCTAATATAAACCCAGAAAAATGATACTCAGGGAGACAATTTGACCACACGCAGCCTCCATTGCACTCGGCGCCGTGAGATGAAGTCAGCAGAGCTTATATGGCCGGACTCCCCTGGTAACTTCTCTCATTCTTTACCATTGTGAGGTTTTACTCTCGTGGAATCTCTGCTTCTTATGTGTCCTTCCATCACTCGACTCACCGACTGCTAAGTTAATCGAAACTTCATCACAAACACGCACACCCGAGCACGAACACATACGTAAGCGCATATTTATGTTTAAATATAGTGTACGTGTCTCTTTGCGAAACATTGGCCTGATTAAAATGGGCTATTACATGAAGTTTGCCGTTATATCTAAAAAAGAAGCTCTATGAAAATCATTTAAAGTACTACGCATATTATTCTCTTTTTACTTTAACGAATTTTAACATTAATAAAGCCCCAAGAGCCATATCTATCCTCTAGATAGAGTACTATGCGCTCTACAATCGCGCACTCATGGTGGATGCCCCAAGAGCCATATCTATCCTCCAGATAGAGTACTATGCGCTCTACAATCGCGCACCCATGATAGATGCCCCAAGAGCCATATCTATCCTCTAGATAGAGTATTATGCGCTCTACAATCGCGCACCCATGGTGGATGCCCCAAGAGACATATCTATCCTCTAGATAGAGTACTATGCGCTCTACAATCGCACACCCATGATAGATGCCCCAAGAGCCATATTTATCCTCCAGATAGAGTACTATGCGCTCTACAATCGCGCACCCATGATAGATGCCCGAAGAGCACCATTTATCCTCTAGATAGAGTACTATGCGCTCTATAATCACACACCCATGGTGGATGCTCCAAGAGCACCATTTATCCTCTAGATAGAGTACTATGCGCTCTACAATCGCGCACCCATGGTGAATGCCCCAAGAGCGCCATCTATCCTCTAGATAGAGTACTATGCACTCACTCTACATCATGTGTGATGAATACTCACGCGGGCCAACCTTCTCCCGTCTGTACGGTGAAGAGCGTCAGCATGGCCGCCATAACATTATCGTAATGGAAGGGCTGGCCCAGCCATCTGCGCTCGTGGACTTCAGGCGGCCGCTCGGGATGAGGGAACACATAGTACTGGCCCCTGGATCACCACAGTCAATGGGGGAATCACAACAAGAGGCTATTTACATACTTGCAGTCCTCGGCGGTTAACTTGGACTCGTCCGTGCAGAAGAAAAACTTGCCATTGAACAACTGGACGGCTATCACAGCAAAGATAAATTGGAAGAGGATGTACACGATCAGGATGTTCACAACGTTCTTCAGGGAGGTCACCACGCAGTCAAAAACGGCCTGGATCATACACATCTCGTTGATCATCTCAGCGCAAGACGAATTAAGGATTGACTGAAAAATACTCTTTAAGTCAAAACTTGTGAAATATAATTGAACAGAATTAGATTAAAAGATCTGAAAAGCGTTTGCCTAATTCTTCTGTTTTTAAAGTCATTTATGTTGAAATGTTTTTTTTTTTTTTTAAACACCGTCTGAGGAAAAGCTATTAAACTTGAGAACTAACGGGAAGATTCTGATACTATTGTTGATATAATAATTATTTTTTCTGAAAGTAAACATTAAGTAACCTTCAATATATTGAATATTGTCTTCTAAAATTACCAGAGGGTTTTGAGAAATGCTATTTTATCTCGGAATCCCAATGAATAGACAATCCCTATTTGTACCTTCCAAGATGAGTACATCAGAGGGCGGGTAAAATATCCTAATGGGATGAATGACACAAAAGGGAACCGAATAAAACGCTGGATAAGCTGGAGATTTCATTCTTGTAATGAAAAGGGACACTTTCTGTCCTTGGGGGAAGGGAGAATCGACCCAGAAGGCGGAAGAGCCAAATATATTTGGCCAAAGGCATAGACGAAAAAAGACAATGGAAAACCACTTCTGTATCAATCACTGCTGAGAAACCTATATGAACTGAATATCTTTGGAACATATTTGTCCATATAGTTACCAAAATTCGACTCTATTAGACGCTAATAACAATTAAAAATTAGTGTGTAATTCACAAACTCAAATATTTAAATATATTTACATCTATATAAAGTTGTCATATGAAGGTTTTCTGAAAACAATGTTTGTCCAAGAAATTTTATACAGTTTGAATATTTTGATATTTGCTATACCTCTAATAACTTAGGTTTGATATCATCTTCTCCCTTTAATACAGTAAAAACCTGCTGTAGCGAACCCCAATGTGAATGAACTTTTGGTTCACTGTAATCACTATAATTTGAAAACATTATATTTCGTCATTTTGTATTAGATTCTTAATAGAGGTAATTAATATATACAGTTATCAGCATCATAATCAATTCTTTCTTAATCAATTCTGTCACCGTTTGCTTTTGTGAATAGAATAAATACCCAAATATGGCCATTTCGCATAACCATCGGTGGTTCAGTGGTAGAATGCTCGCCTGCCACGCGGGCGGCCCTGGTTCGATTCCAGGCCGATTCGTTTTTTTTTTTTACAATTTTTAAAACTCATTTATATATTATACAAGAATGACATCCACGGCGCCAATTTATAATTGTAACAAATAGTATTTGAATAAAAGCATTTAATCGGGTAAAACCCGGGCGTTGCCCGGGTCATTCGGCTAGTTCGTTATATAAAGGTCGTTATATTACTATGGATTTGGGGATAATTTAGGTTCGTTATAATGGAAAGTTCACTATATAAATGGCTCGTTTTATAAAATATTTACCGTAAATTTGTATGACTATTTCAATCAATTTTTGTTGTTGTTCATATATATACAAGAGAACTAGGTTAATTCGAACGTGTTTAATACGAATATTTATCTTGGTCTCTAGAATTTCCGTTTTTAATTCGAATTTTTGGATAATTCTAATTTTCTTTTGGTCCCTTGGGCTACGATTTATCCAAAATCGAATTATTAATATATTATTTCATAAATATGTATGAAATTTGTGAACATGTTAATTACTTAATTAGTTTACGTTTTATTTCACTAAATACATCCAGTTTGAGTCCGTTGAATATAAAAAGGGCGTACCTGAATTTGTGTGAAAGAACTTTTTTTTTCTCAAAATATTTCGAAGGATTGCTCCCTTTTTATCAATTTATTGAACAATTTAAAGTTTCTTTCCATAAATGAATTAAACTTCTACTGTCCTTACTGCGATGAAAAAATATTGGGAAGGCTTGGATCATCAGTGGTGAATCCTCCTAGCGGTTTGGCCTATATAATCTACCAGACCGCTTCTTTAGAGCTTATCGCAGTAAGGACAGTCGAAGTTTGATTTATTTATGGAAAATAAATTCGCGTCTTAATATCTTCATTTGTTATATATATAGATGGCTGGTAATTGCTTTGTATTTACGTTTATTGTCCAATAAATTGATAAAGAGGGAGCAAACCCTCGAAATATTTTGTGAAAAAAAAAAAGTTTTTTTTCACAGAGATTCAGGTAGGCCCTTTTATTCATAAATAAATTCATCTAATTGGACCAAAATGAAACATTTACTGTATTAATATATATCTATACTCCAGTTGCTGACATTGTTGGAGGGAAAGCTCCAGGGGAAGAGATCGATGGGAAGGAGACGACAGGGATACGCAGATGATCTAAAACAATAGACTGGACGACACGAGGAGATGAAAAGGATGGCGGAGGAAGTATGGAGAGACCATGTGGCCCACCCTCAGTAGAGGAAGGCATAGAGGGAGGATATACTCCAAAATATATTTATAGAAGAGAGAGTTTTTACCTTTAACTTAGGTACCCGTTTGATGGTCTTCAGTGGCCGGAGTACACGCAGGACCCTGAGGGACTTGATGGTGCTGAGGTTCTGGCCAGTACTGCTCCCCCTGGGTCATTGGTTGGATGGGTTAACAGAATCCTCATCCTGATGTGTATTGTGGGATAACATTGAAAATATTTTGTTGACAAATAATATACACTCATGGATACAATACTTAAGGAAGTAAAAAGTATTTGTTGTCGTTATTCGTCTTTTTTTTTTTTTTGAGACATAAACAACTTTGAAAAAATAGTACAAATGTGATATTGTACTGGGATAAGTTGAATAAATTATGAAAAAGAAAAAGGTATCTCCTTATCGTGCAACTGAAAGTTGCTGAGGGCTTGCATGCTGATTGCGCAAGTCTTCAGCAACTTTCAGTCGCACGATAAAGAGATGCTATTTTCTTTTTCATAAGCAATTTTGTTCACACTTGGTTATCACGAGTGTCTTCTATAAGGCCACTGTAATATCTTTCAGAGTTATTTTCTGAATCTCGATATACATACTAAAGGGTGAAACTTCCTTAAGTTATATCCATGAGGGAAGATGCATAAATCTTCTTTAATTTCCTTATTTCTCGACGTTTTCGTGGCCGTCCTCGCTGTTACGTAGTGACTCTTTGTCTACAGACCATGACTTTCCAGAAAGGTTTTCTCACTATGTACTAAGTGCAATTCTCAATCTGAAACCCCAAAATGCATTATTGACTGTATTGACTCATTCATTGATGAGCTCTACTCATCCCCGACAGACACCATCAAAAGTTTCAAGCTTTACAAGCTTAATACCTTAATATGAATGAGTGAAGATAAGAAAGAATAAGAAGACGTAGTGACTTCTGAGGTCACCTGATTAACAAAGATATTTCCTTGGTAAGATTATTAATTTTTATGTTTGTATAATTTACTACTCTACGTAAATTTCCCTCTCATTGCGCTCCTCTTATATATTTTTATTAATTTTAATTTGTGCTTGCCTTAAATAAATTGCCGTGTCATCCTGAAGTTTGACTTTCCTGATTTTCTACGTTACGATATCATGATCCCTTTGGTAAAATGATAAATAAAAGACAATTTTCTGAGGTAACAGTTTCTTTCAATCACGACAATACAAGATTTCGGGTGTAACAGCTCTTCGACAGGTATAATTATGATACTGAAACAAATTTTGTTGACTCACATTTTGTTAATAATATTTTCAATAAAAACCAATGCTGAGATTCGGATATTTTGTTAGCAATTCATACATCTGGTATTTTCTTTGGGCGCCATATTTGTAAATATCATATAAAATAGAAATAAATACGCAAGTATTTACTTTAAAAAATATATATTTATACACCCGCCATAAGTACAAACATCGCCATACTATCATCTGTTGATATGCTGAAGTAATCTATCAATAGTATACATTCCTAAATACATATCAGACGAACTTACACGAAGGCAAATGCGACCAGAGCGCAGATCACCACAATGGCGTCCAGAATGTTCCAGAGGTCGCGACAATAGGAACCTGGGTGGATTATAATGCCCTGGTCCACCACCTACACACACAGTCACATTCAAATTTGAATTCTATGTATACCCATATATATAGTTAACAATTTAATTTATCTTTTAGAATGTATATATGTCATAATATATGCTCTTCCTGGAATAATAAAGCAAACCTACAGTCAACCCAGAGAGAGAGACGGACAGCTAAAGTAAGGTCATTTAAGACACTAGCGATATTCCAAGGGGCGCGTTGGGGCCCGTACTTGGAACCTCAGGACTATTAGGGCGACAGTTGGGTGATTGTGTGCGACTCGAACGGACGCTCGGCGGTTGCCGGGCCCGTCTCTCTCGCTGGGTGCCTGGAATTCCTCTTCCAAACTTGTGGTTTCCATATTTCTCTCTCCCCACAATATTATTATATTGCCACATTGAAAGTTGACAGGATCTTATCACATATATATATTTGTTCGATAAAATAATCCCTTGTAACAATATTAAGGTGAAAATATCAGATTTCCAGAGATACGTTTCTTTTCAAAATATTTAATCTATAGCTTTGGGAAACGAACGCATCGTGTTTTTTCCTATAGAAGAGCTTTCGTGTACCCGAAAGTTAGAGATTAAATATTTTGAAAATAAACTTTTCCCTGGGAGCCTGATATTTTCACCTTAATATATATGTGTTTAATTTAATAAAAAAAGGCATTTATTGGATCAAAATATAATTTATTTTAACAATATTTCAGTTGGCTGAACGCCAACCTTTATCAAGGTATTATAATATATTAATGTGTGTCAACAAAAAAACTCAGCGCCATTGTTGTTAACACACATTAATACGTTATAATACACTGAAAAAGGTTGGCGTTAAGCCAACTGAAATATTAGAAAATAAATTATATTTTGATCCAATATATGCCTTTTTAATTAAATATTTATTTATGGATTGCTCTAGTTTAAAAAATATATATATGTGTGTGTGAAAAATAAGAAAACAAAAAGGAAAATATTATAGCCTGCACCACGTTGATGAGGGCCAACAGCCCTAAACGCGTACGTGGTTGACTTTTTTTTTTAATTTATCAAGAAAATGGGTTGGCCAAATATTCCCATCAAATATAACTTCCCCGGGAAAGTTTGGTGAGTGGCTACACGAAATATTGGAAGAAAAATAAAATGAATTGATCCAAAAAATAAGCATTGTTCTAAATGAATGAAATATATATATTGCGGAAATTTAAAAATTTTATAGTTATATTATCATGCATTAGCGCGCCATCTGTTATGAAAATTCGAAACTATTATAGACGCGTATGATTCTTTTTTAAAAATCAAACAATTTCTACTGCCCTTACTGAAATGGAAAAATTAATGAAAGGGCTTGGCTCATCAGTGGTGAGCCCTCCGTATATGGTATTTATTTATTTATTGTTACAAAAAGCACGAAGTTCAAAGGACTATTGTGCTAGTATTATTTACATATATATGATTAATTATTTACACGATGGATTAGTAGTGTTTTGTAAATTATTGTACAAATAGTTCTAAACTTAACAAAGTTCTCATAAGATAGAGTATATACACAAAGAGAATTTGGTAATGTTTCAAAGTATGTTTGAACTCCATACCACAAATGTTACATCATCCGCGAAAGCAATTACTCTAGCAGAACTTTCATTAAAAGATGAGTTGAAATCATTAAGTAATATATTCCAAAGAATAGGAGAAATAATATGGTATGGTAGATTAAACTGGCGAAACCTCTGGGAGGGTTCACCGATGATGAGCCGGGCCCTCCCATTAATTTCCCCCCCCCCCCCATTGTAGTAAGGGCACTATAAATTGTTTTATTTTTAAAAGAATCATACGCGTCTATAATAGTTTCGAATTTTCATTTAATATAAGTGCAATACCAAAGTGTGTTATCGTTTACTTAAGGCTTGTAAGACTACACGTTCGATCATACCTTCAATACCATCTCAATGGTGAAGACTCCTGTGAAAGCGTAATCGAGGTAGTTTAGGATTCTGTTGCTGTAGGAGTCCTCCTGCACAGGGTCCTCGGCCGCCAGGGAAATGCTGCTCATGCAGATGATGATCATTATAAACAGGTCGAAGTAGCGCATGTTGACGATGTAATGGGCCCCGCGACGGATTCTGGTCAACAACCAATCTCAGTTTAGTTGAGGTTTGGTTAGATATAATACATATTATTACATATTTAGTTTAATTGAGTCGGTATAGAATTTTGTGGCATTTTCAAATCAACAATGGTACAAACTAAACAATGACTGATTACGATCATTTTGAGACGAGGATCAAATGGTTCACATTGTAGTTCTCGCCCAACATTCTTCTTGTCAGGCTTTCCTCTTCTTACAAGACATTCAAGAATATCTATTAGTTGAAATTGGATGGTCACACAACCTCTTCCATCTTGATCTCTGAGATTGGTATAGCTCTATATAAACTTTTTGAATCAACTTCCAACTCGGATCATTTTGAGACGATGAACAAGGGCAAATGGTCCTCGTTGTAAATTTCGCCCAACAATCTTTTTATCGAGTTTTCCTATTCTTACAAGCCATTAAAAATGTCTTGTCTTAGAAATTGGATGGTCACACAACCTCTTTATCTGTGAGATTGGTATCGGCCGATATAAACTCCTTGAATCAACTTCCAACACATATCATTTTGAGACGATGAACAAGGGTCAAATAGTCCTCATTGTAATTCTTGTCCAACATTCTTCTTACTAAGCTTTCCTATTCTTACAAGGTATCAAAAATGTCTGGTCTTTGATATTGGATGGTCACACAACCTCTTCCGTCTTTATCTGTAAGGTTGGTATCTCCCGGTATAAACTTATTGAACCAAATTCCAACTCGGATCATTTTGAGACGATGAACAAAGCTCAAATGGTCCACATTGTGATTCTCGTCTAACATTCTTCTTGTTAAGCTTTCCTCTTCTTACAAGACATCCAAAATGGCTGGTAGTTGAAATTGATAGTCATACAACGTCTTCCGTCTTTATCTGTGAGATTGGTATCGCTCTATATAAACTTCTTGAACCAACTTCGAACTCGGATCATTTTGAGATGATGAAAACGATTCAAATGGCCCTCATTGTAATTTTCGCCCAAAATTCGTCTTGTCAAGCTTTCCTCTTCTTACAAGCAATCCAAAATGTCTGGGTTTTGAAATAGGATGGTCACACAACGTCTTCCGTCGTTATCTATGAGATAAGGTAAACTTCTTGAACCAACTTCCAATTTGGCTCTTGCTGATTGTTCCTTCGTCAAAAGGATGCTTGAGATCACGAAATGACTTTTACATTCCAACCATTATTAAAATGGTCAAGAATAATAAGGTATATATTGATAGAGCTTTTAGTACACATTTTCACTATCTAAGAATAGAGAGTTAATTTTCATGAGAAAATAAACAAACAAAACGCCTTCTCTCTCCAAATTTTAGAGAGGGTAAGTCTAGGAAATGATCGCAACAATTAGGCACCGATCAAGAATTATATAGTTTTTATATTATCATTAATAAATAATTTATATTTTATTTTAAAATGGGATTATTTTCTAATTATGAAGTTTCAATATAAGAGATTCACTCATTGACAAAACATAAGGAAGTGGAACTTCTTTAATGTCGCTGGTCGTCTGTTTTTTTTTAAAGAGACAGAGACAATTTTTCCCCCACTTGGTTATCTAATGTGTTTCTAATAAAGGTCACTGTGTATCAAATATATTTCAGAGTTATTGTCTGAATCCCGATATACATGCTGAAAGGTACAACTTCCTTAAATGGTTTCTACGAGTGTACATAGTGATGACCATTATTACAGGTACCTTCTGATAAACTGTCCATTAACTACTGATCTAAGAGAAGAAAACCAACTTTACCTGACTAATACAAAACAAGCTGCTTGCGCAATAAAGACCAATACATCAAGTTTAATAGATTCTGCAGGATGTATATTTTGAGGCGAAAGTGTTGACTGTACATATTTCAAGCTACTACTTATAATTACTATATGTAAAATTTGACATCGAACGTTTAATTTTAATGATTTCCAATGTTCAATTGTATTAATTGTATATAATTTAAAATATACACGCAATTATCCAAATTGTGGATATGGCGTGTCTCTCCCAACTGTTAAATAAACAGGTGATATCATATGTAGATTTTTCAATTCTCCAAAAAGTTTATAATTCGATGTTTCGGCGATTTACTTTCGTTCTTTTTCAGAGTGAAAAGCTTTAAATGATTACACGTTTGAAGTTTTACGTACAACTATGAATGTTTTAAGCTTTCTACTTTCAAAAAGACGACAGGGAGTGCCTGAAAAATCGAATAATAAAATATTTTGAAAGTTGATTAGTCTATTAAAAATTACAAGAATATTTGTTGGATGGTAATTTCAATTTTACACAAATGCAGCTTTATAAATTTAAACAAATATATTATTGAAATACAAAGAGAGGCTTAAACTAACTAACTAAAAATGCGAAAAGTTTTAGCCTTTATATATTAAGCCATTACTTAAAAAAAAATAAACAAATACTTGGTCAAAAAATAACATATTAATTTCACAGATTTGTTTACCAATCTCAACATCACTTTCTCACAATGAGATTTCTCACACACACAAAAAATAAAACTTATTATGAGAAAGTATTATTGTAGTTTTTAAACGTTTTTCACAATTTTTTCTTAAATAATGGATTGATGACTCTATATATCCAATTTGATGATATATACATAGGCGTGCAAAATAATTTAAATCTCTTCTGGGAATTTAGGCTCCATCGTATGGCCTGATCATTTGATATCTTGAATTTTAAAGGGGAATTCGATTGAAGTGCTGATCTTCTATGGGAAAATTTCGCGGCTGAAATATAACATGTCGCTCCAAAGGATAGCTTAGTGTAAAAGATCTGACGGTTGTATGAAGATAATGTAGAACACAATTGTTGTTTAACATAACAGGAATACTTGTGAGGTTTGATGCTATTAACTGCAATGAATCATACAAACTTTCTACATTATATTTATATATCTACAAGGTTCTTTTACATTTACTATTCACTCGAATATATAGCATATGAAATCGAATATCAAGATAAACAAATGAAGCGTTCCAACACATGGAACCTGATTTCTTACAAAAAACCCCAAGACGCCGCAGCTTCTGGGCAACCCCTTCTACAGCTAAGTTAGTTAGCTAAAAAAGGGCTTCCCTGAAGCTCTCTTTAACCGATTCTTGAAATTAAAGATACTTCGGCCAGTAAATCTTTTTATTACCTCGACGTTTCGACAAAAATCTTTTGCCCTCGTCAGGAGCGAACAAAAATTAAAACATTTGGCAAAGCGTTAACCGAGTAAAGTTAAACGCCGTTCTCTTGGCTCGATGTCGAACTTTGCTTCAATGCACAATTTACTCTGTCAACGCCGTTCTCTTGGCTCGATGTCGAACATTGCTTCAATGTTCAAGTTACTCTGTCAACCCCGTTCTCTTGGCTCGATGTCGAACATTGCTTCAATGCTCAAGTTACTCTGTCAACCCCGTTCTCTTGGCTCGATGTCGAACATTGCTTCAATGCTCAAGTTACTCTGTCAACGTCGTTCTCTTGGCTCGGTGTCGAACATTGCTTCTATGTTCAAGTTACTCTGTCAACCCCGTTCTCTTGGCTCGATGTCGAACATTGCTTCAATGCTCAAGTTACTCTGTCAACGTCGTTCTCTTGGCTCGGTGTCGAACATTGCTTCTATGTTCAAGTTACTCTGTCAACCCCGTTCTCTTGGCTCGATGTCGAACATTGCTTCAATGCTCAAGTTACTCTGTCAACCCCGTTCTCTTGGCTCGATGTCGAACATTGCTTCAATGCTCAAGTTACTCTGTCAACCCCGTTCTCTTGGCTCGATGTCGAACATTGCTTCAATGCTCAAGTTACTCTGTCAACCCCGTTCTCTTGGCTCGATGTCGAACATTGCTTCAATGCTCAAGTTACTCTGTCAACGCCGTTCTCTTGGCTCGGTGTCGAACATTGCTTCAATGCCCAAGTTTCTCTGTCAACGCCGTTCTCTTGTTGTTGACTTGCGGCGTCTTATGATTTCTTTTTTAAATTTCTCGGATTCCTAAATACTATAATAATGAATCTGAATGGTGATGAGCACACACGAAGAGGGGCCGCCAACTTACAAGTTTTCCGGAGAGAAAATGAACATGGAAGAGTAGGGCAGAATTTTGCGAGGAGCAGTTATATCATCAACATTCAGATCCCTGTTGGGGTCCTCTGCAACACACACATCACATCAAACACATAACCTAAATAGTAGTTCTGACGATAGAAAACCCTATGTAAATCTTTAGATAATAAAAAGTATTATATAATATCAACAATATGCGGCGCTGACTTTTTTTATACAGAATGTAATGCCTTGATAAAGATTGGCATTCAGCCAACCGAAATATTAGCAAATAAATCTTTTAATCTATCCAATATATGCTTTTTATTATCAAAATATAAATATTAGTGAAATTATAAAGTGTATCTTGAAAAAAAACATCATTAAAACCTGCCCGGTTTTACTTACTTTTTTTTCCATAGGAGATATGCATAGAGTATTTAGAGAAATTATTTATGAAAATTTTGTAATGCTCTTTCAAAAATATTAGATTCTTATATCGAAAAGTCTTAGTATTGAAATGTTAGGAAGTAATATACACAGACAAAATAGTATTAATCAACCTTGTGTAGTAATCTTTATTTACAAACTGGTTGGGGTTTTGTTTCAAAAATTATACAGATACATTAGCTGTTGTTGGATTATTCATTTCCATGACGTTCCAACGAGTAAAACTCACCTTCCTCCTGAGGAAGGTGACGACGAGGTGGCGAAAGGTCGGGTAATAAATAACACACTAACGGCTAATTTTTCTTTATAATTTTAAACACATTTAATAAGTTTTAAATAAAAGACAATTCGCTGAGGGAATAGTTTATTTTTATATATAACGGCAATACAAGATTTAGTTCTCAACAGCCTTTCGACAGGTATAACTACGCTACTAAGCTTTCTTAGAACAACCCTTCGACAGGTATAACTACGCTACTAAGCTTTCTTAGAACAACCCTTCGACAGGTATAACTACGCTACTAAGCTTTCTTAGAACAACCCTTCGACAGGTATAACTACGCTACTAAGCTTTCTTAGAACAACCCTTCGACAGGTATAACTACGCTACTAAGCTTTCTTAGAACAACCCTTTGACAGGTATAACTACGGTACTAAGCTTTCTTAGAACAACCCTTCGACAGGTATAACTACGCTACTAAGCTTTCTTAGAACAACCCTTCGACAGGTATAACTACGCTACTAAGGTTCCTTAGAACAACCCTTCGACAGGTATAACTACGCTACTAAGCTTTCTTAGAACAACTCTTCGACAGGTATAACTACGCTACTAAGGTTTCTTAGAACAACCCTTCGACAGGTATAACTACGCTACTAAGGTTTCTTAGAACAACCCTTCGACAGGTATAACTACGCTACTAAGCTTTCTTAGAACAACCCTTCGACAGGTATAACTACGCTACTAAGCTTTCTTAGAACAACCCTTCGACAGGTATAACTACGCTACTAAGCTTTCTTAGAACAACCCTTCGACAGGTATAACTACGCTACTAAGGTTTCTTAGAACAACCCTTCGACAGGTATAACTACGCTACTAAGCTTTCTTAGAACAACCCTTCGACAGGTATAACTACGCTACTAAGCTTTCTTAGAACAACCCTTCGACAGGTATAACTACGCTACTAAGGTTTCTTAGAACAACCCTTCGACAGGTATAACTACGCTACTAAGATTTCTTAGAACAACCCTTCGACAGGTATAACTACGCTATTAAGGTTTCTTAGAACAACCCTTCGACAGGTATAACTACGCTACTAAGGTTTCTTAGAACAACCCTTCGACAGGTATAACTACGCTACTAAGCTTTCTTAGAACAACCCTTCGACAGGTATAACTACGCTATTAAGGTTTCTTAGAACAACCCTTCGACAGGTATAACTACGCTACTAAGCTTTCTTAGAACAACCCTTCGACAGGTATAACTACGGTACTAAGCTTTCTTAGAACAACCCTTCGACAGGTATAACTACGCTACTAAGGTTTCTTAGAACAACCCTTCGACAGTTATAACTACGCTACTAAGGTTTCTTAGAACAACCCTTCGACAGGTATAACTACGCTACTAAGCTTTCTTAGAACAACCCTTCGACAGGTATAACTACGCTACTAAGGTTTCTTAGAACAACCCTTCGACAGTTATAACTACGCTACTAAAGTTTCTTAGAACAACCCTTCGACAGGTATAACTACGCTACTAAGGTTTCTTAGAACAACCCTTCGACAGGTATAACTACGCTACTAAGGTTTCTTAGAACAACCCTTCGACAGGTATAACTACGCTACTAAGCTTTCTTAGAACAACCCTTTGACAGGTATAACTACGCTATTAAGGTTTCTTAGAACAACCCTTCGACAGGTATAACTACGCTACTAAGGTTTCTTAGAACAACCCTTCGACAGTTATAACTACGCTGCCAAGGTTTCTTAGAACAACCCTTCGACAGGTATAACTACGCTACTAAGCTTTCTTAGAACAACCCTTCGACAGGTATAACTACGCTACTAAGATTTCTTAGAACAACCCTTCGACAGGTATAACTACGCTACTAAGGTTTCTTAGAACAACCCTTTGACAGGTATAACTACGCTATTAAGGTTTCTTAGAACAACCCTTCGACAGGTATAACTACGCTACTAAGGTTTCTTAGAACAACCCTTCGACAGTTATAACTACGCTGCCAAGGTTTCTTAGAACAACCCTTCGACAGGTATAACTACGCTACTAAGGTTTCTTAGAACAACCCTTCGAGAGTTATAACTACGCTAATAAGGTTTCTGAGAACCACCCTCCGATAGTTATAACTACGCTATTAAGGTTTCTTAGAACAACCCTTCGACAGTTATAACTACGCTATTAAGGTTTCTTAGAAAAACCCTTCGACAAGTATAACTACGCTACTAAGGTTTCTTAGAACAACCCTTCGACAGGTATAACTACGCTACTAACGCTCTAGTAGCGTAGTTATACCTGTCGAAGGGCTGTTGAGCCCGAAAGCTTGTGTTGCCGTTATATAAAAAAATAAAGTTAATAAGTACTAGGTGTATTCTATAACTAAAATGCGATGGTTAGCTTTTATTTTGATTGATTTATAAATAAAATCGGGTGGAGTGGGAGCAATATCTTGGAATAATCCTGAAATAAACGTTCAGTTCTTAACATTTATTGTAGCTTGCGCTTTAAAATGTTGGGATGTCAGGGCATGTCAATTTGTTCATCTCACTTCCAGACCTTCTTACTATTCTCACATAAAAATATATGAATTTTATTGCTATCTACCGCTAAAATTTGTAACAATTAAATTTACTGTTAATGTGCTTTTTTTTTCAATAATATTCATCTCATTCAATAACTTACATCATTGCAATAAGGTCTGTAGAGATTATATTTGACCATATTATTGAAAGGAAACACATTGCCAGTAAATATATTTGTTAAAACATATAAATATATTAATATAATAAAATAATACAACGAATATTTTTAGAAAATTATGAAATTGTTAAGTTTGCGTTTACTTTCGAAGTCCTCCCAGTTTTGTTGTACTTTGAAATAGAGAACAAAAAGTTCAGCTTATTACTGAAGAACCTACAGTACCCGGTGATCCCAAGTAGTCACCCTCCCAAGTACTGCCCGGGATCGACGCTGCTTAACCTCGGTGAGTAGATCATAACATCGGTTGTGTCAGTCAATCACCGAAGTTAAGCAATGTCAAGCTCGGTCAGTATTTGGGAGGATGACCACTTGGCATTACTAGATACTTTAACCTCTTCCTATTTTATCTTACCACATTTGGCAATTCTTGATGGGGGCCGGTAGACGTATGATATAAACCATCGATTTCAGACAGACACGACACGGGTTCGAATCCCGCATTGATAACTTTTTTTCTGAATAAAAAATTGCTGGGATGACCCCGGATTCTTACAAAAGTCTAACCTTAGTAGTAAGTACAAGTAATGGCATATTTGTAAGTGTAAAAGTGGAACTGCTTTTTACAAGTAAATGTATAGACATGCGGTGCACTTACAGTAGAAGCACTGTACAGTATTATGTGTACTAGATAGATATTAAAAAATAATTCAAGATAATTTAAACAAAGTGTACCTTCTTCAGACAAATCTATATTTGTTCCGTCTTTTCCTTTGCTGTTGCCTCCTTTCCATTCTTTCGACTTGTCACTGGAACACAAGTAAAGTTGGAAGTGGTTGGAATTCTATACATCTAGAAAATACACTCTACCTCTCCCGTTAAAATTAATGAACAAACATGCAATATCTAGTGGTTGCATTGAGCGACGATATACTCTATTAAAGTTTACCAAAATACTTTTCCACAATGGTTATCTATTTTTATTCAAATGCTAACTTTTCTTTCAAGCATGAATCGCTTTTTTAAAGGCTTATATCAAAGAGATATCAAGATCTTGATCATAGTTTCTTGATTAGGATTATTTGAAAAACATTCTAGTTCGAGAGCTGGTATTTTAAATAAATTCGAAAATATATTCATTGTGATAAAAAAAAACAACAATTTAATGCTTTTTATAATTTTACTTCCCATATTAAACATACTATATTATATATAAGATCGTGAGCTCCATTCTTGAACTTTCTCTTTTTTTTGTTGGAACTGACAATGAAAATGTTTTTATTTTGTTATTCTATTGTATTATCAATATAAAACAACAACAACAAAAGCCTTTATTGAGGACCTCTCGTCCTATAAAGGATTCGCAAGTTTACAGATTAATTGAAGAGAAGAGAACTAAGAATACAGAGAGAAACCTATAAGTAATAGGTATAGTGTAGTATTTTCTACACTGTAACTATATACAACAGCAGCAACAATCCTTTTACTGGAATCAAAGTCCATACATGATTCGTCATTCTAGTCCTGACAAAGATTATTTACATATAATTATTTACATCAATTAGATTATGTATTTAGCTTCCTTTTCTCTTCAGCCGTCTTCCAAAATTTGAACAACGCAAACGCTCCAGCTCTGTTTCTCACCACCTCATTCAACAGGAGCTCCAAAGAGAGTCCCTCAAGGCCTATTTCACTGAGGAGCACTTATCGTTCGTCTTTCAGCCCCATACATGAGAGTATATGGTGATATAGCCCCGGCTCCATTCTTGTCCCGCAAATATTTCATGTCCAACCGTCTGTTTTAAATATTATCAATATAAAACATTAACGCGCCATCTTTACATAAGAAATGAAAGCATTAAAGCATGAATGTTTTTCTTACACATGAAACAAACTTCTAGTATATCGCAGTAGTAGAAGTTTGTTTTATCTCTAGAACAAACATTCATGCACACACAAAGCCTTTATTAAGACACCAGTCTTAAACAGATTTTCTTCTCTCATTGCCGTCGTGCAACGATATACTCACGATGATCAAACACCATCATGTAGTGGAGCTAAGTCGGCCTGCCACTGAGTAGTGCTCCCAATCTTAATGACAAAGGCAGACGCATTCTACTTCACCCAGTATGGAGATAAGAAAGAAGAAGAAGATGTAGTGGAGGGAGAAAACGATGAATCTAAGTTTTTTTCTGTTTACTGCTTTGTAATAGTTATCTATATTCGTGCTTCAAAACTTTCTTTTAATATATTTGTATTTTTAAAATCAAATATTAATTCAAAGTCCGTATATGTAATTCACATTGATATTAATATTTTAAAAGAAGGATGTATGTTTTCTAGAGAGATCACAGATTCTCTTGAAATCTCTCCTTATACTCTAATGGGAAATGTTAACGGATTGAGAATAGATGGAAATTTTGCCGGGAGGATATTGATCCAAAGAGACAAAGGCCGCCTCTCCCGTCAAAATAGACGTCAACATCTATAGATGGCGTCTGGTTTTAGACGTCTATTTTGACGGGAGAGGCGACCCTTGTCTCTTTAGATCAATTTCCTCCAGGCAAAATTTCCATCTATATTTTAGCCATAGATATGGCCCAGCCACTTTGCCAGCTAAACACCTCTTTGGCAGATTGTCAAGATTCCTTTAGATCCTGTGTGGATCTCATGGAATAAAGTCCGCCCTAGACTGACGAGGGCCATTAGCCCGAAACCATGGTCTCTAGGTGGACGCTTTTCAGTTTGCCAAAGCTGGTGTTGTGGCTTTGTCACCGACCCGAGGCCGCTAGTTTGCGGCGACGGTCAATAGATGGCGTCTGGTTTTAGACGTCTATTTTGACGGGAGAGGCGACCCTTGTCTATTTAGATCAATTTCCTCCCGGCAAAATTTCCATCTATATCATACAAGGAGTTGTTATTTTTGGAGTTCGATTATTATTACATCGATACATTTTTAGGTTGAATTATTCGTAAATGTTCCCGTCGCATGTACGACTGTGCGCTAAAGGTTTAGTAGTATTATATATAAACTTGTAAGATTCCCCCCCCCCCCTTAATCTATATTGATTCAGCGTACAAAATTCATATATCTTCCTTTTAATAAATGTCTAAAAACAATGTCTTTATTGTAGTTATTATAAACAATGCCAATTTGATCTTATTCATATTAAAAAAAATTGTAAGATTCGTGAATCTATATTGATTTAATGTATAAAAGTCTTATTTTCTTTTTAATATATACACGCCTTGAAACAATAAAAATGTTACTTTGATATTATTTATATATAAGTTTGTGAAATTCGTGAATTTATATGATTTAATGTATGAAAATCATAATTTCCTTTTAATACCTGTTGTGTCTTAAAACAATGTATTTAATGTAGTTATTAAACAACGTTCCTTCGATCTTTCTTTTAGAACGGGTAGATTAGAATCAATGTATAAAGGATTCCAGGTTTAAAAAATTCAGACAAAACTGTATACAATGGCTTCGGGTAATGGCTTTCATCAGTAGAGGGATGTATTCAATTTTGTAACTTCCTATAAAGAGGATTTATGAAAGCATCAAGAACTTGAAGGATCGTTATTAGAAACCTACCACCTAAAACACCGTTTTGGCAAATTCGTACGGTTTCCTAATTCCTCCTTATGATCTAGTAAAAGGAGGTTTACCGGTATTGTCATAATAGACACGAATATTATGAAAAAAAGAACAGTAGAGTTTCTGGTACAAGAGATTCTTCACCTCATGATGATGTTCTTCTTTTAATGATACCCCTAGTGATTGTTTAACTTACAAACATTTTGTCCCATCTCTCGGTCATCTCTGTGAACTTATTCTATTCGGGCTAGTAACAAAGTCACAACACATCAGTTTGTCATAACATACACCTGGAGACATGGCTTCGAAAAAATGGCCCTCGTCAAGACATTGATTTCATCAGATTCTCAAGGAGAGAATACATGTAATCTTTACAATATGCCAAAAATAGATTTAACTGGGAAAATGGCTAGACCAATCCTATAACCTGAAATATCGATGGAAAATTTTCATCATTATTTCACCTCTGTATGAAGCTATGACATTGAGCCGCTCCTATAGCATTGAGAGTGATGACCCAAATAACAGATTAGATAGAGGATTTCCCAGAATTTGTCATTAGCTGGTGTTGCTACAGCGTATCTGGAATTGCACACTCTTTTAAAATATAGGTATCATTTAGAATCTATATTTTCCAAATTAAAGGCATTGAGAGAACTGATTAATAATATTTTAAATAGTTAATCCAGAGAGAGAAAGAGAAGAATATATATATATTAGAGCATCAAGGATGATGTAAGCTTGAGAAAGAAGAAAGACTTACTAAGAAGTGTTATTGAGAGGGGACGGCGGGCAGACGTTGACCTGAGGGGGCTGGTCCCCCAACTGGAGCTCGGCCAACTCCTTCTCGAGTTCTTGCTTGGCTTTCTGCACCACACATTCTCTTCAGTCCCACCTGGACTAGTGGGGTCGCTCTAGTGGAGGGAATAAAAGGCACGATGGATGACACGAAAAGGCAGAAAATGAAGCCATTTATTGCAAGCTTTTGTGAATAAAAACTACAAACGGAATGTTCCACTATCTATCCAATTGTATATATAGATAGGAAAATAGCCTCACAAAATAAAAGTCAAAACATGTGTATATATTGTCACGTAAAAAATTAGAAAAGATCAGGATGACACAGCAATATATTTAAGATACAGGCACAAACTAAAATTTATAAAATATCATAGAAGCAATAAGAGAAATTTACAAAATGAGCCTCGAACCTAGGTTGTGGGGGTACGAAGCTGTGTACCTAACCTATAGGCTAAGCTTGACGTTACAAATACGCTCATGCGAGGCTATTTCAGGCCATACGCCTACCGCGAGGGGGCGCTGATTGCGAGTGAATTTACGTTTTATTGTAAATAAAAATGCAACGAAAGGTTATTTCTAAAGAGTAATTAGCCAGAAACCATCCCGGTAGTATACTAAACAACTTCCCAAAGTTTCATCACGATCGGTTGAGCGATGTAGAAGATTATCACTTACGAACGGACCAACAAACATTCATTTTTATATATATAGATCATAGAAGCAATAAGAGAAATTTACAGAATAGCAAGATATAAATATCAAATATTTATAATCTGCACATAAAATATTTTAGCAAAGTATTTATTATTTTATTAACAGACTATCTTTTTTGATGTTTATATTTTGTTACTCTCTGTAAACTCCCTCATTGTTCATCTTTTCATAATTTGTATTTGCTCTGAACAAATCGCTGTGTCATCTGTACGCTCCAGGAATCCGACTTACCTCGAGAGAGAGAGAGAGAGAGAGCTGTGTCATCCTCGAAGTTTGTCTTTCCTAATTTTCCACGTGGCAATATTAAATATTTTCCTTGAAAATAAAGATACTTCGGCCAGTAAATCTTTTTATTACCTCTCCTTGCAAATTTGATCATAGTCTTCTCTAGTTGCCTTGCCATCTTGAATACCTCGGGACCAAAATTGGTCTTATCGTAAAGATAGAGGCTGCCTAGCCGGCATTGATTTCTCTTGAAAATAAAGATACTTCGGCCAGTAAATCTTTTTATTACCTCTCCTTGCATTCTTGATCATAGCCTTCTCTAGTTGCCTTGCCATCTTGAATACCTCGGGACCAAAATTGGTCTTGATTATCGTAAAGATAGAGGCTGCCTAGCCGGCATTCATTTTTATTGAAAATAAAGATACTATAGTAAATACAGTATAATATAGGATCTTTATTTTCAAGAAAAATGAATGCCGGTCAGGTTACATGCCAACGTTTAAGGTCCAAGGCCAGGTCTATCATAGAATTGGCTCTGTTTTGCCACCACTCAACTCTGATAGCCGCCAACTACAGCCAGCATTCCTTCAGGTTTTCTTCATCGGAGATAGTAGTGCAGAGGTTGCCACCCGCCATAGAAACTTTCCCATCACTAAGCCCCACATTGTTAGCATTTTGCAAGATATGTTGCATCGACATAATCCTTATGTCCATTTGTTCAAAGCTTCCATTGAAAAAATGCCTTCTCCTGATTACAAGTTGGTCATTAAGGCTGACAAAGCACCGCCTGGACACCATTATTAGTAATGTTCTTTCAGTATGAAGGAAATTGCACTCGGGGGAATTCCCGGGCGAAGCCGGGTCATTCGTCTAGTCTTTACGATAATAATAAATATGTCGCTAAAATATATATAAAAACAACTCTCTTCTCATAACTTTAAGTATGTAAATATTTGGTTAATATTCCCTGTTTATTTTTGTATGGCGAATCATGACAAGTCGGAATGCCTTAATAGAGATTTTGTTGTTGTTGCTTATAAACCAAGCATCTTACCTCTTTGTCTTCCTCCGCCTCCACCTCCTCAGCCGCTGTGAGTTCCTGTGCGTTGGCAAGGTTATCGACGGCGATGGCGAGAAACACGTTCAAGAGCGTGTCTGGTTCTCAAGAGTTATGGACTCTGTATTATATTGCGATGATATAAAGAACAAAAAGGAGTTTCTTGTGTAGAACACGTTTATTCCGCTAGCTTTCGAACGTCATCGTTCTTCAACGAGCGTGGAGATAAAGCATAATGCATGACAATATATAGAAGCATAATGATAGACAAATGATATGTAAATTTGTAACTAACATGATGTCAGATAGAATTACGAAGTGAGAAATTGAATCAGTTATGTAAATTCATATATTTGGGTAAGAAAACTATTTTAGAATGATTTCGAGAAAATAAACAAATAGGGCTGTAAAAGAATATTGTGATACCTCACTACTGAATTAATAAATGGTAAATTTCTGGGATTTCAATCGCAGTATCGCAATATGGTAATGATAATCAAAAAGTTGTTCTCTACATCCTTATGGAATATATATTGGGGAACATATCAATAACATATTGAGAGACTCAATATAAATTAATATTATCAATGAATAATTATTGTAAATATTCTGTTGTTAGTTTATCAACTAAAATATTTGACTATATAACTACCCCTTACCATTCTTGTAGATTATCACTTGTAAGAGATTACCACGTTTTTGAATTTCATAGAATTTGTTAATAAATTATTTGTAACTTAAACTTTCAGAATACTTGTCTTCTCTGCCGTGATATTTGGTGGAGATTAAGCTGGATTATCCCTACGCCGCCCAAACCGTCAGAAGAAACCGTAGACTTCAAGAAATAGAGCTTTTGTGGAACCTTTGGAATACTTGTCTTTCCTGCCGTGACAATATGAATATAGAGGTTTGAAGTGCAGTCGTAGTGGCAAAGGCAAACTCTACCTCGACTGTGAGTCAACTGATAACATATATATCTGAATATTTATAAAAATAGAAATAAATTATCTTCTAACACCAATTCAAATTTCAAGATATTGGCAATGCACACTCATGGACAAAACTTGAAAAGTGGAAAATCTTTGGTATGGGCGCTGTTTTTTTTTTTAAAGGAAACTCGGGCTATTTTGTTCACACTTGACTATCTCGTATGTCTTCAATATAGATCACTGTGTAGCAAATATATTTCAGAGTTATTGTATAAATCCCAATATATCTTATACAAATTCTTTAAGTTTTGTCCATGAGTGTATTGTGTGGTCAAAAGGATACAGTTTCCAAAGAGGACGAGGATGATGAAGTAGAGACTGTAGATCATGCCACCGTGGATTCCTCCCTGGGACTCGATCCCGCGGTACATCACCTCATTCCAGTCTTCACCAGTTAGGATCTGTACAACAGCCATTCAGATATCTGGGACTACAGACATTCTGGTCTAGACTCACTTGGAACACAGTGAGCAAGGCGATAGGGAACCTATTGAAGTTGGCTGGAGGGGTTTCGTCTTCAAAATTGAATCTGCGACAAAACATTTTGTTCAATTTCATTCCAAATTAGTATTGTAACAATGGTTCGCTTCTTCCACGGAAGATGGCGCCGGGTGATGGGGATCAGCGCATGCGGTGCCGTCCCGTCACGTGAGAGCTGCGCCTATATAAGTTCTTTTTTTTTTTTGCCTTTCTACAGCCAGCTAGCTGGGATATGTAAACTAGTTAATTTTTTTGCATTAAATTTTTGTATTCCAATTGAGGAAAGAAATAAAATGAGTAAAAATCATTTTACCTTTAGTTTCATGTAAATATTTTAAATTAAATTGGATACAGTATACAGTTGTCTGTTTTTTGAATGAGACAGAGGAAATTTTGTTCATACGTGGTTATCTCGTGTGTCTTCAATAAAGGTCACTGTGTATCAAATATCTTTCAGAATTATTGTCGTAATACATATATTTCTTTCAAAAGGTACAACTCCCTTAAGGTTTGTTCATGAGTGTGCAACAAAGTCCTTTTATTAAGACACTTGATACATGCATAGATATCAATAAAAATAATTTATACGAAAATTACTTTAGTTTTGTTCTTCTGGTATAACGAGGTATTTTAAGAAACCCTGCCCTTCCCCATTCAGATGCATATTTTGACAAATTAAGGTAAAGAGTTAATATAAAAATTTAATTCCTTTATGATTGGTTGAAAATAAATTGTATACAAACACAAGTACAAGAAACCTATAGTAAATATTCTATGACTCAGCAAAAATCTACAATTTACAATTCTAATTTCAATTGCCATCTATAAATAACATTTGTGATAATATAATTTTGGCAATGTGTTTCTTTTGATATTTGTTATCAAATAATATATCTGCAGGCCCTTATTTAATGATAAAAATTGCTAGTGAGAGGGTTTGTGGCATTAAATATTATCTCTACTGACCTTACTACGGTAATCCCTCGTTATCACGAACTCGGATTATACGAACTCTCGGTTTGCGCGAACCGTTTCTTTTCCCCCGTTAAATTTCAATGCTTTCCAAAGAGATTTTGCCGGTTAAGACGAAATATTCGGTTATGACGAAATACGAATTAAATTTAGCCCCCAGCAGAATTAATCAATCGGTTAAAACGAATTCTAATATGTTTTTAAAAGCGAGTTATAAGTAAAACAATAAACTATTAAAACAACAAAAACGCCGTTGATATCAAGTATTGGCTCTCTTTGTCTTTTGTGTAAACATTCATCCTTTGTTTGTTATGATGGCTCATTTTCTATGAAACCATCCCCTTGGGGTCGTTCCATGTACTCAATCAGTGGAAAATTTCGACTCTATTGTGCCAGTATTGCTGTTTTTCTCGACTGATAAATGTAGGGGCCATGGTGACCCCTGCCAGCCAGCAGCCAAGGAGCGCACGCTTTCACGGAATTTCACAGAATATTATATTATTCTTATTTTTATACAAAACATATATTTAAAAATATTAAATATAATATAAATAATAAAAATATATTCTGTGAATAATAATCTGTGTAAATCGAGGTCTCAGAAGAAAAATGACTTATTTCTATTTGTTATATCTTTTTTATAACCGACTAATTGATTGTATTATAAAATAATGCGCTTGAAATAAAAATTATTAAATTCTAAATAATCGAAGTGTGAATTGTTTGAGCTTCCATAAAAAAACCTACATAAACATGTCATCTAAACCGCGAAAAAAAAAGCGCCATTGATCTTGCCTTAAAAAGGAAAATTTTGGACGAAGTTGCACGTGGAGTGTTATCTAAGTCGCAAATTGCCGAAAATTTTCAAATTGCGAAATTCACATTATCAACCATTCTAAAAAACAAAGAAAAAAATAGATGCGGCTGTGCCTCAGGGTCTTCGAGATCTTCAAAACGATTTCGAAAAGCATCCCATCAAGACGTGGAAGATGAGCTTTTAAAATGGTTTTAAAAAAGTAGACAAAATAATATTCCTGTATCCGGCGCACTTGTCAAAGAAAAGGCTAAAGAAATAAGTGTCTCATTGGGTGTGGAAAATTTTAAGTGTAGTGACGGATGGCTCTGGAGATTTCAAAGAAGAAACACAATTGCGTCTCTTGTTGCGAGTGGTGAGATCAACAAAGTAAGCGAAGAAACGGTTACCGACTGGCTGACTAAGTTTGAAGAAATTAAAAATGAATACAAAGATGAGGACATTTTTAATATCGACGAGACAGGTGTTTTTTATAACTTACTTCCTGATCGCTCGTTGGACTTTAAAGATACCAAGTGTCTCGGAACTTCGAAAAATAAAGAACGTTTAACGGTAGTTCTATGCTGTAATGCTACGGGTTCAGAGATATCAAAACTTTGGATTATCGGAAAGTACAAAAACCCGAGATGTTTGAATAAAATTAATCGAATAATTTTACCTTTCGATTACACGCATCAAAAAAGTGCTTGGGTGGATGCATATTCATTCAGATTGTGGCTCATCAAGTTTCAACGTAAAATGGCAGCTGAAAATAGATATGTGCTTCTAACAATGGACAATTGCAGCGCACATGATACAAAAGACTTGGATCTGCCAAATGTCCGGATTGTATATTTCCCAGCAAACTGTACAAGCCGAATCCAACCACTTGACCATCTTCGCCATCTTCTTCGCCATCTTCCGCCAGGTGTCGCTGGAGTTCCTTGCAAGTGCTGCCTCACGTGGCTCCGGCCGCTAGGCGTTTGCTCTCTTCACTTCGAAGATGCACATACGACTAATATATTTCGCGATCATGTTGGCCGAAATTCTTATTGGTGGGACAGGATTTCTCTTTTGCCTTACACTAGGCTTCTTCATTGCGTACTGCACCGTCGGCTCCATCCTGGCCATCGCCGAATATTACGGCTGGATCCGCGTAATTCCACTATATCAAGAAAGAGGCCGTCGCGCCCGTATGGGCTTCAGAGTGGTCCTCGCCCGCTGAAAGCCGAGGATTCCTTTTACGACAAGATGTATATAAGGATCTCACCAACTGTTGTTACATAAATTCCCGATCATTTAATCAAAGTGTTGAATTGGTATTATTTGAAAATATTTCAACAATAAACATTTAGATATCATGTCACTTGACCAAGGGATAATAGCTGCGTTCAAGTGCCATTTTAAGTCAAGGCTCGTTAAAAATGCCTTACTTGGGATAGAATCCGAGCAAGCAACAGTAAAATGGAATATTTTGCAGGCAAGGCGTGCAATGGCTGCTTCATGGGACTCTGTATCTAGTCAAACAATCAAAAATTGCTTTTAAAAAGCTTGGCCAACTGTTGAAGGCAAAACAGCTGATTCGTTTCACTTCCAGAAACAATGTTTGATGAGCCTGAAGAATGGACCAAACTCCTTTAAGCTACAACCCAGCTGAGACTTTGACTTTCCTGGAGTATGTTGCCCTGGATGAAGGGTTGGAAATTTGCGGTTCACCCGAATTAGAAGAAAAGAAGAAGAAACAGAAGACGATGAGGTGAAAGAAGAGATAATGATGTCTACTAGAGGGGAAGTAATCGCGGCCCTCGAAACCCTCCAGAAGCAGTCCAAAACCTCTGCGGATATTGATGTTCATTTTGAAGATGACCTGGATAAAATAAGAAGGGAGTGTCTGAAACAGTGCCCAATCAAATCCCACCAAAAAGCTATAACAGACTTTCTGAAGCCTGCAGAGAAAACCCAGATATAGGATACTCTATGCATACTGCATATGCTGCATACACATAAACATTGTATGTACCAAGTATATTATGTAAGTTGTTTCTTTTGTTGTTCTTTTTTATTTGTGTTTTAAAATAAACTTATATTCTCATGTTATTGCCTTACATTGTGATTATATTATCCATATTGTCTTTTAAAATAAAATACTTTATGTACATACATATACATAATTGTTGTTCCTTAAAATTATAAAATATTTTCCATAATATTGTTTTCAAATAAATTTATTCGTTATTCCTCAGAAATGTAGCTTTCTTACTCATCAGTAGTACATAAGTACAACCCCCGGATACCACGAATTCAATTCGTCTAATACGAATTCGGTTTATACGAATTCTTTTAAGACGAAAAGGGTATTTCGTTCTCCCGTTGAGTTCGTCTTAACGAGGGATTACTGCACAATGATAAAAATTGTGAGATGAGAGGGCTTTTTTAATCATTGCAATAAGGTCTGTAGAAATAATATTCGATAATAAATATAAAAAAAAACACATTGACGAAAAATATTATCACAAATTGTCTTCTATTCATGATGAAATTGTGAAAAAGTATTATAATTACAATTATATTCTCACAATGAGTATCTTTTTTATTTAAAAACGCTAGCTTTCAAGCGTTATTCGCTCTTCAACGGGCTTACAAAAATATTGACTTGATCCCAGCAGAAATATTTACAAAAAACAAAAAACAAACGCGCGCCGCGTGGATATATTTATAACGGAAAATTTTGAATTGATTTGTAATTTAAATATATTCAAATATTTTATGGAATATATCTATTTCAATTTTTAGGGCATCCAGAACCTATAAAATTAATCTATTGATTTCTTCTGAGATATCGGTATTGTGATGGTAAATCTATTTTTTTGTTTATGCTGTTGTATTCATTGAAAACAAACATTGCAAACATTAGAGCAGCTAAAATATATAGAAACAAATGCATTCTCCCTTATTCAAAATGTAATGAAAAATAGCCCATATTCTTCGCAGACAAGGAATTCCAACGTATTTTAGTAACCATCAATCCATAGGTAAACTTCTTAGAAATCCCATAACTAAATCGGAAAAAACAACTGGAACCTAAAATTCAAACCAATGCAATTTACTCAATTCAATGCCAAGACTGCAATGCTACCAACATAGGTGAGACAGGAAGATCGATACAAGTTAGACTAAACGAACATAACAGAAATATCAGAACAAAAGACCAACGTTCTATGATCTATCAACATATTGCACAACCGGTCACCAATTTAACATAACACAAACGAAATGCCACTACAAAGACATTAAGAGCAAATTTCAACGATTACTATTAGAATCTCTTGTTTCCAATGATTACAATAGCATAAACAGAAAAATAGATGTACCATCACAATACCGATATCTCAGAAGAAATCAATAGATTAATTTTATAGGTTCTGGATGCCCTAAAAATTGAAATAGATATATTCCATAAAATATTTAAAATAGTTAAATTACAAACCAATTCAAAATTTTCAGTTATAAATATATCCACGCGGCACGCGTTTGTTTTTTGTTTTTTGTAAATATTTCTGGTGGGATCAAGTCAATATTTTTGTAAGCCCGTTGAAGAGCGAATAACGCTTGAAAGCTAGCGTTTTTAAATAAAAAATATACTTATTGTGAGAATATAATTGTAATTATAAATTGTCTTCTCTCTTTCTCTCTCTCTCTCTCACTTTACTAAGATAGATTTGAAAACTTATCTTTGGACTTTTCTTATTTCCCGATAAAAAGAATTAATTGTTTAATCTTTCAAAATAAATCCCCAAGTATAGAGAGAGAAATGAAACATTTCTGAAGACTGCTTTATTTTTATCAATAGTAAAAATAAAAGAATGAGAGAGTGTGTATAAATTTTATTTGTCAAAAACCATAAAATACAATATATAACGCGGCTTAAAACGAAAATTGCAATTATACCGCGAATGTTTCTTTTAAACGAAAAATCGAAATTTATTTTAAAGAGAAATAGCGATTATTTCTAACTTTAAGGATGAAGTATGATAGGATGAATTGTGAAGAGTAATGATAAATTTTTAAAAACCATAAAAACCTTAGAAATTCTAGAAAAATCTCGACTCTATATATATTAGATATGTACCATAAGAAAGAGAGGTGCCTCTTTGGTACATGATTATAATACTCCCGCAACTTTATGTTGTATTCTAGCCTGAAAATCAGCCCTTGCTACTTCACCAGCTTAAACCTTGTTTGGTAAATTCGACCGATTTCATAAACCCCTCTGGTAGGATGTTATGAAATCGAAGCCGTCCCTGTACTGATGAGGACCAAAGCCCGAAACCATGGTATACAGGTTGGCTTTTTGTCAGATTTTTCCAAAACTGGTTTTGTGACTAATTCTTTATCATCAATAGTCATTTTTTGACTAGGGGGATGAACAAGTGTATCGTTCTGATGTATAATTAAAGGAAGAAATACCTCTTATGGTACATGAATATCATCTTTCCTCAACTGTATAGACTATATATGTAATTTTCTTTCATCCCCTATATTGGAGTTTGGGGTGTGAGTATATTAGGAATGAGAGTATAATGGAACTTACGCGCCCCCGAAGAGCTGCATGCCCAGCAGAGCAAAGATAAGGATGAAGAGGAAAAGAAGGAAGAGGAGAGAGATGATGGACCGCATACTGCTGAGGAGAGATATGACAAGGTTCCGTAGAGATGACCAGTACCTAGATGCAAATCAAGGTTTAGTTCCCTATTTACATATTGTCCATTGGGTTACTTACTTGGTAACCTTGAAGATCCGTAGTAGCCTCAGCGCACGTAGAACTGACAGGCCGAATGATCCATCTCGGAAGTTGGACCAGACCACTTCAAATATGCTGCCGAGAATGACCTAGACGCAGAAATCCGTTTATACCATTTGAATAAAATAATGGATTAATTAAAATAATTATTAGAATAAATTTATACAAATCTGTATGAAAGTGAGTGTTCTCTATTATATTTGAGCCCTGGCCATCCTGACGTCTGCCAAGGCACACATCTATAAGTACTTCCTTGGCGTGGAACTGAGGAGTGTTCAAAAAGACCTTGTCTAGAGGAGGACTCTCTCAATTTGGGTAAGCCTCCCTTGCTGAAGAAATTTGTACATATGCAACTTCATAACGAATGAAGACATTAAGACGCGAATGTTTCTTTACACAAATATTCCAAAAAATCTACTTTCCTTACTGCGAATTTAAATGTAATTCTACTTTCCTAAAAGCTTATATGTCCATAATTTGCTTAAATACCATTTCTAAGATTCCACCATTCATTGCAGCACATAAAAGTAGAATGAGATCTAATACAGTATTGTAGTTCTAAAGAAGCAGGCTGGTAGATTAAATTAGCAAAACCGCTGGGAGGGTTCACCACTGAGGAGCCAAGCTCTACCAATATTTTTTCATCGCAGTAAGAACAGTAGAAGTTTGAATTATTTGTGAAAAGAAACATTCAGGTCTTAATGTTTTCATTCGTTATATATTGATAAATCTCTTACCTTTCCTGATTAATTTAAAAATTTGGATAAAGGAATAATAAAGAAACATTTTGCTCAAAGATCAATTTTTCCATAATCGAATATTTATGTATAATTATCGTTCGTATGAAAGAAATAAGTATTCGGTAATTAAATTTAAGAATAGTTAGAGGTGGCGGACATGAATAAAATATAGTTTTATTTTAGCTAAACAAATCGAGAATGGAATGAATGCGGTAGCGTATTATAAATAAAATAGATAAAGTGTTCTTATTAGGTTACATTTCACCTGTTATAAATTTATTTTAACAAGTCTTTCCGATTTATTATAATTGCATTAGAGCGCCATCTGTTATGAAAATTCGAAACTATTACAGACGCCTTTGATTTAGGCCCTTTCATTAATTTTTCCATTGCAGTAAGGGTAGTAGAAATTGTTTAATTTTTTAAAAAGAATCATACGCGTCTATAATAGTTTTGAATTCTCTACAGAAATTTTTAAAGTGGCAATACTATTTGAATATACTCGTCTGTATCTTATTTGATCAGCAAACGTCATTTCACCTGTTTAAGCATCATTAATAATTTCAAAGGTCTCGTTTCTCTTTGTAAACTGGGAGAGTCCAGGAATTAAGACAAAATTTGTTTTGTAAATGCCGTGGGAGTTCCCTAAATAGATACCACTTTGTCAATTACTCTTTTAAAGTCCTTCAATTGTTTTTAACGTGATATTTGTACGCAAATATGCAAAAAGGATTATAAATGTATATAATATATAATAATTGCGTATATTGAATTTAATTATAACTTTTGTTTTCCATATATTTTGAGGGGAATATCGCTCATCTTTAACGAGGTTGTTTGTGATTCAGTTCAAATCACATAACAAAATCCCCGAAAAAGAAAGATGATTCCCCCCTCGAAATATGGGAACAATAAACATTTATGTTGCATACAATATGATCAGTTATTATATTGTGGCGAAGAGAGAGAGAGAGAGAATTAATTTATATTTTATTATTTATAATTTAATTATTCAATAAAAACATTTAACACAGATTATTACTATGAATTTGTTAAATCATCATATATGGTACTCAGCTTTCTTGTTCAATAGTCTCTAGCTGTATATAGTGGTTCTGGGGCTTGTTTGATAATTGTCGACCTGTCGTGCTGACATATCGATAAATACTTTCACATCCTTAGATACCAAGATTCGATTTCTACGCTAAAATATACAGTTAAACTGTCTGTCTATAGCACCCCCTCTAAATAGCGCCCGATTCTAAATACGTAGTACGATGCGATTTATATTAAAAGTGACCTGTCTATAGCACCCCCTCTAAATAGCGCCCTATTCTAAATACGTAGTACGATGCGATTTATATTAAAAGTGACCTGTTTATAGCACCCCCTCTCTATAGCACTCTATTTTGGTTAGTCCCAAGAGGGGGCGCTATAGACAGGTTTAACTATATATAGAAAATAATATGGATTACCCTCTATCTTCAAAACAATATGTGTATATATTGTTCAAAAGCATACATTGCCTCAAAATTTAAGATGCATAATACAAAATACAAACAACAATACTAAACGTATATGAGTAGATAAGGTAACTAGTAATACTTACTACACAATCAAATCGATTAAATGAAGAGTCGAAATAAAGTCGTGGACCCAAGGCATACACTTTAAGTAACATCTCAAAAATGAAAAGTCCCAAAAATACATATTCTGCATAGTCTGAAATCACACAAGCCACACAATCAATCCATTGTAGTACTCTACAGATACAGAAGTACTCACATAAAAAATCCGTAAGGTACTGCGGCTGGTCGTAGTGCTCTACGGCCACGCACAGAGTGTTCAAGAACACCAGTACGATAACGCTCCAGTAGAAAATTTGTGTTTTTACAGCTCGGCGGATAAAAAATCTGAAACAGAGTTATATATATTCCGTGATTTCAAATATTGTGTTAGGAGGCGATATACACACCCATGGAGACAAAACTTAAGGAAGTTTTACTATTTAGCATGTATATTGAGATTCAGATAAAATATTACAGTGAACTTTATTGAAGACACACGAGATAACCAAATGTGAATAAAATTGCCTCTGTCAAAACAGACGACCGGCAACTTCCACTTCCTTAAGTTTTGTCCATGAGTGTATATTGTAGAGACATGAATATCAAGTAGCTCGAAATCTCATGTTGTTCAGCGTTATATTCTGAAACTTTAGTTCTAGGTTATTTACTTTTGAAACATCAAGAATAGAATTGTTTGAATTTGTCAAACACATGTATAATTAACAGATGACCAGCGCCATCAGACTTAACATTTCCTTTAATTTTGTCCATGGGTGTATATCAGCCAAATAATAAAAAATATATACTATGCTATTTTCCAATAAATTCAGAGAAATTCATTTCATAGAAGATCATTCAGAGAGAAAAAAATATTTTCTTAAGACGAAGAAACTAGATAGGCTAAAAAGAAATAAAACAGATAAAATCAAGATGTAAACTAAAAATTTAGAATAATACCGAAAACTAAATGAAAATTATAGATACATATTAGTCTTTTCATGTATAATTTTAACATTGTTTCCGATATTTTACTCAGTTTTAACAAAAAATGTTGATTTTATTCGTTTTATTTCGTTTTGCCTCTTCTCGTTTTTTAGCCCAAAGAATGGATTTTCCCCCTGATATATCGCCGTGTTTTAAATAAAGAAAATTATTGAGATAAATTCTCAAGAATGGGTAATCGGCCAATTCTAGAATAATTAGAAGTCAACGAGAAATGTACCAATATAGGCAATCAGAAACTATAGTAGTATGGTAAATTTTAAAAATAATAAAATTACTTACTCATATTCTATATTATCAATAAATATATTTAAAAATATATAAACAATAGGGTTATATGGAAATATTTACCTAAGTCTTTTTTCTGCTCTCCAAAAGGCTTTACAAGCTCCTTGATTTTTCACTTTATCCTTTAGGTAGGAAGCCCCTGGAAACAAAGCATCATTTCAACAGTGGCAATTATAATCTAATGCATTACATTTTAGATACTTCGGTCAGAGTAGATCTTTTTATTATCTCGACGTTTCAATAAAAATCTTTTGTCCTCGTCAGGAACGAACAAAATGTGGGGTCAAACTTTCAAAATGATGAAAAGGACGTGTCCTGAAGGTCGTAAGCATATAAAGCTGGCTGAATGCTATGAAAGAGACCAATTGGCTCACCACCCTCAGTAGAGGAAGGCACTGAAGGAGGAATGCTATCTATGGGAATTATTATCAATTTATTTCTCCTGGCCATATATATGTATTGGAATTGGCTATACACATTCCCTTTCGGATTCATTAAAAAGAAAAAACAACAGCCAAGCACCTACATGTTTCAGGCTGTGAGCCCTTGACAATGTGGTACAAAATATGTATATTTGTGGAGGTGGTCTCTGGGTTTAGGTCTGGTTTATGGTGATTTGAAATATTTTTGTGTCCCTTTTGCTTTTGTAAATTAGATGCCAGGTAGTTGATGACTTCTGTACGCTCCAGGAATCTGGTTAACTAAATAAATAATAATAATAAATTCGGTGAATATATCGATTTATGTTTTTTATCTGTAGACTCTTTAATAAATGATTTTATCCTATCATTTATCGATAAATTATTTACCCAGCATCTATACATCAGAGATTGTGAGGCAAATTATTAAGTAGATAAACGTATACATACGAGAGAGATAAAGAATAATATAAAATGATCTATTTACGAGTACAGATACAAATATTAAACAATCTATTTACCTAATTTACAAAATCAAAATGGCAATAAAAATATTTCAAGCCATCATAAAAAATATTATATATAATTCTACTGTCCTAAAAGCTTATGTCCATAGTTTGCTTAAATACCATTTCTGAGATTCCACTCTTCAGTGAAGCATATATAAGCAGAATGATCCAATACAGTATTAGAGCTCTGAAAAGCGGTCTGGTAGCTTAAATTGGCGAAATCACAGTAAGGACAGTAGAAGTTTGATATACAAATATACATTCGTGTCTTAATTATATAACATAAATAATTCAATGATAAATCAATATTACATTATTTTATCAATGCGATGACACTTTTACGATGATAATACAAATTTGTTTGTTATTTTATTTGTTTACTCTGTAATAGACGCAAATATATCAATATCGCGCCTAGTTGATTCATACAAGGTTGTCCCAAAAGTTCGTAAACACTTGCAAAAAATTGAAATACCAATATTATTCGCCCTTATGTATAACTAGCCGAATGACCCGGGCAACGCCCGGGGTTTACCCGATTAAATGCTCTTATTCAAATACTATTCGTTACAATTATAAATTGGCGCCGTGGATGTCATTCTTGTATAATATATAAATTAGTTTTAAAAATTGTAAAAAAAAAAAAATGCATCGGCCGGGAATCGAACCCGGGCCACCCGCGTGGCAGGCGAGCATTCTACCACTGAACCACCGATGGTTATGAGAAATGGCCATATTAGGGTATTTATTCCATTCACAAAAGCAAACGGTGACAGAATTGATTATTAAGAATTGTTGCTTGATGACTCTGATAACTGCATATATTAATGTCTTTGAATTGTGTATTATTATATATTCGCCGTAATAATATTATTTGCCAAGTAATAACAAAAGCACGAACTTTTGGACAACCTTATAAATAAATAAAAGGAAAAAAGAGGATGACATTTTGGCTAGAAAATATCTTTTTATTTTATTGTATAGAGGCTGCGACAAAATTATTCAAACGTAGATGAAGTAAAGGATCTTTTCTGATCAAATTGTCAACATTTATTGATAAATATTCTATCACAATACGTTATTATATATACGGGGGTCGGTGGAAGGGTGGACTAAACCGTTGGTATTCGACCGCTCTGACTCGGGATCGAATCCTGCATTGGGGACCTTTTTCTAATTTAAAAAAAAATGCTTCAATGGCCCCCGATTCTTGAAAAAAGTCCAACCCCACAAGCGAGTGCAAATTTCTGTGGATTGGGGGAACAAACTTCAATACATCTCTTGCTAGAATGCCCTGTCTTACAAGATTACAGAGTCAACAACGATTTAATAGCTTTAGGCCCTAGTGATTTAATTTCAAGTAAGGATACATATATAAAATTCAATTTCCTTTGTAAATATATTTTGGATTTCATTAAGAAAAATGGTCTTTGATGTAACGATCTCAAGGAAATATTGGACATATTATATGGCTGTAAACAATATATAGGTGTATGTGTGTATATGTGTGTATATATTTATATATTTTAAATTTAATGATGTAACTGTAAATAAAATTCAAAGAATATCTCTATATGTAAATAATATTAATGAATCTTTCTAAGTTACTTTCTGTGCATCTTTCCATGTTGAATATTTTCTTTGTTATATTTGTATGTACATTTAGCGCAAGTGTCCCTAGGGGGACATAGCGTTTAGAATTGAAATAAATAAAAAAAAGCGAGTGCAAGTAATCAAACGGGGCTCTAACACATTTGTAAGTGCGAAAATCGAACTGCTTTTCACATGGGTAAGCATGTGGTGCACTCACAGTAAAACCAGTCGCTAACTTCTACCCACCATGATTATCATGGCCCACGTGTTCTAGGGATAATAAAAAAATAACAATTTACCTTTTAATTTTACTTTCTTGGTGGGCACTAGAGAGCCGGGGCATGTAACACATAAGACTTTGTTAGCTCCGTCTGTCATACATCTAAGAGGAGGTACATTTAGGAATTTACTTTACCATCTTCTTCATTTTCTTCCTCGTCTTCTTCATCTGTACTCTTGCTGTTCATGTTTTTCAATTTCTTCCTTTTGGCAGCGGCTCGTCTCCTGGCTGCACACGTATACATACACATTTTATCAATCGTTTTTTTTTTACATTTTCAAGTTGGAAAATAATGTTTCAGCTCACTAATCACACAATAAATAAATATAAAGAAATAAAAAAAGGAAAATTAGAGTCAAAATTACGAAAATACTATATTTTAAAAATATTTTGGGATAAACTTTCACACAGACAGCGTCATTCAAAATCATAATGAGAAATATTCGTCGAATATGTACTTTGAAAAATGAACACTTATAAATAATATTGAATTACGTTTTTTACCATATCTCTCTTTCTCACCAAGTAAAAAAATAAAATAAAAACATCTTATTAGCGAAATGTTTTGTCTAAAATAAGGATAATATTTGCAATGAAAAATAATATTAGTAAATATTCATTGGTTATGAAAACATATTTTGCGGAAGAGCTTTGCTCGATGCAATACCTTAAAAGTATATGTATGTACCTCTACAGACCTATAAGCTTATGTCCATAGTTCAATAAACACCCCTAAGCTGCCTTCCATAGAAAATACAGGGTATACTCCAAAACAATCCAATACAATAGTAGAGCTCTCTAGAGATTAATTTGGCGAAACCGCTGAGAGGGTTCACTACTGATGAGTCAAGCCCTCTCGTTCAATAACTCATATCATTGCAGTAAGTTCTGTAGAGATAATATTTGATGATATTTAAAAGAAACGCATTGTCAGTAAATTTATTTGTGTGAAATATTAACAAAAAATAATATGGACATATTTCTTTTTATATCACATTCATGAACAAGACTTAAGAAAATATCATATTTTGAGGTCGCCAGTCATCTGTATTTTTTTTTTTGAAGGAGACAGAGGCAATTTTGTTCACACTTGGTTATCTCGTGTGTCTTCAATAAAGGTCACTGTAATATATTTCAGAGTTATTGTCTGTATCTGATATACATGCTAAAAAAGCATCTCATTCCCACCCCCCTTGACCGTACAAATTGTTAATTGCTTGTACCCAGTGATGGGCATTAAAAAAATATTTTTTTCAATTAAATTGTTAATTGACTAAGAAATTAATTGCTAATAAATTAATTGCAATTAAATCAATTGCAATTAATTTAATTGCAAATTGCAATTTAAAGATTAATTGCAATTGATTTAATTGCAATTAATTTATTAGCAATTAATTTCTTAGTCAATTAACAATTTAATTGAAAAATAATTTTTTAATGCCCAACACTGATAGACAAAAACAAAACAAAACAAAAAAAACACAGGCCAATGGAATATTAGAGCGGCCTGGTAGACAGTGTTGGGCAAATATTAATTAAAATGATTTATTAAAGATTACCAATTAATTAATTGTTAATTGTAATTTTCACAATTAACAATTAATCAATTGTTAATCTTTAATAAATCATTTTAATTAATATTTGCCCAACACTGCTTGTACCATATCAATAAATTTCTGTTGTATGCTCAGGGAATTACAGGTGAGAATATGTAAGCTCTTATTTTTATTTTCCCTCATAAATATGTAAATATTTGGCGAAATAAATAAAAAGTTTGACCTCTCACATAATCCAGTTTCATTTAGGAAATTCTACAAAGCGTGTAATATTTGTTCAGCCTTCATATATATTAATAATTTGATAGCCTAATATATTGTAACAAAGTATTTATTATTTTAGCAGAGTATTATTTTTTATGTTTATATTTTGCTATACTCTGTACACTTCCCTCTTTTGCTTATCTTTTGTTTATCATTCATAGTTTGTTCTTGACTGAAATAAATTGTTGTCTCATCCCGAAGTTGGTCTTCTCTAATTTTCCACGTGGCAATATAATAATACTAAATGCTATATGGCAACAGATTTCGCGAGCCTCAAAATGAAATATTTTGAAAGGTCTATAGACAACATTTTGTCCAGTGGAAAAAAATGTATTCAAATAGCTCACACAAAAGTTGCACGAGAATCTGAAATTTTAGTTGACAATTTCAACCTAATACTCATTGATCCAATATATTTAACAAAATTTTATTACACATTATATCAACATAAAATAAAATTAGACGAAAAACATGGTGAAGGAAGACGAGTTCCTCTTATTGATGCATAGATGCAAGCTATGCATCAAAAAAAGAAACTCGTCTTCCTTCCCCATGTTTTTCGTCTAATTTCAATTCAGGAAGAATTCTTTATCTATAAAATATTTTCAGATAGGGATTGAAATATTTACTTTTTCACGATGTTAATAAAATTGATGTGAGCATAATTGGAGGAAAAAACCTGGCTACATGGATACAATAGAAAAACAAAATGGCAATCCATCGTTTGACTATTTAAAGGGGAGAATACAGAATACATTTTTAGAGTGAAGATTTAAAAATAAATTCTTTGTAATAAAGTGTGGGTTTCCTACTAATACAATTATAAACATATGGATATACACTATTTAGTACATCCATAATGTTTATCTATATCTCTTTATTTTGAATATTAACCAATCCATATTTAAATATTCAGGTAAAAAAAGGCATATATTGGATTGAATAAAATATTTATTTGCCAATATTTCGGTTGGCTGAACGCCAACTTTTGTCATGGCATTACATTTTGTGTAAAAAAAAGCTCAGATGCGCATAGTGTTAATAGTAATTAAAAGCTTTTATTTAACTTGGTTCCCTGTCTGTCTGTCCACAAATCTTGTAATCAATTTTTAATATACTTCTGGACACGTAGAAATCTGAAATTTGGTACACTTTTCAGAACCTGATAACAATGCAAGTTGGCAAATATTCAGATTTCTGGGTTGTCAGGATGGTCAGAAATGAAAAAATTCAAATTGCCTTTCAAATTTTGTAAATTAATTTTAATATACATCCAGATTACATAGAAGTATGAAACTTTTAACACTCACTCAGTCCAATGAACAATTAAAGTGTACACATTTTCAGACTTCTGGGTGGTCGGAGTGGCCAGGAATGAACAAATTTCTATATTTCTTTTTTAAGTATTATGTTACGCCTCTTGCAAGGAATTGACCAATCCGTCGCGAGCATGGTTCCAACTATTTAAGCCTAATCCCCAGTGAACTTTTGATTCTAAGATTTGTAAATTCATGACTATAATATAATTAATAAATAAAAATACATTTAAAAAAGCTTTTATTTAAATGCCCTAAAAATGAAAAAATAAAACATTTTAGCTTCTGTCATTGAGCAATTAGATGTATCTGAGTGAAAATAAAAGCGGCGGAGGACGATCATATTTAGAGAAGAGGTAGAATATAGCAAACACTTATAAAATTCGCTAATCAACTGCTACATATTAAATCACATTAGGTTCGAAATTCATGGTGATTGTCCCTCGCCGATTTTATTTTCACTCAGATACATCTAATTACTCAAAGACAGAATATGAAGTTTTCTTTTTTCTTTTTTTAGGGCATTCAAATAAAAGCTTTTTTACTTTTTCTAATTATTTTCACTTTTTAATTATTTTTATATATATATATATTTTCATTTACTAATTTCCCCCCTCCCACACCTTCACCTTGGTAAATAAATATTTTTTAAAATTCCAATATATGCCTTTTTATATATTATCTAAACATCTATATATTGTGGAGCAATCTTATCCAAAGACAACTGGTTCTACCGCATACAATGATAACTTTAAAAGGCTCTCCCAATTATGAGATCGTTGCCTTAGCTAGCACTATAATTGCGGTGGTATCTTTATGATATAGGCCGTGCCAACGATCATGAAGAGTCAGGTAGGTTAAATGGCTACAAAATACTTTTTAGTTTAATGGCGAACGAAGTAGAATTTAAAGAGGTGGCTAGAGCTTTAAGCGCGTAAGCTTTTGAAGGATGAGAACAGGCTCGGCTAGGGCCTTGATGCCTCACATTCGATCCAAGACTTTGCAGAGAGCGTCCATGTTAGTTAGATGGGGCGCACGAAGAAGAATTTGAAGAGGCAAAGGTATCTGGAGCGTTAAGCGAGTAAGCTTTTTCAGGATGGCAACAGGCTTGGCTAGAAATTTGATGCCTCACACTCGATCCAAGAGTTTGCAGAGAGCGGCTATCACCTATGTTCTGGAGAGTGCTAAAAGGTTCCCCAGCTTGAGGATCCTCGCGGTATCCTTAAAGATATGTAGATCTTGTGACGCTGAAGTGGAATGTAGACCTATAGGGAGGTAAAGGAAACAGCCCCATTCTTTTGTAGACGAACCAAAAGAAGACACAATGATCTTCTGTAATCTATTTAGAGACGATATTCGGAGATCGGTGCTGACGACGAAGCTTACTAGGCTTATTACGAAGAGAAGACGTTCGAAGAAGTTTTCTGTGTACTAAACGATGCACTCAAATTTCAGATACATTGGGAACTTTGGCCTGTGACCTTTATAAAACAGACCATATGTTCAATTACAAACTGAAATTACTGATAGTAACTTTTTTTTTGTAAATAGAGAATTTGTGTACACCATGCCAGATGGAATAGAAATCAATCGAACCACTTATATGTCCCATTTTAAGCGTCTAAAGAGACTATTCAGAAAAAATAACAGAAAATTAAACCAAGATGGTTTTTCTATCACGATAACAAATGATAGCATACAGCCCATTCTATTTCGCGCTTTTCAAGAAAAACATTGCTTCTTCTCTTCCGGAACATTCTAATATTCAATTACTTCATCCTTTGCTTCAAATTATAAACTATTTCAAAGAGAAAGGTTTAACAGGAAAGAAAAATAAAAAGAAAATTACTGATGGTCCTAAGAAAAGCCTTTAGAAAATTGATTCAATGCTTGTTTCTCTAGCAGTAAAATATGGAGGGTTCGATTTATTGCACAGGAATAATATTTTGAAATTTTATTATATATTGTTCAAGTGTAGTTATGCGCTAGTCCAGAAATGTTTCATCATATTTTGTTTAACTGTGGCATCGTTGAGAAAATATTTTCTTGATAGGTTTCTAATTACTTGAATATGGACCTTACCTTCCATTATGTGATGTTTCTCTTCATCTGTCGTCCGTTCTTCTGCCAGGATAACTTCTTCTGCACAACACATCGAGCAACACACTTTCAAATATCCAATTTACTTAGCTTTATCAAATAACAACAACAAAAGCTTTATTAAGGCATTCCATCTTATAATGATTGGCGTACAAAAAAGAAAAAGGAAAAATGAAACCAAATATTTGCATAATTAAGGGTATGAGAAGAGAGTTATTTCATATATATGTTATATAAAAATGTTTTTCAAATATATTTCAATGGTTTAAATTACTCTGTTAAATTGACCACCAGAGGTCGCCGTTTTCCCTAAAAAAACCATTGTTGTTGTTTCCCGATGGCCGGCTCAAACCTTTTGTACATTATGTAAATAAGTTTTTCATTTTTTGATTCTTACGCTTTAAGCCAGGCAGTACCTTTCTCAAATTATGTTTTCTATATTCCATAAGCTCAATTAAAGCAATTTTAATCTTCAAAATTTTTATTATACTTTCAAGATTTTTATCACGACTGCATTGCTATGGCATAATCCACAAGATAATCAAAAATCAACAGAAATCTCAATTCATTTTTTATATAACATACATGTTTTGACTTTTATTTTGTGAGGCTATTTTTTCCTAAGACCGCCTTATGAAGGTTATATAGTTCTATAGCTGTGTTTTTAGCTACGACTTTGATCAGTTGAACTGGTCTAATATTATATGATTAATGATCTTCAATTTTTTTCTTTTCCTCCTTCATATAAATACCATCGGATAGATAGTGGGACATTTCCTTTGTAGGTTTTATTAGTCAAAGTTTACAATAAATGGCTTTATTTTTGATTATTTGAAGGCTTTGTAGAATACTACGTCTAACAATGAAGAGTGGTATTTGAATTGCTTAAAAACACAAGCGTGTTAAAATAATTTAAATATTTTATTTAAAGTACGGATAACTATTTTCCATTGATATACCAAGGAGAACAGTTTAAAAACGAGTCAAAAACCATTTTGGTTCTTGTAAGATTTCTCGAAGAATCGAGACCTTTGAATGTCATCAATATTTTCAAAAATGCAAATTTTCAATGGGATCATAAGTTTAGATAACAGAAAATAATTGCAGGAACTCGAATCTTTGTAAATAAGCTCGGTGATTACACCAACATTCTGGGAAAATTTTCTTACATATCTACTGGTCTACTGAACGGGGAATTGTTTCGAAATGGAACCTATTCCTTGGTTTGGATAATCAGGTCGTATTCGAAGGATTTTATCTTTGATATTCTGTCTCAATATTTCTCTATAATTAGGAGTACTAGCGGCTTGTCCTTAGAGACAAATTCATGGCGTAATATTCCATTGCTGTCCTCTAGAAGCACACTTTTGACTTTTGAAAACGAACCTTTGGGAAATCTGCCAATTTCCATCAAAACTAGTTGTTTAATAGTAGGATCATAAGGAAAACATTCCCTGTTCCATCTCCTGTCACAATGGAATTAATGGATATTTTGATTCGAATCACTGTTTTAAAGATACCTTTTGCATATTCACAACACGCTTTTGTTCTAAATCATCACACACACACACACAAAAATAAAAGTTGAATAAACGGGCAGCAACCTGGCTATTGCTCAATTTTTCAGCTATGAATTGATGAATATTGCCTCCTTTTTAGAAATTTACTTCATCTGCCAGCATAGGGACAATCAAACTGATCTTTTTATATTGCCACGTGGAAAATTAAGGAAGACAAAAACTTCAAGAGGGGACAACAATTTATTTCAGGGAAGGACAAAACTATGAATTGTAAACAAATGATAAGTCACTAGAGAAATTTATAGAGTCGCAAGATATAAACATAAAAATGACCACTCTGTTAATAAAAAATAATAAAATTAATAAATACTATGTTACATAAATACAATTAATAAATACTATGTTAAAATATTCTTTCTGTTATATTAATGACGCGGCGCTTTAGTTGCCAACAAATATTTGACATATCCCTATATATACAAAAGTCAGTGTATGTATGTATGTATATATATATGTATGTTATGAAAATAGAGCAATCCATACTTAAATCATTAGATAGTGTTAAGGTTCATTTGTCCTTAACGAATTAAAAGCCGTACTTTAGAGGACTGTATAGGTTTTTAAACAACCCAGACGACACCCCAATGGTGATTCCAATGCCCAGGCGACACCCCAATGGTGATTCCAATGCCCAGGCGACACCCCAATGGTGATTCCAATGCCCAGGCGACACCCCAATGGTGATTCCAATACCCAGGCGACACCCTAATGGTGATTCCAATGCCCAGGCGACACCCCAATGGTGATTCCAATGCCTCAGCCAAAGAGAGAATAAATCACGACCAAAAACTATTCACATTCACACTTTATTTAAAAACCTCAATTATATACAAAGATAGTCAGCGGTCAATATTTACATAATCACAGAAAATTAAATTAATAAATAAAATAATATCCTAGAAAACTCAACAGATAGTAAAAAGGCATATATTGAATTGAAACTTTTTAAAAAGATCTTACAGTTTTTTGTTTGAATCATTTTTAATTTATTTTCAAATGTTTTAATAGATACATATATTTTTATATTTATCTCTTAATGAATTATTAATGAATTATATTTTATGCTCTTAATACAAATATTTAAAATATAAGCTAGACCTCATTATTTTTCCTTTAATATTTTAAGATATGTAACTTATTCTGATTGTAATTTTTATAATAATTTTTCATGCACAAATATTTCCCCACCTACTTTGTATTTTAAATGATTTCAACTGTAATATTATAACGCAATGCGGCGCTGAGTTTGTGTATACAAAAATGTAATGACTCGATAAAGGTTGGCGTTCAGCCAGCCGAAATATTGGCAAATAAATATTTTATTCAATCCAATATATGCCTTTTTACTATCTAATATATGTATGTATGTTTGTCGGCTATACACGTCCACAATACGCACCTAATCTCACTGAAAATATAACAGTATATAGAGTAGAATCTGGAAAAACCTATAGTGAAAATACTACGTCTCTATCCCGAATATTATTCGAGTTATTTGCAAATTTGTCTTTTCGTTCGCAAGCAGCGCCTCTAGCTGTGAAGATGGGAGGTAATATCAGCTGACCTAATGTACATGTAAAACGTGTTTTAACAGAACATAGAGAAAATTCTGAAGAGATATTTGTCGCATTTTTTGACAGGTTCCGGGCAAAAATAGTTGTTTTTAGTTAGAAAATGATGATGACAATATTGCTGTATCATGTTTGATTATCAGATACAAAATTATATCGGGAAAAATTCCAAAAAGCAGAGACCACGGTTGAAGGCAGTTCATTTTTAGTATGCAGCAACAAAATTCTACCAGAAATACATTCGAGCAGAAGACACAAAAAGCCAGATCATCTCTCTATAAAAATATCGCTTCTCAGGCACAAAGTTTGGAGCTAAACGTTTCACAAGAGTGAAATCCACGGCGCCAATTTATAATTGTAACGAATATTATTTGAATGAAAGTATTTAATCGGGTAAAACCAAGGCGTTGCCCGTGTCATTCGACTAGTTTATATATAAAAGGACGTACCTGGACTGTAAAAAAAAAAAAATCTCAAAATATTTCGAGGAATTTCTCCCTTTTTATCAATAAATTGCACGATGAACTTAAAGGTAATTAGCAATTCTTCTAGATCATATTTACACAACTTTGTCATTAATTGACTGTTCCATGTGATCTACAAGAATTTGGAAATTTCATTTAAGTTCATTGTGCAATACATTTATATAGAGGGAGCAATCCCTCGAATTATTACACTGATAGACAAAACTTAAGGAAGTTGTACCTTATAGCATATATATATATCGGGATTCAGAAAATAACTCTGAGAGATATTTGATGCACAGTATATATGCTATAAGGTACAACTTCCTTAAGTTTTGTCTATCAGTGTTATCAGCAAAAAAACAAAAATGCTTTTTTATTTCACACATCTAGATATATCCATTTTTAATATAAATATAGTAAATGGATAGTCTTTTGACTTAAAATATTTGACAGTCTAGTTCGTCGTCAAATTTATCTGTCCACTTTTGAAACGTGCAAGCCTCCTGGATAGTGGTGGAGGTGAGATAAACAATCATAAACATATAAACTTGCTTCATTAGATTAACTATCTAACTGGAGCTTTTTCTCCAATTTTAAAGCTGAATATTATTATTTGTTTGAGGTTTCTTTTTAGAACGCTTCTTGCTTTCTCATTTGGCTTAATGGTAGAAAATTTCTAATCAAACTATTTTGTATTGGCAACAGAATATTGCTGTCATTAACTATGTTATTTATCATCATCACTACACATATGGGGGTCGGTGGAAGGATGGTCTAAACCGTTGGTTTTTGACCGCTACGACCCGGGTTCGATTCCCGCATTGGGCACTTTTTTATGTTTAAAAAAATAATGCTCCAATGGCCCCCGATTCTTGCAAAAGTCCAACCCCACCAGCGAGTGCAAGTAACCAAACGGGGCTCTGGCACATTTGTAAGTGCAAAGTCGAACTGCTTTTCACATGGGTATACATGTGGTGCACTTACAGTAAAAGCAGTCGTCTACTTCTACCCACCATGATTATCATGGCCTGTACCACGTGTACTAGGGATAAGCAAAAAAAAAAACTATACATATAAATGAGTCAGACCAAATAAAAATCTATCATCATATGTCACCTACTTGTTTTCTTAAATTCTTCATGCCATAGAGGATATAATACAAACAATTAAAGCAACGGTACATGATGTGAGACACCATTTATAAGCAGGTTGGTTTATAATTATATTTTAAAAGGTTAACGTCAACCTTTTTTATAATTCTTAATTTGGAAGTTTAGTCAGTGAAAAATTGTTATCGTTGAAAATGTCGACAGCGGTACGATGAAATGTCTAAATAAAGGATGAAGTATATAAGATCTTTGAACTATTTTTCACGCGTATGATTTTTTTTTAAATAATCAATTTTCAAATGCCTTTACTGCAATGATAAAATAAGTCAAAAACAGTTTAAATATATTATAACAGATGAAGCCCTAATGCATTATATTAATGAGGTATAATGATGAATATAATAGTCGGTGGACGAGTGGGTAACCCCCTCGATTCCCGACAGTCATGAACCGGGATTGAATCCCGCGTTAAAATTTGTTTAATATGTGAATAACCTTCACATATTATTAATTGTTCAATTATCATGAACTAGGTTGCTCTTGCTGAGCGGTACCTATTTATGTGAATTTGAACCATGAAGTATAAAACTAGATGTTCTGTAAATGTGTCAGAGATAGAATGGTACCTGCTCGACAGATCCATTCCACGTAGCCGTTGAGCTCCCTCTCCAGCTGTTGTTGTCGCCGTAGTTTGAGGAAGGCCTGTCTGTTCTCTACTCTCTCCCTTTCTTTGGCGAATTCTCTGCACAGCACACAAATTTGGGTGAAACAACGGTAACATGTCGATTTACACGAAATTATACCTTTTTTGCGAGGTTTTTCTACATTATTGAATAAATCATCCTCCCACTGCCCCCTTACTGCGATGAAAATATATTGGGAGGACTTGGACTATTGGTTACTTATCATATACACTCATGGATAAGACTTCAGGAAGTTGTACCTTCTAGCATGTATAACGGGATTCACACTCATGGATAAGACTTCAGGAAGTTGTACCTTCTAGCATGTATAACGGGATTCACACTCATGGATAAGACTTCAGGAAGTTGTACCTTCTAGTATGTATAACAGGATTCACACTCATGGATAAGACTTCAGGAAGTTATACCTTCTAGCATGTATAACAGGATTCACACTCATGGATAAGACTTCAGGAAGTTGTACCTTCTAGCATGTATAACAGAATTCACACTCATGGATAAGACTTCAGGAAGTTGTACCTTCTAGCATGTATAACAGGATTCACACTCATGGATAAGACTTCAGGAAGTTGTACCTTTTAGCATGTATAAACGGGATTCATACAATAACTCTGAAAGATATTACAGTGATCTTTATTGAAGACCCACGAGATAACCAAGTGTGAACATAATTATCTCTGTCTCAAAAAAAAAAAAAATATCACGACTGGATGGCCAGTCAAAGACTTTTCACTACCTTAAGTTTTATTAATCGGTGTATATATATATATAAACATTCTATATATTCTCGTCTTCTATACATTCTTAGTATCAACAAATAAATATATTGCTATATTTGAAAATATGGGCCTACTTTTTCTCAACCAATTAAAATCAAAGGAGATTAAAGACAAAAGAAAGACTATCTGAATGTTACATTATGAAATATCAATAACCAAAGACAAATTAAATGATATACAAATACCAAAATTATAAATTATAATATATTTTTTCAAAATTTTGAAATGTACATGAAATAATGAATATTTACCATAAGTCGGTGGATGAGAGAGTAACACGCTCGATTCCCGAAAGTCATGAACCGGGATTGAATCCCGCGTTAAAAATTGTTTAATATGTGAATGGCCTTAACATATTATTCATTGTTCAATTATCATGAACTAGGTTGCTCTTGCTGAGCGGTACCTACTAATGTGATTTGAACCAGGCATGAAATAATGCCTATGAAATAGAGAATAAAGCTATGAACACTATTTTAACCTGAAAAGAAATGTGTCAAGATTTCTCTTCATAAAATCACTAATAGCAGGGTTGTTTTCTTTGTACATTTAAATATTTAAATTAATTTTTTGCATTTTATAAATATAATTCTTAATTTATATTTCAATAAAGGTTTAAGCGTTAGCTAGCAGTAGTATCCGAGTTTTACCTTTTCCTTACTCTTTAAAGCTGCTAATTCTCTCTCTCTAATGTTCAAATTGAAAATTCTTAGAATTATTTACTAAGTGCTTAAACAGTGATGAGTGATTGTATAGTATATACACTCATAGATAAAATTTAAGGAAGTGGAAAGTTTTCGATGTCGACGCGGTCATCTGTTTATTTTATTTTTAAGGAGACAGAGGCTGTTCACACTTGGTTATCTCGTGTGTCTTCAATAAAGGTCACTGTGTATCAAATATATTTCAGAGTTATTGTCTGAATCCCGATATACATGCTAAAATGTACAATTTTGTTACGCAGACTTTGACTTTATCATTATCGATGCTGACGTCACTACACACTACTACGCTTCATGACTTTTCTGTTTTGATTCTTCGCTTGCTTGTTTACAACAATTGTATTGGAACAAGTCATTCCTTAAATAAATAAATATATATTAGTTTATATCAAAAGGGATGTCCTCGTAACTACAAAACAAGTGAGTACAAAACAACTTGAAATCCTTAAAAGAAACATCGTATTTTTGCTAAGCCTATCAAATTTCCTTAAGTTTTGTCCATGTGAGTGTATTTATAAAATTCCAAATTCAACCTAAATAATGTCTACGTAACAAAATCCAATCATTCTCAAGTCGATAAAATATACCATTATAGAATAATTACAACAAGATCCACAATCAGCCTATTTTATAAACTTATATATTAAAGACATTAATGACAATCTGCTTCTTATGATGTAACTATAGCGCCATCTTTTATAAGAAATTGAAACTAATTCTGATGCGTATGATTCTTCTTAAAATATAACTATTTTCTACTGCCCTTACTAGAATGATAAATTAATGGGGGGCCTGGCTCATCAGTGGTGGACCCTAAACTGGCGAAACTGCTTTAGGGTTAACCACTGATAAGCCACATTGTGTCGCAGTCTCACGCCATTCTGGCCTTAACTACTCGTTTCATGATTTTTCAGGATGCCTAGAATGACCAGTTTTTTTTTTTGGTCGTTGAGGTACAGCTTGCACCACGCTGATGAGGGCCAACAGCCCGAAACACGTCCGTGGTTAGCTTTTCTTGATTAATCAAGAATGGGTATTTGGCCAATTCTGGAATAATTAAAAATCAACGAGAATAGTTGATATTTATTCCGATAGATGGCGCAAGCCATCAGCAACTTTCAGTTGCACGATAAGGAGATGCCTTTTTTTTTTTTTTTTTTATAACTGATAAGCCAGGGTTTAACATTAATTTGTCATAGCAGTTTGGGCAGTGGAAAATTGTTTTATTTTAAAAATAAGCAGACGTATCAAAAATAGTTCTAATTTCTTATAACATTTTTCTTATATACAACCTTTCAAAATGTGTTTATTATATTTAAAAAGTTATAAATAGAAATTTTAAAATATTTTTAAAAGAATACTTCATGGAATCTAATAGCTTATACGATGTTATATTTAATATAGAATTCTATTGTTTTATATACACACTGAGAAAAACAACGTACAGCCAATCAAAATGCGAATAAAATTTACAAAAACGTATACATATAAATATTATACATGTAGGGGACATGTAAATTATTCTTTGGTATTTCTGTGTTATGTAAATTTTAATTGTTTTTAAAAAAATCATATTTGTTTGTTGCAAATATGCAAAATTTTTATTGTCTAATTTATATATATATTTTCCTATTTGATTGAATTATTTATTATTGTTATTCTTCCTCTCATTCTTTTGGTTACCTGAACAAAATAGCCATAGCGAGGTGCAGCCATAGTGATTCTAATAAAAGGCTTGATTTTGCAAGAAATTATTTATGTGAGTGTCATTGCTCAACCACCACATATATATAAGACGCATAATAAAATATATAATATAAACAAGATGTTTGGCATTTCTATTTGAATGTATAAATATAAGACGATGTTTTAAATCATCGATCTACAATAGAACTACTATACATTTGAAAGAAAGGTAGACCTACCCACTTAGGACCCCCAGAACTAGATTGAGCATGAAAAAGGATCCTAGGATAATGAGGGGAACGAAGTAGATCCAATTGAAGGTGCTTCCTAAAGCATCGTTGGTCTACAACACACAATACAAAGTTTTACTATAAATTCTATTATTAAATTTTAACTTTCATTGCAAGTTATTTTCTATAGGTTTTATATATTTATATACATATATAGTCTATATACATTTGTGTGTATATATTTGGAATTTTAGTCATAGAGTGCGTTTTGTAAATCTATATATATAAAAATGGATGTTTGTTGGTCCGTTGGTCCGTCCGTCCGTCCGTTCGTCAGTGATAATCTTCTACATCGCTCAACCAATCGTGATGAAACTTTGGGAAGATGTTTAGTATACTACCGGGATGGTTTCTGGCTAATTACTCTTTAGAAATAACCTTTCGTTGCATTTTTATTTACAATAAAAAGTTAATTCACTCGCAATCAGCGCCCCCTCGCGGTAGACGTATGGCCTGAAATAGCCTCGCATGAGCTTATTTGTAACGTCAAGCTTAGCCTATAGGTTAGGTACACAGCTTCGTACCCCCGCAACCTAGGTTCGAGGCTCAGCGTGGGTGTTTTTTTTTTTCATTTCTTTTATATTATTGTAGCAAATTATTAAAAATATTATTTTATTTAAAATGTAGGCCTTTTAAAATAAAAATTAACATAAACAATTTTTTAATAATACTAGCGGTCGTACCCGGCTTCGCCCGAGGTTTTACCCGAGTAAAGGTTTGTCTAACGAACATTTGTTAAAACAATTCTCTATAAACTTATAAAAAAAAAAGATATATTTTGATAATTTGAAACTCGTAAATCTGAATCTCTCGATAAAGAGAAAATTTTTTCCCGGTCCCTGTGTGCCGTGTCATCCTGAATTTTGTCTTTCATAATTTTCTACATTACAAAATCATCGTTTTATCTAGTGAACATATTTTCCCGGTCCCTTGAAAAATACTCGATAAGTTGAATAAAATCATGGTCGTGAATCTCTCGATAAAGTGATTATTTTTTCCCGGTCCCTGTGTGCCGTGTCATCCTGAATTTTGTCTTTCCTAATTTTCTACATTACAAAATCATCGTTTTATCTACATATTTTCCCGGTCCCTTGAAAAATACTCGATATGTTGAATAAAATCATGGTCGTTTATGGAAGATGAACGTAGTTCCCGGAGGTCACCCGCCCCCCGCGCGCCAGGACCTCTTGATCCCTCTGATTGGTCGGTGGGACCGACCGGCCGGACGGGGGGCGGGGCTTAAGCCTATCTCCGTCGCAAGGTGGCGCTGCTTGCGAGTTAAAGCTACAAATCTGCAAATAACTCTAAGGATATTAAAGATATTCAAGAAATTATTTTTCGTAAACCTTTCCGGGGATAAACCTAATAATATCCCAAAATATCACGGCGATTGGATGTATGCTTTTTGAATCCATAGAGGACACACACACACACACACACACAGACAGACATTCAATTTTATATATATAGATTTGTAACAAACCTAGGTTCGAGGCTCAGCGTGGGTGTCTTTTTTTTATTTTCATTTCTTTTATATTATTGTAGCAAGGTCTGTTTTTACAGCATTATTATATTTTGATTGGTTTATTTTAAATATGTTTGTTATGAAAGCTCTATGTAATACTATTTAGAGCACATTTTACATTTTAAACACCTAAGCCCCCCTCTTTTTAATATTGTAGCAAAGTATTAAAAGTATTATTTTATTTTAGATGTTTGCCATGAAACTTTGGGAAGTTGTTTAGTATACTATCAGGACGATTTCTGGCGAATTATTTTAGAATAATATTTATAACAATAATTATAGCGAAATTAAGACATAGTGATTATATTCTGTGTTTGTGCATATATAAATATTTTACAGAAAATGTGAGAACGTTCTATTAGAATATCTCGAAAACAAAAAACAATACATATAAACGAGTTCACTGACATATATTAATGCAGTGATTATAATCAATGATTACAATGAAGGGCTATATTATCTATATATATAAAAATCACTTTCAAATTTTAACGTAACGTTCCATTCTCAATCCCGTAGGGCTTTAGATCGGCTAAAACATTTTTATCTTTATGAGTGAATATTAACTCTACTGTACTGAATAGTTTATTATAATGTTAATTTAACATATTACAATTTAGCCACAGCAACGCGTGGCCGGGTTCGCTAGTATTTTATACTAGACGGGTGACCCGGGCTTCGCCCCGGGATTGACCCGTGTGCATATCTACCCGAGTGATATATATATTTAGATAATAATTTTTTTATAATATTGTTTGTTTTTAGCATTATCTATTTGTTTGCATCAGCATAATTTAATCGTTGATAGAGAGCGCTGTTCGTGAGCTAAGTAGAATAATTTGAATATATAGTTTTAATAATTGATTTATATATTTTTTAAAATAGCCTATTGTCTTCCCCGTATATTTTACCTATGTATGGAAATTCTGGTTTGAATTAGTGAACTACTGCGAATTTGTATACCGGACATACAAACAAACAAACAAACATACTAACATTGATTTATATATATATATAGATATCGACGCGTGAAGGCATCGTGTGCTCAATCAAAACAGTTTGAAAATAAGGAAAACCCTGACGAAGTTAGACGTACAACCTAGCGAAATATTGGAATTTTTAATAAATAAAATGTTTTATATTACTTTTGATCCAAAATATTCCTTTTAAAAATTAATATATATATATATAAAATATTCAGAAAAGATGCATATATTTGGATTTATAAATATCTTAATGTGTGTTATATAAAACGTTATAATTTCTAGAACACAAAATCGTTAAGTCGACCATCAGATGTCGCGGCTTCAGCCTATTTAAACCTAATATTTTTGTTTCCCTTTGGCCGGCTCAAATCCTTTTGTAAATATGTAAATATGTAATCTTTTATTTTTTATTCTATTCGCCTTTTAGTCAGGTATTTATTCCTTAATTATTTTCATCAGTTCATTTGAAGCAAATTGTGATTCAAATTTTCTTAATTATATTTTACTATGCTTTCCATGACTGCATACCGATACCATAAAATATTCATGTGTTTAAAAAGAGAAATATAATATTTTCTTAATAATATTTATCATAACATATATATATAAGTATAACATAAAGTTACGAGAGTATGATACATTCATTTACCTCTATATGTCTGTATATAACCCTTTCACAATTGCAAGGATTTGTCCCTTGTCATGGATTTCCCTGTAAATAAGTATTAGGAATCACGCGAACGGTAGTTTTCTATTGAAAGTTTATTCTACCCACATGCCAAAACAAGCTTCTTTTATATAGACAATTTTGGGCTACTATTTACATAATAGTTATTATATGATAATTTACATGATGAATTGAAAATATATATGCAAATATTATACAGTGACAATATCTACCTCCCCCCCCCCAATATCTGTAAAAAATCAATATTGACAGATCAATGCAGATAATCTAAAGATAATTTTGGGAATCAACAAGTCGACTTCAAAAACATCTTCTACTCTTGTACAACGAATCACAAGTTTTTACGAAGGAGCTTCTTTATTTATACTTGAGTAGCTCAAGTATAAATAAAGAAGCTCCTTCGTAAAAACTTGTGATTCGTTGTACAATTGTATCAATTATACGGAGTTTACCTGTAGAAAATCTTCTACTCTATAAAGAATAATACGAAAAGAACTTCAGAAATAACCGCTCAACCGTTAGTGGTGTTCTGAACCTATGAACTCTGCCATAGACTTGCCAATAAATCCGTAGTATGAACTAGATATAAAAAATATAATTGTGAGAATATTGTCAATAATATTATGTAATCATTTATGAAATAATTAAAATAAAAATTAACCAATTTTAAAATTTATATGATGATAATGATGAATTTATACATTTAGAATTCATAAATAAAGATTACGTAAATAATTGATTACACTGGTCAACAACATTTTTGCACAAGAGAACCTGATTATGTTTCTAGTGTAACTTTTCATGCTGAACTCAAAATTCTAATCAGAAATTTCCCATCACCTATGGTATTTGCGTGACGGTCTTTTTTTAGTATTGGGATAAATACAGTAAAAAATGCAAACAATGTCACGTAAGCAGTTTTGCATAACTCTTATTAGATTACACTGGTTTATCAAAAAATATTTTTCTTTGTCCACAAAGAAATAGCATCTTATCTACATGTCCTGAATCTAAATATACCATTAGTTTTTTTTCTATTACGCAATATTTCTGAGATACACCTAATTGAAATTTGGAAATATTGTTAATATATAGGCATATATGAACGAAACATATTTTTTATTGAAAAGCAGTGACAGTGGATTTTCTTCTATACTTTGCTTGTGGTAGATCCCTCTTGAGTGTCCAGTAGTAGTCGGCAAGCATAGCGGGACTCCATTTACCTTGGTACCGCTACTCCATGCTTGATATATCTTGATGAAACCTCTCACCATGCTCATCGCTAACTGCGCCAAGATTGTCTGGAAAGAAATCTAGATGTGAATGCAGGAAATGGATCTTGAGGGACATGTTACATCCCAGTGCCTTGTAGGAAAGCAACAGATCATTAACTATGTCTCGGTAATTTTCAACCTTGACACTTCCTAAGAAGTTTTTGCAAACGTTTCTAAAGGAATTCCATGCTGCTGCTTCAACTTCATTCAAACTATTTTGAAAATTTCCATCCTGCTGCAATTCTCGAATCTGAGGTCCAACGAAAATGCCTTCTTTAATCTTCGCTTCACTTATACTAGAAATTTTTTCTTTTAGGTAGGCAAATCCACTGGCATTTCGATCCATTGCCTTGACAAAGTTCTTCATTAATCCCAGTTTAATATGTAATGGTGGTAAGTAAATAATTTCTGAATCGATCAGGGGTAGATTTGCAATATTTTTATATCCTGGAGTAAAGATTTTACGGTTTGGCCAGATTTTTTTAATGTAATGCCTTTCCCTATCTCTGCTATCCCACTCACACAGAAAACAACAAAATTTTGTATATCCAAGCTGTAATCCACGCAAGAGAGCAACGACTTTCAAATCGCTGCATATTTTCCAACCGTATCTTTCATATTCTATCTTTTTCAAAAGCAGTTTCATGTTTTCGTAAGTCTCTTTCATGTTGGATGCATGTATTTATCCCAATACTAAAAAAAGACCGTCAGGCAAAAACCATGGGTGATGAAAAATTTCTGATTAGATTTTTGAGTTCAGCATGAAAGGTTACACTAGAAACACCATCAGGTTCTCTTGTGCAAAAAAAAAGTTTTTTTTGTAGACATGTGTTATTTTAAGAAAATTTTTAAAAGGTTTTTTTAATACACTAGATATAGAAGATAATAAATATTTTAGCTACAGCCATATTGAACAATTAGATCTATATGGGTGAAAATAAAAGCGGCCGGTAATGATCATTGTATATTGAGTGGAGGGGTAAAATATTCAGTAAAACATAAAAACTTGATAATCTTTGTTCATATTAAATCACATTAAGTTCGAAACTCAATATAATTGTCCCCCGCCCTTTTATTTTAGTCATATAAATGTAATTGTTCAATGTCAGTAACTGAAATGTTTAGTTTCTTCTTTTTAGTGCATTTTAATGGAAAACCTTTAAAAAACTATTAAAATAGTTCATTATTTATGTAATTTTTTAGAATCCTGAATTCTAAATGTGTATAAAAATTTGGCATCAACTTTTAAATTTTAAATTCTTAAATTGTTTATTTTAATCATCATAAAAATGCTTAAATATTTCTGACAAAATCTTCAAAAATATTTATAGCGTTAGTTCATACTACCGATTTATTTTTATGAAAGGCCAGGAGCTTATTAGGCCACAAACGGTTGCGCCTTTTTTCCCTTTAATATATGTACAAATTATTCAATTCCCTACAATCACGGCCACCTAGAAGTCTGATATTTTGTACACTTGGATTGATAGCTTGATTGAGCGAATATAACAAATTTTACACTTCTACGTGATATGGAAGTATATATTGAAAATCGATCACAAAGTTTGAAAATAAGTATAGAAATTAGTCCAATCCCCGACAACCCAAAAGTTTTAAATATTGTAGACTTACATTGTTAGCTGGATCGAGCGAGTGTACAGTATGTCAAATTCTATGTATGATTGTCAGGAAGTATATTAAAACGTGAGCACAAAAATTGAAAGGAAATATAGAAAATTATTCCAGTCTCGACCATATTTTTATGGAACTTCAACCACTCATTACGTCGAAGAAACGGCTGCGCCTATTTTTGTTCGTTTGAAAGGAAATTCTCTTCTTTAATATATTCCCGACCTTCACGGCCACATAAAAGTCAGATATTTTGTACACCTGCAGTGTTAGTAGGATTGAACTAGTCTACTAAATATCATACTTCTCAATGTAATCAGAAAGTATATAAATAATTGATTACAAAATTTGAAACGAAATATAGAACAAATGTTCCATTACCGACCATCCCGATCACCCAGAAATCTGGAATTTTGTCAACTTGCATTGTTAGCTGTATTGAGGGGGTCTACAAATTTTCAGAATTCTCTGTGGTCGGGAGATATATAAAAAACTGATGGTACAGGCCATAATAATCATGGTGGGTAGAAGTTACGACTGCTTTTACTGTAAGTGCATCACATGTCTACACTTGTGAAAAGCAGTTCGACTTTGCACTTACACATTTGCCAGAGCCTCGTTTGGTTTCTTGCACTGCTGGTGGGGTTGGACTTTTGTGAGAATTGGGGACCATTGGAGCATTTTTTTTTAATCAGAAAAAAGTGCCCAATGCTGGAATCGAACCCGGATCGTAGCGCACGAAAAACAACGGTTTAGACCATCCTTCTACCGACCCACTGATCATAAATTTTAAAAATAAATATATAAATTGATATTAGTCTCTCGATTACCGAGACCACCTAGAAGACAGAAACTCTCCTGTTTCCGTAAGTAATGTTAGTACTAAGTTGGTGCAAGAGTTACTCACCCAATACAACATGGAGGTCCAGCCCTCCATGGTAATGCACTGGAAGACGGTGAGCATGGCAAAGAAGATGTTATCGAAGGAAGTGATCCCAAAGTTGGGTCCCACCCAGCCTTCGAGGCAGAGCGATTCGTTGCGGTCGCAGATGAACACTCCCGCGGGGGCGTGTTCCGGGTTCTCAGTCTGGTAGCAGGGGGTCTCCTGCTCCCCCTCAGTCACCATCTCACCTGCATCCACTTCACTCTCAGACTACACTCTTTTACAACAATCTCCAGTCGCTCAACTTAACCATTACTTTATTGCATTCACGGACAAAACTTAGGGAAGTTGCACTTTTTAGCACCTTTTTAGTGTTTATTTTATATTTTTATAAGAAATTTGAACTATTTTTGAAGTGTGAAGGATTCATTTTTAAAATAAAGATTTTATCATTGCAGAATAGGCAGTAGAAATTGATTCATTTTTAAAAGAAACATACGCGTCAATAGTTCAAATTTTTTATAACAGATGGCGCGTTAATGCATCACATTATTTTATATTTCTATGATTTAAATGTGAATATATCTGTGATTTTTTAAAATATAATAATATATAAATTCTATAATTCTATTTATATTAAGATTCTATATTCTAATATTCATGAATATACTATTCAGAGAATTTATTATTTTTATGTTGTGTTATTGTAAATATGTAATTAAAGAAAAGTGTTGTTGTTTGATGGTCTAAGTTTTAAATATAGATTATACAAGCATCGGGATTCAGACAATAACTCTCAAAGATATTTCAGTGACCTTTATTGAAGACACATGAGATAACCAAGTGTGAACAGCCTCTGTCTCCTTCATAAAAAAATAGACAAGGTCAACATCAAAGACTTTCCAATTCCTTAAGTTATGTCCATGAATGTATAGAGATTATACAGAGAGTAATCCACTAGACCAAGGGTCGGAAAACTACGGCTCAGAGCCACATGCGGCTCTTTGGCTGTGAATCTGAGGCTCTTTATATAGTTCCATACGTAAAAATTATTTATGCGAAAATAAGTTATTTATTGTATTGGTAATAAAAACATTTTGTAGTAGCGCGTCATCTGTTATGAAAATTCAAAACTATTATAGACGCGTATGATTCTTTTATGGTAACTAGAAATTGTTTAATTTTAAAAATAATATATAATAGTTTCGAATTTTAAAAACATTTTGTGGCTCTTTAAAAAAATTGAAATTTTGTAAATTGTAATTTTTGACTTTTCCGATTCAAAAGATTGCCCGCCTCTGTTCTAGTGGAATAAGTCGAATAGTTATATCCACGAGTTGTATAAAACACTGATTATGGTTCAAATTATCTTCTTCTGGCGTGTATTTGGAATGATTAGATTTTTAGATGCAAAAGGTCTAAAAATAGTTAAATGGAGAATATTTATTATATAGGGCGTTAATTGAGCAATTTAGTAGGAATTTTTTTCTGAATTATTATAACCAGAATGGCAAGAACCGAAACTTATATTTATTTAAAAAATTATCCATTTTATCAATATTCAGAATGAACATATCAGAATTTCATTAAAAGAAAGTAACCCTGGAAGTCTAATGTTTTTAAGAATATCCTATATCCAGACGTAAGCGCTTTGAGGTAGGGACGATTATTGGCATTCTTGAAATGGAAGTTTTGAGAAATCTCTCGAAGGAATGGCCGTAACGCAATATCAAACAATGAGACAATGGATTAAATAGGCACTATCACGTGTAGACACAGGTTCAAGAATAAGTACTACAGTGCAAGAAGACTGCCGAATTGTACGAATGGCTGCTGACGTCAATAAGAACGACTGTATCCCAGATTTTGTCACCAGCTGCTCAAACATTTGTCAGCCGATATCATGAAGCATGGATGCACTTTCAGACACCAGATGAGGTATTCCTTAACACCATGTTACGCCAAAAAAGTATAAACTGTTGTACGATAAAATACAATTGGACATGCTATTGGTACAATGTTGTGCTTAGTGATGAGTCCAGATTCTGTCTTTACCAAAGAGATCACAAACAACCATTCTGTTGGCATTCTGGAGATTAAGCTCATCCATTGGTGATATCTGAGCGTGACACTCATGTTCAACATCTGGTGTCATTGCTTGAGAGGAGAGAAATAAAATGACACTATACAAAATTCATAAGTGTCAAAAAATAGGAAAAATATGTAAAAAAGGGCAGGTGTTGATATTAAATACAAAAATAGCATATCCTGACCGCTCACACGAGAATTTAAAATGGCAGAGCGCCATAATCGCGGACAAAGGCCAACAGCCGAATATCATGGAACAAACTAAATCAAAGTTGAGTTCATTTTTGTTCCATTAGATGGTGCTCTCCCATATAAAATTATCATGTGAGCGGCTAGGAAATCCTATTTTATTGCAATTGTGTGTTAAAAATCATCGTGCAAAGAATATCTTTTATTTGCATTCGAAAAAGGCTAGCTTTCGAGCTTGTATATCTTTAATAAGCCTATTTCCATATAATTAGCCCAACAAGTTAGCCAATATAGGTTATAGAGTCTCTACACGCGTTTCACACCAATTGGGTTTAAGTTCAAATGGTCATGGAAATCAAATACATATTGATATTGGCGAACTTGAGTTCAACTAGTGCCGCGCATACATACACAAGTAGAAAACTTTATAACCCATATTTGCTAAGCTAGTTTGTCTTATTACAGTAGAACTTGGATAATTCGAACTTCTTTAATTCGAAAACCTCTTTAATTCGAATATTTATCTTGGTCCCTAGAATTTGAAATAAATAAAATTTCCGTTTTTAATTCGAATTTTTGGATAATTCGAATTTTTTTATGGTCCCTTGGGGTTCGAATTATCCAAGTTCGACTGTATAAGGATATATGTCCGATGAAAATTTTTGGATAGAAAAATACGAAAAATAATACGGATTGCTAGCTAATTTTGACATTATAGATACGTCCCTGTGATTTTAATCTTAAATAGCTACACTCATATAAAAAACATAAGGAAGTTGAAAGTCTTTGGTGTCGCTGGTGATCTAAATTTTTTTCTGAAGGAGAGAGAGGCAATTTTGTACACACTTGGTTATCTCATGTGTCTTCAATAAAGGTAATTGTGTATCAACTATCTTTCAGAGTGATTGTCTGAATCCCTATATACATACTGTCGCGTGTTTCCCCTCTGGTTCTTCGCGACGACCTTTTTTGCCATGGACCACCTACCCTGGGCTTTGTTGCCTCACCTATGCAGCCCTACCCTGCAGATAGCTCAAAGACCCTCTGAGAACCACTACTCACGTGGATATCCTTTCCCTCTGTTCTCAGGCAACTTACAACTTCCTTAAGTTTTGTCCATAAGTGTATATAAACATTAAGACGTTAATTATAGATGAATAGGGACGATAGTATAACTTACTCCGGTCCTCCAACTTATAGCAGGTCTTGTGGAGAGCACCGCTGTAGAACTCAAGGCCTATAATGGCGAAGATAACAATGGCGAACAGCACCAACAGTCCAATTTGGAGCAGTGGGGCCATCGCCTTGATGATGGACTTGAGGACCACTTGAAGACCTGTGGCGGTCCAGGGATTGTAGGTCAGTCCACGTCTCACTATATATACCTACCCACCTATGTATGTATACCTAATGTAAACAACATGTGTACTAACTGTGTACTAGGTCACGCAGTTGTGGAGGTATCACAGAATTATTTTATTTCTTAGTTATATCCATTGACTCAGTAAATTATTATTAATTCTTTAAGATCCATCTATTATATATATATATTTACACATACTATCCATTATACATATGTATTTGAGATGGTACTCTATTGAAATTCCTTAAAGAAACTTTGCAAAAGAAATAGATAACTACACCTGATTTAATAGTTAATATATTTATTCTATTATAGAGAGAGAAATGTGTAATAATACCTAACAGTGTTGATATCCAAATCTGTTGCATTCTATAAATGTAGTTCTTACTTCTACCTTTTCTTGTAAGGGGCGTTATTCTTTGGGTATAGCTAACTTATTTATGTTTTTTTTGGACACAACTTGAATAAATATCATATTGTGATTACTGACAAAAGTCTAATGCTCACAAATTTCTAAACTACTTCCCTAAGAATAACTAATGTAATTAGTTTTGGATATCATTTGTTGGTTGTAAAATGATTTGGAAAAATAACACTACATCAACCAATAATATATTTAATTCTCGATCTTTCAGTAACTCGCTGACATTCTCCTCAGGAGAATAATGTAATTTGGTGATTAGAACATGTAGGGTCTAATATTTGAATGTTTATAGAGAATCTGTATAGATTTATTCAAACATAAAATGCTCGTATATGAATGCATACAATTACCAAACAGACTATAAAAATGTTCAGACTATATTAGAATAATGGACTAAACAATAGATGTAGCGAGATAGTAGATTCAATAACTGGGAGGGTGTAATACTGACGAGCAAAATATTCCAACCTTTTTTCACCTTCTTTTCAATATAATAGTAGAAATGATTGGAAAACAAACGAATAAGACAAATATAAGTGATGAATATTAATTATCAGCGCTTAATATACAGTTTTTTTTTCCAAAAGACAAAAAATAATTCTACAGTAATCAAACTGAAGGTGAAAAATATTCGGTGCAAATTGCTCATTAGATGTGAATATTCTCAGCTGTTTTGTCAATTTGATCTACCAAATGGCTATTAGAGAATAGTACTCAGTTTAAATATTAGAATTTTCTTTTATAGAGGTAGAAATTATAGGCACTATTTGCTTCAATACATAGAGTTCTTCAGATTAATGGGAAAGCACAAAATACTACATAAACGACCATCTAACCTACATTATTTGAAAGCAATGAATAATGCGATTTATTTGTCGAGGTAAATGCTAATTCTCTCTGATAAGTGATACACATTTTCCTCAATTACAAAAATACGTTTTATACTAAATATTAGAATTAGCGAAATATGATAGAAAATATGCTGAATCTTTTCTTTTTCTTGTGTCTGCACATATACAACAAATTGATGTCTTTTGGGGTATTAATGTATAACCTTTGAAGAATGTATGATACCGTGAAAGAGATGCTATATATAAACCACAAATTAAAAGAAATTAGTCTCTTCGATATATTTAAAAGTTATATGTTAGTTCAAATATGAATTTAATTACCAATATTTCAGTTTTATATGAACGCCAACCTGTTTTAAAATATACATTATTCATTTTCTAAACGTTGAAAATAAAGTTTGTGTTGTCAATATCTTCTTGAAAATAAATGAAATTATTCCTTTTATTAAATAGAATATCATATAAATCTTCAAAATGATTATGTAGAACAAACATATTGTGATTTTTATAATTGTATAAAATCTCAATAAGATGTAGTCCGTGGTCATATATTAAATAACAAGAGAATGAATCGCCAGACATCATCTTGAAGAAGGAATAAAAGTTTAGGGCGACGTGTTTCTTTCATTTGTGCTGTATAATCGGCAAGCTTTCGGACTTTGACGTTCTTCAACAGGCAACTATCCAAGAAACTAGAAGATAATATATCCCCTCTAGTATCTTGTATAGTAGCCTGTAGAAGGATGTCATAGACCGAAAGCTTGCCGATTATACCGCACAAATAAAAGAAACACGTCGCCATAAACTTTGATTCCTTATTCATTATATTATATTTTAATAAATATCTAATACATATATATTTTTATTGCTCTTTTTCATCTCTCTATGTGTGAATATATCTATTTTATTGAATATAAAAATGTATAAAAAAGGTTATTCGTTAAGATGAAAGCTAACCCTTTTTATGCCCGTTGATAGTTTGTGAATATGAAAATTTTCATTTCAAAATTAAATCTTCAAATTAATAAAAATGAGTTTTTTAATGTTTAATATTGGATAGATGTTTTTATGTGTGGTGATTAGAGAGTAGTCATGCTAGTTATGTGGCAAGTGGTAAGGTCGCACACAGGAGGCAGGATTCAGTAGTAAACACCCGTAAGAAGTTGATAAGAGAGGAAAGAGAAGGCCCGAAGACTACCCTGGGAACAACTGGCGTGGCGAACTGTCACTTAATCATTAAATCCTGGTGTTTTTAAACTCTTATGACGAATGAAGACATTAAGACGCGAATGATTCTTTTTACAAGCAAATCAAACTTCTACTGTCCTTACTGCGATGAAAAAAAAATAATGGGAGGGCCTGACTCATCAGTGGTGAACCCTCCCAGCGGTTTCACTAATATATCTATCAGACCGCTTCTATGGAGCGAAAATACTGTATTGGATCATTCTGCTTTTATCTGTTGCACTGAAGGGTAGAATCTTAGAAATGGTATTTAATCAAACTATGGACATAAGCTTTTAGGACAGTATAATTGCATTCAAATTAGGATGAATAAGTCCCTAGAGGGAAGGGGAGCGAGACAAGAGTTCATGGAAATGTTTGTTTTCAGAAGGCTGGAGGACATATGGTCACTCAGGGGGTTCTACTGACCAGGCAATTTTCTCTTTCTTCTCCTCATACTCTCACACTGGCTATTTTTATTTAAATATTTCTATAAGATAAATTTATACATATGATATTATGACATTTATACATTAACTTATTATTTTATGATATAGAATTACGTTTATTGGATACATACAATAAGTCTTTATTTTTAATTTTTTTTCGTATAATAACACTAGTACCTTTTCCTTCTCAATATTTGAAAGTTGTTTCTAGTAAATTCCAATCCGTAGATCATGAATATAACCTTCATTTTTCAAAATTAGCTCAAATTTTTAAAAAACACATTTAATTTTATAAAGAAGCTGATGTCATCGATATCATCAAAATATTTTGAAGATATTGACTTTATAAGCATAAAATTTAATCAAAAAAAGCTAAAAATTAGATGAAATGCATAAAATTGCAATTTTATATAAAGAAAATGTTTAACAATACATTTATTTTCATGAATAGTTTTAAATATATCAATAATGCCGCATAATTGCAAAGCTATTTCTGAAATGTTCTGCTACATTTGTGAAAAATTTACAATTCCCAAGCAGAGGAAACGTATCTCCCCAAATATAAAAGAATGTTATAAAAATAATATTTTGGTGTGGCCATAGGTGATCAAAAAAGTGGTGGTGCCCCCATAGTGTGTGCGGAACGTGATATCAAAGGCTTTTGCAATAGAAATCGGGGAAATCAAAAGGTATGCCCTTTGGTGTACCAATGGTTTTCGCGAGAACCAAAAAATCACCATGACGATTGTTATTTCTGTGTCAGCAAAATCACAGGCCTTAATAGCAAAAACAAGCAAACTAACTTTTATCCTGATATGCCATCAGCTAGGCAGCCTATTCCTAAAGACCTCGAGAATCCCATACCGATTCCTAAAACGGTTCAAGAATCCTATATCAAAAAGGATGATTAGCACACAGCATCTACTTATATATTTGCCTTATTCTGTCTGTTTGTCTGTTTGTCTGAAGCTCACGGATAGAATGCGCGCTCATTGGCTGCCAGGGAACACGTGTCCTCCCTGCCCCCCTCTAGACAACCCTGTTATTCAAAACCATACATCCAATCGCCATGAAATTCTGGGATATTATTAGGTATATCCCCGGAAAGGTTTTCGAAAAATAATTTCTTGAATATCTTGAATATCCTTAGAGTTATTTGCAAAATTGTAGATATAACTCGCAAGCAGCGCCGCCAGACGGTGATAGGCGTAAGCTTGCTGCTCCACCCCTGTTGACCTTGGGTCATCGTGTGAGTCACAGCATGATGCAACAAAAAACACTCTCTCTGGGGATTGCGGCGTCAACAACCTGTAAGTTTGCCTCTCTCATAAACCTGTCTATACAGACCACCCTGACTATAGCGACCACTCTAGACAACCCTGTTATCAGCTGCCTGTCTATACAGACCACCCTGTCTATAGCGGTCACCTTAGGCAACCCTGTTATCAGCAGTGTGATACATCCACCTGTCTATACAGACCACCCTGTCTATAGCGACCACTCTAGACAACCCTGTTATCAGCTGTGTGATACATCCACCTGTCTATACAGACCACCCTGTTAATAGCGACCACCCAAGTCAACGTTTTTAAAATATATTCGCACTCGGGTAAACCCCGGGCGTTGCCCGGGCCATTCGTCTAGTTTGCATATAATCACCAATTAGAAGACCCTGAATTTATTTCAAATGAAAGTGGCATTCCACATTTATTTGATCAGGCATCATTAAATGATCGAGTTAGGGATCTAGGGCTATCAAAAGAAGCAGCAGAAATCCTTGGATCAAGATTAAAGCAAAGGAACCTCTTGTTACCACAAGCCAAAATCTCTTTCTATCGTAAAAATTAACAATAGGAATTTTACAGGGCTTGCAGAAAGGAAACACAAAGTATCCTTGCTTTTTATGCAAGTGGGACAGCAGAGACAAAAATAATCATTATATACAAAAAAATGTGGCCTGAAAGAAGTATGTTTCGCTTAGGTCAACAAAACGTTGAAAATGAACCGCTTTTCCATAAACTAAAAATGCTTCTTCCCCCTTTACATATAAAATTAGGGTTAAAGAAATATTTTGTAAAGTCTTAAAGAAATATAGTGATGCTGTCAAATATTTAATATTAGTTGTTCTAAGATAATGGAAGGTATTTTCATTGGACCTCAAATTCATAAACTAATAAATGACGAAGAATTTATTTCAACATTGAAAGAAGATGAGAAAAATGCTTGGCTTGCACTCATCGATTTTGTCAAACACTTTTTAGGCAATAATAATTCACCGAAACATGCGAGAATCGTAGAAAATATGATTTACAAATTCCACAAGCTCGAGTGCATAACGAATCTAAAATTTCATTTTATGGATTCACATTTAAACTTTTTCACTGATAATCTCGGTGCAGAGAGCGTAGAACAAGGTGAAGGCTTCCACCAAGATATTAAAATCATTGAGCAATGATATAATGGTCTGTTGAATCAACATATGGAGGCGGATTATTGTTGGAATCTGATGACAAACAAGCAAATTATAATAGACTTCACAGAAAAAATCTTTAAATCCATTAATATATATTTTTTATTACTTCCTAAATATTACTGCATCTTTATAAATAATGTTTATTAAACCAAATAAAATGTTTTTTCGCATACACAGATTTTTGTTAAGACCTTCCATCTTATATATACGCCAGTTTAACTGCGAAACCGCTGGGAGGGTTCACCGCTGATGAGCCAGGCCCTCCCATTAATTTTTCCATTGCAGTAAGGGTAGTAGATTTTTTTTAATTTCAAAAAGAATCTTACGCGTCTGAAATAGTTTCGAATATGAATATATATATTTTTTAAGTTGAAATATATCTCAACTATTTTATATCAAATAACAGTGATACCTTTTTAATACTTATTTCGATAATACGCATATTTTTCAATAATTCGGATTTTTTCATAACATCTCAACTTTATGAAGGTATTTTAATGTATTTCAAAAGGAAAAGAGGTTTCTCTTTTGGCACATATAAATTAAGATGAAAAATAAATAAGGTATTTTATTAATATTTTGCGGAAAATCAGTGCAAGAAGTAAGTGTAAGTAATGTACAAGTGTATTTCTACTGTCTCAAAACTTATGTCCATAGTTCGCTCAAATAACCCTACAAAGAATGTTTCTCTTCAAGGCCTGATATATATATAAGCAAATTACACCATTTAAGAGTAGAACGCTATGGCAGATCAAACAAGAAGAAATAGTTATAATGGATATACTATAATAAAAAAAAATCATATAAGATAAAAAATAGTAGTTCGCATTTATAAATGCAGCTTTTCACATGTGTTGACATGTGGTGCACTTACAGTAAAAGCAGTCTTTAACTACCCACCATGATTATCATGGCCTGCACTACGTGTGTGTACTAAATATAATAATAATAAAAATAAATAAATGCAGCTTACGTGTGCTAATGCAAGATGTTTAATTTTGATATTTTTTGTGATAAAAAAAAAGTTTGACAAAAATTATTTTAAAAATCATCAATATGTAAATGTTTTGTGGCTTCTTATGTTTATGAAAGAGTTATTACTATATAGATAAAAACAGATAAATTTTAGATTAATAGATTACTAATGGATATCCTTTTTGTGTGTATGTAAAGATAAGTAAATCCATATATCTATTCTTATGAAAAATGACGCCCTTTTTAATTGGATTTCATAATTATATATATATATATATATATATATATATATATATGAATGAAAGGCATATATTGGATCTAAATTTATTATTTATAACCAATATATTTAGGGGCAAAACGCCTCTCTTTATCAAGGATTTTCTTTAATTTAACCTAAATCACGTGGGTATGTGATCCACTCATGCTATACAAGATCAAAGTAAGAAACTATCTGATGAAAATTTCACTGTATATAAAATCTATGTACAATGGTTATATTAATAATAATAATAAGTAAAAGAGTATATAATTAAATAAACATTTGATTAGATAAATGAAAAGACTGACAAATATTATAGAAATAAAATGAGTAAGGATTATGATTCAATATGTTGTGTTGAAAAATAAAAATAAAAATATATTACAAGTATAAATATATACAAAAATAATAAAATAAAAAAAATAAATAATAATTTTGGAAGTATAAATTCTCTATAGATATTTGGTAGGTCAATTTTCCTATTTATTCTTTCTGTATCTTTTATAGAGGCCCAGCTTTCTAAAAATAATCTGCAGTGTTTTTCTTCAATATTCTGGTATAAAATGGATGCTTTGTCAAATTCGGGTATATGACTATTGTTTAGCGCATGGTCTACTAGGATAGATAATGGTTTATGGATACGTAAAGCTGCTTTGTGCTGGTTAATGCGTTCTTTCAATGCTTTGATGGTTTCCATGCAAAACCTGTCCAGCCATTTACATTGGAGAAACCAGCAAAGCATTAAAAGAACGCAATAACCAGCACAAAGCAGCTTTACGTATACATAAACCATTATCTATCCTAGTAGACCATGCGCTAAACAATAGTCATATACCCGAATTTGACAAAGCATCCATTTTATACCAGAATATTGAAGAAAAACACTGCAGATTATTTTTAGAAAGCTGGGCCTCTATAAAAGATACAGAAAGAATAAATAGGAAAATTTACCTACCAGAAATCTATAGAGAATTTATATCTTCCTAAATTATTATTTATTATTTTTTATTTTATTTTATTATTTTTGTATATATTCATACTTGTAATATATTTTTATTTATATTTATATTTTTCAACACAACATATTGAATCATAATCCTTACTCATTTTATTTCTATTATATTTATCCGTCTCTTCATTTATCTAATCAAATGTTTATTTAATTATATAATCTTTTACTTATTATTATTAATATAACCATTGTACATATATTTTATATACAGTGAAATTTTCATCAGATAGTTTCCTACTTTGATCTTGTATAGCATGAGTGGATCACATACCCACGTGATTTAGTTTAAATCAAAGAAAATCCTTGATAAAGAGAGGCGTTTTGCCCCTAGAAATATTGATTAAATAATAAATTTAGATCCAATATATGCCTTTTATTCACTTATAGATATTATTATGGATTGCTCAATCTTTAAAATAATATATATATATATATATATGTTAAAATAAAATGAGATTCTGCTGATTTTGGAAAATTTGGAATATGCAGAATTATTAGCTGTTGCCCTATTTTGATATCCAAGAGCATTTTTTACGATATTGTTTTGCAGTCGTGGTAATACTGCTAAAAATAGATCAGATCACTATTGATTTAAATTTGCTCATCAATATAACTACTATAAGCGATAGAACTCTTCCTGTTTAGATAATCAAATAAAGTAAAGCACGAAGGAAGATGAGTTTCTTTTTAATAAACGCGAGCGAGCTTCCGGGCCACACGCCCTTATACTGGTAAAAAAGCTAAGAGATTCAAAGAGATACAAGCCTATATACGATGGTATACTATGGTAAGCAATATTTGAGCATATTTACATTTTTTTTACCTTATAGACGGAGAAACAAAATACAACTATGATTACAATTAAGATATGCAAATATATATGTGGGTGAGACAGGTAGAAACGTGGCTCTTAGAATTTCAGAACACAAAAGGAATATTAAAAACAGTGACCCCGCTCCTTAATCTACCAACACATGTCTTCCACAGGCCACACATTCAACCTCAGCCAGCCGACCATTCACTACCATCACGTTCCAAACCAGCACCAAAGATTGGTGTTGGAAGCTATAACCTCTGTCAATCTGAACAGCTTTAATAGAAAAATAGACATACCAGATATTTATAAAGTATTCCTGTCCTGACCTGTTTATTCTGTTTATTCTGTCTTCCCTTCACAGTGATATTCCGGTCTTCCCTAATGTGTCAGATTAGAATTTACCTCATTGTCTTTTTCCTTATATTTGCATATCTTAATTGTAATCATAGTTGTATTTTGTTTCTCCGTCTATAAGAAAAATGTAAATATGCTAAAATATCGCCTACTATAGTATAAATAGTCTTGTATCTCTTTGAATCTCTTAGCCTTTTCAGCCAGTAGAAGGGCGTGTGGCACGAAAGCTCGCTCGCGTTTATTAAAAAGAAACTCATCTTCCTTCGTGGTTTATTTTATTTGATAAATACAATTAGAGAAAATCTCTGTCTGTTTTAAGGCGTGTAGAACAAGGGAAAACAAAACTTATTTACATAATTTACAAAGGTTTGAGCCGGCCATCGGGAAATGACAACAACAGAGTTTATATAGTGAAAACGGCGACCTTTGGTGGTCGATTTAACAGTAATTTAATCTATGAAATATATTTGTGACAGATAATATTTTTGCATAACATATATATAGTTTACTAATATTTTTTCAGACAGAACATTGTCGAGATATTCTATATACAGTTACGAGCGTCATCAATTCTCCATCTCTTAATCAGTTTTCGTCTCTGTCACCGTTTGCTTTTTTTTTTGGAATGGCGTTCTCCTATTGGTTGGCTACGATCACGCCACCTTTCCCCCCCCCCCCCCCCCCCATCATGCACCCCCCCCACTCGCTTTGTTGTTTTTGTAACTATTGTGTTGGAGCGGGTTGCTCCTTAAATAATCTATTGTTAACAATACCTCATTATAGGTCCGCAAATATCGAAAGTATAGGTATGTAGCTTTTGTACTATTAAGGTGTATATATATACACATACTTTATGTATACATACATTATGCTGATGCAAACAAATAGATAATGTTAATAACAAACAATTATTTTTAAAATATCTTATCTAAATATATATCACTCGGGTAGATATGCACACGGGTCAATCCCGGGGCGAAGCCCGGGTCACCCGTCTAGTAAGTATATATAAAGGATGAAACAATTAGTCACTTTTGATCTTTTACAGAAATGGATTAAATTTCAGAATCAATGAAATGAATAAGAAAAAGAGAATTAGAATGACCAAGCTCATTATTGGTTAAACATCCCAAGCATTTGGCCGTTTTAATCTACCAGATCACTAAAACTATTGTATGATCATTCTGCCCATATAGAATGCACTTGAAGCTTAGTTATTGGTGATGGTATATAACGAAAAATATGGAAATATGCTTCTGTATTGTAAATATTTCATACATATTTCTTTATGAACTAATTTTTCTAAACCTTCGATGTCACATTCCGCCCTGGGCACATAGATCTGACTTTGCCCGACATGTGCTATTGCCAGGAATTCCTTCAGGGCAGATCTCTGTTTAGGCGAGAGGAACTTAAGAACATCCTCTCCTCTTAGAAGGGGAGACAAGTAAAAGCTCCTGAATATTTTTTTGAGAGAATGATTCATTAATATTAGAAATTTATTTTTTTATTTGAAAAAAAATTGGCAATAGCTTTGAATACTTCCATTTTCTGCATACAAAAAGCGATTCGTGTACTATTTTACACAAGCGTATGTAATTGGCATATCCTATCAATAAATATATAAATAGTAAAAGAAATATCAATAAAAATCCAATATAGGGTATATTTTAATAGAATAAATATCTTTTTAATCTCTAGACATATAATAATTGAAAAGAAATACGATATATACGTCTTCAATAATCCTCGGTGTTGGGGAGGCCATCAATACATAGCTTCTGTGGAGTATCGATTGATGTCTAATGGAACCGATGCCAGTCGGGCCCGTTGCCAAGATGCCATCATCAGGTAGACATCATTTGTCATTAAATATTTCGCTGCTTCCAGGACGGATCAACTGATGAAAGTTTGATTGATGTTTTGCTACTGGAAAATTCATAGAAAATATCAAAAAAGAGGATTCCCGTTAATCTATATATATAGTTTTCTATAGTTATAATAAATACCCTTCATAAAATCCGTCGGAACTGTCGAACTAAATTTAGAGTATCTTTAAAATTACATTGCTAATACTCCACGGTTTATAAAGGACTTATAAACGACAAATTGGTTGGTCCCTTGGGGAGGGGCTTTTATAAAGAGAGTCGACTGCATTTTAAATATTCGAATTACAGTTTTAAAATTTTGATTAATATATATATAAATATATATGCCATAATATATACTCTTCCAGGAATAATAAAGCAAACCTACAGTCGACGGGACGGGAGGGTAAAGTCCGGTCACTTTAGACATCAGGGGCGACCACTGGGGCCCGTTACTTGGAACCTCAGGACTATTAAGACAGTTGGGGAAGGTGATGCGACACGAACGGCCGCCCGGCTGTTGCCGGGCCCGTCTCTCCCCCTCTCTCTCTGGTTGTCTGGGGTTCTTCTTCCAAACTTGTGGTGTCCTTATTTCTCTTCCCACCTTATTATATTATACCCCCCACATATATATATATATATATATATATATATATATATATATGCGTGAGTTTTATAAAAAAAAAACCTCTCGTAGAAATAGACGCTAAAACAAAGCGCCATCTATTGATCGTCTCTGAAAATCAGTGGACTCAGGCACACTGTCTAACAAAGCCACAACACCAGCTTTGGAAAACTCAAAATCGTCCACCTGGAGACCATGGTTTGGAGCTAATGACCTTCGTCAGCAGTTCAGGGCGAACTTTATTCTATGAAATCCTCAAGGGATCGAATGAATTCTTTACAATCTGTCAAAAAGGTGCTTAGCTGGTAGAGTAGGCTAGGCCAAATCTATGACTAAAAACAGATAATAGTTTTGACAGTCAAAAGATGGCGTTTAGTTTTATCGTCTATTTTGACGGGAAAGGTGACCTTTATTTTAATAGATCAATATCCTCCCGGCAAAATTTCTACCTATATATATGTTTAGATATATTATTTTTGATTCCTACATATGACAGCTTTTACGATTCTTTCTGTAAACTGGACGAGTTCCAAGATATGATTTAGCAGGATCGTTTTTGTAAGTACAAGTACTTGTATGTTGGGAGTGTCTAGATGGAAGCCAATATGTCGATTGGAAGTTTAAGATCCTTTTTTCAATTTAAACGCGATCTTTGTACCGAATTTTGATAACATATAAATGTAATTATAGTTGTTATGGTTATTGTACTTGTTTGAAAAATTATGATTTTTTTTTTTAATGTTTGACCACCCTAAAATGTTCACTTTGGATAAGTATTTTAACACAAGATCTTAAACAAAGGCGTAATAAAAAAAGTTGATTGATTTAAAATGAGTATTCTTATTTATTTTTTAACTTAAAAATATCAACCTATTTAAGATAAATTTAATAGATATGTAAAAAAAATCAAATGTTTTAATTCTCTAATGAGTCTTATTAATAATAGTTTGTATAGTTAGTGATCAGACACAGTGTGATATTGAAGTGTAGAGAAAATATTGAGGGCATAAAAGAGGTTAGCTTTTATCCAAACACACAGTACATGGCAGTGTAGGGGACAAGACACAAAGCGACTAGTCTAGTGCAGTGCAGAGAAGCAGCGGGTGCAGCACACTTACTTGGGATTCCAGAGACCAACTTGAGAGGTCTAAGGACCCTGATCGCCCTCAGCGTTCTCAAGTCTACATCTATATCTTGTGGCACAAGGAAGGTTATAAACCTACACACACAACTACTGCACTACACTACGGGGTACTGCGGCGTCTTCTGGTCTAGGTGAGAATTCTATAGTAGCTACACACACACATTCCCTGCGTCTAGAGGTGACTGAGACTAGAGGGCTCTGTGGGGACCCTCGTCACTTACTTACTTGGCGTTCGGGATACTAGTTTTAATGGACGTAACACTCGGAATGATCTGAGCATTCTTAAGTCTAAATTCTCGCTACTACCTTGAGCTGAGATGTTTAAAATTCTGCACGAAATTTCAAAACACAAGTTTTTCAATGATCTCGCAATGAGATGTTGAACAAAATATATATTTTTTTCAAGATGACAAGTTAAAGAATATTATTTTTTGCACATATTACTCTTTTTTTTTATAGACATGTAACTTTATATTTAAAATGTTCTATATTATTTTTATTTAATTATATATTACATTTTTTAGCACAAGAAAAATAAATGAAATAAAAACAATTTCAAATTATAAAGCAAATAATATGTATAATAGCAAACCGTTGTGTGTTGCAATATATATGAAATCGTATGGTTGTAATTTTATATATTAGAAATAGATGTTGAATATATAAAATATTACCCTTTTTAAAATGCATTGTTTACAAAAATAATAACCCATTTGGATTACCATGCTCCAAAATTATTTAATTAATTCAATTATAAATATCAGCATATAAAATTTATATAATAACATAATACCTTTGTATATATTTCCTGTAACACAATTGCTGGAACCTATTATTAGTAATGCACATATACTCTCAAATGGATAAATGCTTTATGCAAATTACATTTGTTAGATAGACTAATTCTAATATAACTATAGTCATTTTGCTACAAAATACAAAGACCATTCAAAAGGTAAGAGAATCGCGATATCAACTATAAATAAAATATACCAAGCGAATATATATGAAACGTTATTTGTGTCAAAAAAACATCCAATACTGCTTCAGAGGACTTAGCAGGTGACAAGAACATCGTACAAACATAGAGCTTTATCTAATTAACATTTTAAGGAATGGCTCGCTAAGGTGAACACATTTGTACTATATGATCAAGATTTATAATATGATTAACTAGCGCGCCATCTGTTATCAAAATTCGAAACTATTTAAAAGGCGTAAGATTCTTTTTGAAATTAAACAATTTCTACTGCCCTTACTGCAATGGATACTTTAATTTTTCCATTGCAGTAAGGGCAGTAGAAATTGTTTAATTTCAAAAAGAATCTTACGCCTTTTAAATAGTTTCGAATTTTGATGATCAAGATTGCAGGTTTTAACAATAACGAATAACACCAAAACTCAGATAGTATCAGAATTCTTCACCAGAATACCATAATTAGGGCTCAAAGACTAATCCTTGAAGCAATAAGCACCCTGAAGAGCCCCACAGCCATTAGCCAAAGAATACAGCTGCCATATCAACATATTCAAGTATAAACCATGAGATATACAATAGCCATTTAGAAATCGTATTTATTAACTCAGTGACAAATAAAGACTACTCTATGCATTAGAAGCAGCAAACAGGGAACTGATAAAATTTTCCTTATTTTTCTAATCTTACTCTTTGAATGGAATTCGTTATCTAATTTATAAAGAATCTAATAGGAATTTGAAAATATATATATGCATTAAAAATAAAAATATTTTTAAAAATAATTTGGTTGATTTAATAATAAGGCCTATTTTGCATATTATTCTAAATAAAGTATATATTTTGTAAAATGCTAATTGGCATATATGCTAACTCCTAATATAAAACCTTATAATCTGTGTATATTATATATTTTATAAACTTTTAAACCTAAATAATATATATCATCTAATACATTGATAAACAAAATTTTAAAATATTTTTGATTTCTTCTATATTGATAGAGATTTAAAGACAGGTATTTTTTTCTATTATAAAAATTCTCAACAAATACCTTATTGTAGAGTAATAATCAATCAGACTAACTTGGTTTAATGATTGAGAGAATGAAAAAATTATCATAATATTTTATAATAAATGATAATAAATAATAGGACAAACTGTTTATCCTATTGTGAATACCGTACTAGCTTGAATTCAAATTTCCTTGAACGGGTATTGATACACGTACGGTAGTATCTGTAGAAGAAAAATTCTATATACAGTTACGAGCGTCATTCCTCATCTCCTAATCAATCAGTCATCAGTTTTCATCTCTGTCACCGTTTGCCTTTTTTTTTTTTTTTTGGAATGGCGCCCTCCTATTGGTTGGCTACGGTCACGCCACCTTTGCCCCCCCCCCACTCGCTATTTCGTCTTTGTAACTATTGTGTTGGAGCGGGTCGCTCCCTAAATAAATATGTTTCTCTTTGATAATATCATCAAATATTATATCTACACAGCTTACAGCAATGGTAAAAGTTAATAATTGAGAGGGTTTGGTTCATTAGTAGTGAACTCTATGACGAAACCGCTGAGAGGGTTCACCATTTATGATCCAAACCCTCTCATTTAATAACTTTTACCATTGCATTAAGATCTTAAGAGATAATATTTGATGCTATTATTAAAAAGAAAAATATTTCCAAAATAATTGTCACAAGAAATTCAGCATTAAAAATAAAATAGAAATTATTGAACATTTATTTAGTTAATTTTATAGAATTTTAAGGTTGAACGTATAAGCATAGCTTGTAAGAGCTATTTGGTATTCTCATTAATTTCAATAAAGAAATAAAGAAAATTCAATCTTTCCTAGCATAGTTTTCTACCCATTAACTCTCTCTGTATAAGTGAAATGGGCGGGTGTTCTTCCAAAATTGAATCCTATTATTTGCAATATAAAAAGTCTTGATAATATTCCTATTTGAAAAAAGGTTTTAGATTCCAGACCTGACAATAAATTAATTGAAATATTTTAAATTTGTTTTTATTCGCTCTTCTATTTGTTTATCATTAGTGTTCCAATTACATATTGTATATAGTGACCTATGTGCAATTATTTATAATCTCTATTAGTTCTATAAAATATCCAAGTTCTTTCTATCAAGTTTAAAAATAAAGATTCCTTTCAAAATTCGATATTTTTATAAATTAATTAATTAATTTATTTCCTTTCAAATTTACAGTGTACCATTCGAGCATAAAGCTCACGAGTCACTTTTTTATATATTATTAAAATTGAATATTCTTTCTATTCTCTCAATAATTGTTATTTTCGAATTAATAAAAAAAAACAATATCAATGAAAGCATTTAGTTTGTTAATAAATATATAATAGTTATATGATTATATTTTCGTATAAAAACTATCCTATTATAACTTATTACACATTTTGAAAACACAAAAAAAAAATCCATCCTAATATATGAATATATTTATACATTTCGAATTTAAGGAGAAAATTGCTAAAGTGTATACGTAATAAATTGGTAAAACTATTTGCAAAGAACATCTCAAAAAGGGGCATCTTTCGTGCTTAGCTCTTTATCAAAGATTGATGAAGAGCTCATGTTTTAAAGCTTGCCATATCAACAAAATAATGTATAGCAAATTGTTTTATAAATTTACCTTGTAGAAATACTTTGTGTAATGTACCTATATGTTTTGATTTATCTAATGATAAACAAAACATGTACATAAATACATATTTACATATAAAATAGACATATATATATATGTAGTCCAACTAAATATCGAAAAATGAACACTTACCCTGTAACTACGACGACAAAGTCCATAATATTCCAAATATTATGAAGATAGGCTCCGGAATGCAGTATAAAACCTAGTGCTAGTATTTTTAACAAAGCTTCTACACAGAATATCCCTAAAAAGTAAGGTTCTGTTTTCTCCTAAACACACACACACAGAAATAGTGAGCATACAATATAATTATATATAAAAAAAACAATATTGTAGCAAAGAATTTATTATTTTATTAACAGGGTATTAATTTTGATATAATACACTGCGGCCTGTGATTGTAAAACGACACTTGAAGCTACACCGCATGAGTTTCTTTTCAACGATAAATTAAAATTTTATTTCAAGGTGAAATATAGACTATTTCTATCCTTTTTGGATGAGGTATGAAAGGGTGAATTATAAAGAGTAACGATGAACGGAAAAATAAAAGTGTCCAGGGATGGGAATCGAACCCACAATGTTCCGCTTACCGGGCAGATGTCATGTCCACTAGGCTACCCTGGACGTATTTTTCCGTTCGTAAATGATACATAAAGTAACTTATAATACAATATAATACACTGCGGACAGCCTAGTGGACATGGCATCTGCCCGGTAAGCGGAATATTGTGTGTTCGATTCCCATCCCTGGATACTTTTATTTTTCCGTTCATCATTACTCTTCATAATTCACCCTTTCATACCTCATCCAAAAAGGATAGAAATAGTCGATATTTCACCTTGAAATAAAATTTTAATTTATCGTTGAAAAGAAACTCTTGCGTTGTAGCTTCAAGTGTTATTAATGTTGATATTAATATTTTGATTACTGTAAAATTCCCTCATTGCTCATCTTTTTTTATATCATTCATAATTTGTATTTGCACTCTAAATAAATTGCTGTGTCATCCTGAAGTTTGTCTTTCCTAATTTTACTCGTAGCAATATTTTCATAATTAAAATAGAGATTGTCTGGCTGGAATTAGTTTATTTGTTCCTGACGAATACAAAATAATTTAGTCGAGACGTCGAGAGAATAAAAAATATTTACTGGCCGAAGTGTTTCTTAATTATAAGAACTATCATTATTATTATTGGTTTCTAATGTGATGACAAGGAAGGTGGAACACCGGACATGGAGCACAGGGATACGACGATCATAGAAGAGATCCAGGAGAACGACCTAGAGCAGATGACAGGAGACCTGACAGACAAGAATGGATCAAGGCCAGGGGACCATCTTATCGAGGAGTCACTAAAGAGAGGCCATAGAAAGACTGCTGGAGAGCTGCAGGACATCAGGGGACCATAACGGCAAGGGCCACAGCACTGACCAGGAGTCAAGATAGCAAATGTAAATATCTTTGTTTACTTTTACTGTTGTCATTTATTGAAGTTGTAAATAAAAATATGCAAATAGACTGACCATTCACTGCACTTTTTAGAGAAAAACGTGTGACCTTTTTGAAAAATAAATTAAATTTGTTTCTAATGAAATAGAAGATTATTTTGAATAAAGATTCTTCACTGCTTTTACACAATCATTAAGGAATCAAGGGTTTGGTTTCTTTTCACATTTATTTTATTTTTCGAGCTTTCGGGTAACTTGCCCTTAAATAACACGGCGTGTTATAATTGGCTAGAAATATTACTTCAAGATATTCGTGTTGAAGAACATGTTGGCCCGAAATCTCGAGAAATAGAGAAAATGAGAAAAGAAACCAAACCCTTGATTCCTTATTGATTGTGTTAAAAAGAAGAGTCAGGCGATTCCTTCTCTTGTAAAAAAAATAGTATATATTCACAACAATAAAACCCTTTTATCAGTATGTGGCGACTACACTTTGACAAAGCTCCACTACACACAGGGGGCAGTGGACGGCATCGGCAACCGCGAGCGTCAACCTGACTACGCATGCGCGCGGGACGTCATCAGAGACTCTGGCCACTCAGCGGTAAACATCTAGGCTTGCTCCAACGGCCGTTACTTCAACCGTTGTTTCTTTTCTCTTTAAATATTTATGGCTTTAAATAAATTAATTTTAATTATAATTTTATCAGCAGCCTTTCCACAAGCCACACCAACACATCACGCAACAATCCTACAAAAATGTTGAGCCGGACGTCATCAGAGACTCTGGCCACTAGTACATTACGTGGTTCATAGTGTTGAAATATTACACAAAGTAACAATGGCTATAGATGAGCCTGTGTTTGAAAAGGATCTTTTGTTTATATTAATTATATTGGTATTTGCCCCACATATATACTGAGAATGTTTTGTATATCTCCTTGCTATTAATAATAAATAATATGAAAAAACAATAAAAAAAAAAAATAAAAGATAAGTGGGTCAGGTGTTGATATTAAAAATAAAGAAGGCATCTCCTGACCACGAGCACATGTGCTTTTTAGATGGCAGAGCGCCATCTTGTGGAGCAAAAATAAACTAAACGTTTCTTGATAAATCAAGAAAAGCCATCCACGAACGCGTTTCGCGCTGTTATTTTTGCTCCACAAGATGGCGCTCTGCCATCTAAAAAGCACATGTGCTCGTGGTCAGGAGATGCCTTCTTTATTTTTAATAAATAATATGCACAATTAAAAGATTACGAATTCATCCTTGATACACACTAAGTTTAATAATCAATTTTAACACAGAATCCTCGCCGAGTCTAAGAAAGAAAAAGGAAACAATAATGGAAAGTTTAAGAGAGAATGTTTATTTTATTATAGCGATAAAATACAAGCTTTCAGACCACATGGTTATCCTACATTTGTTATTCTAAGTTACAATTTCCCTTTTATACTTCTTTTTATAATATGATGCATAAGCGCACCATCTGTTAAAAGGAATTGTTCACCACTGATAAGCCGAGTTCTTCCATTAATTTATCATTACATTAAGGACAGTATGTATTGCACATGTATTAGCTCTAGAATTACCACAGTTATCCAAGTAAATGTGTACGATCTAAGGAACTGATTTAATGAGCCATTCGCGGTTTCGCCTTGCTAGGGCATGTACTTAGACATGCATGGCTTAATCTTTGAGACAAGCATATGACTACTGGCAGGATCAACCAGGTATCCTTCGCCAGTCCCCGCCGCGAGACGCCCTCGGGCCGCCTCGCCGGGATCACGCTTAGGGACGCAGCGCCCACCTCTCTGTGGCGGCCACCGCACCCTTTACCCCCTCCGCCAGAAAGGCCGAACCTCAGTAAGGACAGTAGAAAATTAATTTCACAAAAGAATAATACATGTCTAAAATAGTTTCAACTTCGATTTGAATATCTAAGGAGAGTATAAAAGAGGAAAAGCACAAACAATGGTAATAAGTATCAATATGTAAATAGGTAATCATCTATTAATATATACAGTCTTGGGATGGAGAGACAAAACAACCATTGCGTATCTTCTAGTCATTAAAAAAAATTGTTTAATGATATTCATTTCATGTTGAAATAGTAGAACAATTAGAAAGAAACTCGCATCAGCCAAAGAATCGGAAGTTTTTAAATCTGTGAATTGCTATGGTTGATAGGTATATGTGATGTTGCTAATTTTTGGTCGGAAACAATGGAGAATACGATAAGACATACTTTCTTGAACTTCTAAAGAATCATAGATTTATTTTTTCAGAAATTTTAAAGAGCAGCGAGCTCACCTTTATAAAGACAAATGATAGTAGCATGGCTTTTGGATATAATACTATAGGTATCTAGAGAGGCATCATACCTCTTAATTACGCATCAGAACGATGCATTATGTCCATCACCACTAGAAAACCTTTACTAGTGATGAAGAATGAGCCCCAACATCAGTTTTGGAAACTTAAGACAAAGGCCAATCTGAATACTATGGTTTCGAGCTATGGCCCTCATCTTTATAGAGGCGGTTTCGAATTCATAACATTTTAAGAGAAGGGTTATGGCAATGGCCGCGGCCTTGCAGAAAATTGACTTAGACCCAGAGAAGCAGCTTTACACACCCAAGATAGTGGATATTGCTGCTGCTGTGATGGAGATGCATGGAGACATCTGAGACTCTTCTTTGGACACGACAACAACAACAACAACAGAAGGGTTATGAAAATCTGTCGAATTTAGCAAAAATATGTTTAAACTGGTGAAGTCGCAAGGGCCAATTTTGAGGCTAGAATGCAACAGAAAGTTGCGGGAGGTTGATGATATTCATGTAGCTAGAGGGGAATCTCTCCCTTTAATTGTGCATCGTTCTGATGCCTAATTAAAGAGAGAGATATCTATAATCCTCTCAGATGGATATAATCTTCCCAAAACCTTGTTTTATAATAATTTATATAATAAGAGATAAATTAAAATGAAGATAATTTCAAAATTCAATTTATAGATTCAAGATAACCTTTTTCTTTGAAAGTATACTCTTCATGGATTGCGATAGTTAAATATACAATATTATCATGTGAATTTAAAGAAAATACCGTACACCAAGGAATATAATCACTGCAATGTGAGTTAGAAATAATGGCAATAAACGTCATCTCGGTGGTATAGTTATGGCAAACTGTGAAACCATGCTATATTGTGGCGAATAAATAATTTATTATTTAATTTAATTTAATTATTCAATGAAAAAATATTTGGAAACAGATTTAATTTAATTTAATTTTTCAATATAAAATAAGGATCGAAATATTTCTTTGCGTGCTTACTCAATATTCTCTAGCTGTAGATAATTGTCGACTTGTCGTGCTGACGTCATCAATAAATACTTTCACATCCCCAGATATACAAATACCTAATTTTCTACGCTACAACTGGTGGAGAAGCTGGATACCCATTAAGAAATAAAAAAAATTAATTCTGTTGAACCAGAAGAAACTTATATGAATGTAAAGAAGGAAGGTACCCAGGTAAGCAACTACGTTGTTCAACATCTGCCAAGAAACCCTTCCATTTTCTCCGGGGAGGATGGTGAAGATTTCCAAAAATGGTTAAAAGGGTATGAACGTGTGGCAAAGTACAACCATTGGGATGAAGCCTTTTGTCTTACTAAAGTTTATTTTTATCTGTCTGGAACTGCTCTAAAATGGTTTGAGAACAACGAAGAAAGCATCCAGACTTGGAAGGAATCCACATCTCAATTAGAGAATGTGTTCGGAAAAAAAGAAAATTCAAAATTGCAAGCAGAGAAGAAAATTAAAACACGGGCGCAATTAAAAGGTGAGAGTACCGAATTTTACATCCAGGATGTCCTGTATTTGTGCAAAGAGGTTGATCCTCAAATGAGCGAGGAAGATAAAATATCCCACCTCATGAAGGGGATAGCTGAGGAGCTTTATCAAGCACTCCTACCGAGGGATGTACAGAGCACCGAGCAATTCATTACAGAATGTCGCCGTAACGGAGCTCTCCGTTGTAGGCGAGTTACCCCAACCAGGTACGAGCGCCTACCAAATGTAGCTCTCTCTGTGACCAATATGACGGAGAAGATCTGTCATCGCTGATCCGAAAAATTGCCCGAGAGAAGATACAGCAAGCATTGGACTCTCTTCAAGAGGAGCCTAAAATCGATGTCATTGAAGATTTAGTGAGGGAAGAGATTGTAAAGACCTTGGCACCTAGCTCAAAACCTACAATAAGTCTCCCTCAAGCACCCAGGCCGGAATCTAATCCTAGATTCGAGGCTCAACCTAGAACACCCCATCCTTCAACTCAGTATCAGAAACGAGGAAGAAGACGCGACACCAATGAATGGCGGACAACTGAGGGAAAGCCGATCTGTTTCTACTGCGGACGCCCAGGTCACGTCATCCGCTATTGCCGCGACAGGAAGAGACACAATGAGGAAAGGAGAAATGAATATTTCCAAAGAAAGCAAGACGCAATGGAATTCTACAACCGAATCTAAGGAACCCAACGATAAATCATCGAAGAAAAATTTCAGTCGCTACCGAAGCCCTACCCCATATACCGGTCGAAACAGACAAAATATCTCACCTGCTAGAAGATCTAGCTGGACGCCCCGCCATGAAAACTAGATAATAGACCATATTGGAGGTGAGGCCGCAAAGTGAGAAAATCCTCCCTTTCTTACCACAGTATAAATAAGAAAAAACTACATTGACGTAAATATATACCTGCCAAGCCCTCATGCAGAAGATATCTCAACTGAAAGAAGACATCCACCGCAGACACCTGAAAATATCCCTGGCCCTAGTGCTATTTCTTAAGGCTAACGACGTAAGTCTTCTTTTGAGCATCGGGTCGATGCTCTTTATAGGAGTAGGCTATGTGGCGAAGAAATAATTTATTATTTAATTTAATTTAATTATTCAATGAAAATATTTGGAAACAGATTTAATTTAATTTAATTATTCAATATAAAATAATGATCGAAATATTTCTTTGCGTGCTTGCTCAAGATTCTCTAGCTGTAGATAGTTTTGTTGATAATTGTCGACTTGTCGTGCTGACGTCATCAATATATACTTTCATATCCCCCGATATACAAAGACCTAATTTTCTACGCTACAATATAATACTGGTTGTTCAATATATAAACCTTGTTCAATATTTGTAAATACTAACTGATATCTGTCACTATTACGAAAAATTCGTCTGTCGAAAAAAACTCATATGTAAATAGGTACGCGCACATATTTACATATGATTTATAAATGTAGAGTAAATGAATAAAAACTACCAATTGATATAAATATATATATTATTTTAACAACACTTAAAGTTTCACCGCATGTTTCTTTTCTGTGAAAATCAATATTTATTTCAAAGATTTTTCACAGATTATGCGGTGAAACTTTAAGTGTTGTTTATAATCATATATATATATACGCCGCAGTCCTTTATAATATATATTATTTATAGAAAATGAATATATATGATAAAATATAAATTCTTAATTGAGATTTTTAATATATAAACCGTAACGAAGAATATGAAACAACAAATCTTTACAATAAATAAAATATATTATTCAAATCCGGTCAACATATCCATGTTTGCCATAAAGGAAGCCATCTATAATTGAACGCCAGCAGAAACAAATATTTGCCATACGATATTGATTCAGTTTACCATCCACGGGTGGATTGATAAGTTAGGTAAACATAAGGAAAACAAAATTAAAAATAAACATTTATTATTTATATACATGATCACCTTGAAGGTTTACACACTTTGAACTAGGATTATTTTTATATTTATTATTTTGTTTTATGTTGAGAGTGTTCATTACAATTATAACATAATAGAAAGAAAAATATATAATGGGAAATACAGCAATCTAAAATATATAAGTGCTATCGAACAAAAGCAACAACAACAGAGTGGTCAAATATCAATAAAATGTCATCAATGATAATAAGCTTGGAAATTAAATCCAACAACTTAGGTGCAAGTTCTCTCCTTTATTCTTTCGACAGTTTTCCTGGTTTATAGAAGTGTAGTCATGTTTCATCTACCGTTATCAACCGATGTAATATTGCATTCGAGTTACGTCGACTCAAAACCAAGTTTTCTAATGAAACGTCCAATCGCTGATGTTTGACCGTTGTAGGCAAACAGGCACTGATCTTGCGTAGAGATTTTTCATTCTCAAATAATCGTGTGAAACTTAACGTTTTTCTGAAGAGAATATATTTTATTTTTGTGAAAAAAAATTGACAAAATATACCACAGCATGTTTTTTAAATAATTACTGTTATCAAGTGTATAAACAAGATAGCAGATAAGAAATTATTTTTCTAACAATCCTGAAATATTTTTTATTCTTAGAATTATAATACTTTTTTAAAACATAATCTTTGCCTTTTATATGAGCAAGTAGAGATATTGAAACCACAGGAAAACCTTTTAGATGCAGTTTGACAATATTTCGTGCATCTACTTGGAGCTTATAATCGCACTGCATTTTCATTAACTTTTTGTTTATCTAAGTGTAGAATTTTGGGTTGACCCTTTCTTTTCTCATATATTCAACGTTCTCACATTATTTAATTATTATATAAATTTAGAAAGGATTTGCACATATAATTATAGTTTATAAATTTTTTTAAAATCTATAATTATCTTTTTCTGTATGTGTGATAAAGAAAATAAAAATAATATATTAAAGCAGGCTAATAGGAATTCGTCAACGTTTCCTTTTAAAAGAAAACAAGCAAAATTTGATATTATGCTTTTTGGAATGATAACCAATTTTGATATTTTTTCTCTTTTTCTCATGCCTCTTTGTAACTTCTATAATTAACACTATTATATATTATTATTCGTAAAGTAGAATATTTCGGGTAGTTTAAGCTCAAATAACAAACTAGGCATAAGACATAGAGGCGCAATGTAAAATATAAGATTTTATCCTACGCACAATTAGAATTAAAAGAGAAATTATCCTAACTATAAATCAATATTATAAAAATGAGCATTAAATTTACACAAATATTTTACATTAACATCACGATTTGCACAAATTACTCTTTGATTATCATAATAAATTTGAACACACTTCTTGATATACACTCATGTATAAAACCTAAGGAAGTTGTAACTTTAGTATGTATTTCTTGAAAATGAAGATACTTCGGCCAGTGAATCTTTTTATTACCTCGACGTTTCGACAAAAATCTTTTGTCCTCGTCAGGAGCAAACAAAAATTAAACATTCAGTAAGGCGTTAAAAATCTTTCTAAAGTTCCAAGGGCGTTCTCACGCGATATTCAAAATTTTTGTACAACATCTAAAGCACGAGTCAAAAATAAATAATTAACTCACAAAAGACTATGATCTTTGAAATAAATTATAATATACATATATATAATGAGAAATTATAAAAAATATATATAAAATTAGTATGTATATCGGGATTCAGACAATAACTCTGAAATATATTTGATATACAATCACCTATTTTGAAGACACACGAGATAACCAAGTGTGAACAAAATCGCTTCTGTCTCCTTCAAAAAAAAAAAAACAAAAAAAAACGGAGTACCGATGACACTTTAAGGCCTTTGCACTTTCTTAAGTTTTGTCCATGAGTGTATACTTGCATTTTTCTATAAACAATAAATTATAAAATAGAGTAGAAGCTTCCATGAGAGAACGCCTGGAAACATTATTTAATCCAGTACCTCCTGTCTCTTATCATAGACTCTATCATGTAAGTCATGAGAAGTTTTTCAAACAAAATATATTTTCTGATAAGATACCACGTCAAAGAGAAACTGGATTTAGCCATTGTATTGACGGTTTGTCACGGGACACTCTAGTGTGTTATGTTGAATATGATGACATTTTGGATTCTATATACAGTTACGAGCGTCTTTCCTCATCTCCTAATCAGTCATCTCTCTCTCTCTATCACGGTTTGCCAGCGCCCTCCTATTGGTCGGCTACAATCACGTGTCATCGTGGCGCGGTCACGTAGCGCGACGGTGACCTTGAGTGACGTAATGACAGGCGCCGGCGGCGCGCGCCCGTTGGCTGCCGGCGAGCACGTGACTTCCCTGTGCGCGCGCATGGCGGGCGGTAGGCGGTAGAATTGCAACAAATAGTATTTGAATCAAAACATTCAATCGGGTAAAACACGGGCGTTACCCGGGTCATTCGGCTAGTTATTCAATAGAATAATCCATTGTATCAATATTAAGGTGAAAACATCAGACTTCTAGGGATACTTTTATTTAAAATATTTTAATTCCTATCTTTAGAATCAGGGCATGAAGAATAAATTTCGGGCATTGTAGAATATAACAGCGTCATAATCAATTCTTTCTTAATCAATTCTGTCACCGTTTGCTTTTGTGAATGGAATAAATACCCAAATATGGCCTTTTCTCATAACCATCGGTGGTTCAGTGGTAGAATGCTCGTCTGCCACGCCGGCAGCCCGGGTTCGATTCCCGGCCGATGCATTTTTTTTTTTTTTTTACAATTTTTAAAACTCATTTATATATTATACAAGAATGACATCCACGGCGCCAATTTATAATTGTAACGAATAGTATTTGAATGAAGCATTTAATCGGGTAAAACCCGGGCGTTGACCGGGTCATTCGGCTAGTGAAGAATAAATTTCGGGCATTGTATAATACAAGAGAAAATACGATACAATAAATAAAATAATCATTTATTGTATCGTGGTTTTTACTGTAAAAGAGATTTTATGCCCGAGATTTGTGAATTCAAATAATTTCAAAATAAACGTTTCTCAGGAATGATAAAAATGATACAAAAGAGAGTAAAATTGTATTGGTATCAAGTGTTTAAATTAAGAAAAAAGAGCATCTCCTGATCTTGAAACTAAAAGTTGCTGATGGAGCAAGCCAGGATAGATGCTTGTGAAATTGGGGAAAGAAGAGTCAATTTGTAAAATTATAGAAAGAAAGTCAATTTGAGACTATGGAGCATAGATGGAAATTTAGTTTATGGATTACTCCTCTTTTACCTAGCCCTAGCATACGTGGTACAGGTAATGGTAATCCTGGTGGATAGTTAGTGACTGCTTTTACTGCAAGTGCACCACCTGTCTACACATTTAGAACTTTTAGTGTCACGATCAGGAGAGGCCCTTTTTTCTTAACGTATCCCTGGAATGGCCTGATGATGGCTAACGCTTTAAAGATAGCCGTTTTATATTTTATATTAAAGAAACCTTTTGCAATTAATTTGATCGGTATATACCTTTTTTGTATCCCTGGAAGCCTAATATTGATCTGAATGTTAGGTTATGAGAGGATGATGACTTACCAGCGTCTGGGCGAACGGTGTTCTGTCACCCCGGGGCAGATGTTCCTCCAGAGCCAACACCACGCAGTTGGCGATGATGGTGGCCAGCACAGCATACTCAAACGGAGTGGAGCAAGGGTTAAGGAAACTTACATTGTGAACAAATTTTTAATTTATATATGTAAATTCCACATACAATATGTAATTATATATATCTTCCAGATATACGCTAAGGACTGATAAGAGTGTTGGTGTTAATTTTACGGATTATACACAAAATAAAAATACTAAAGCCTAAAGTAAAAGCAACTTAATACACAGAAATACAATATTAAAAATGGCATATCCTGACCAGGAGCACATGTGCTTTACACAGAAATACGTACTCTCAAAAGTAAAACAGAAATAAATAGGAAGAACGTAAATAAAAACACACACGTTATAACAGAACCAGTACTTATCTTTTATGGCAGTGCTGATAAGGAGCGGACCGGGGTTACACAGGTTTACGCGGAGATCACCAGACACGGACCAAGCAGACAGAGAACGCTTTAAAGGTCTCACACAATAAGTCCTGGAGGAGTCCTTGTACACCTATGAAGCCCCTTTATATACAAAATAGTCACATACGTCCAATCAGTAGTCGTGAGATAGCAGCTCACAATTCAAATACAAATAAATGACATTATTTTCGTATAACTGAGAAGCTTAAACTGTGGGTGTGCTTATATATGTAGAATAAATTTACACAACCACCAATATTGAAACTCCTAAATTACATTTATACGTCATTTTTGAGACCACATACACGAAGTCAATTTTTATATATAAGAAATTATTTTAGAAGGCATATAATAGTTATTAGAACGATTGTTGAACCAATGTCAATAATGGATACCTCTAACATCTAGAATTCTGGCGCACAAAAATCATAACAAACCAGTTGAGGCCAACTTCTTTGTGCACTCTTTGTAAAAGGTTTCCCTTTCTTAGAATAACTGCAACTGACCAAAAGGAGTAATTACTATGCATTCGATCATTAGGCAAGTAAAGGCATGAAATTATATATACAGTTACGAGCGTCATTCTTCATCTCCTAATCAACTCTGTCACCGTTTGCTTTTTTTTTTTTTGAATGGCGCCCTCCTATTGGTTGGCTACGATCACGCCACCTTTGCCCCCCCCCCTATCATGCCTCACTCACTCGCTTTTTCGTTTTTGTAACTATTGTGTTGGAGCGGGTCGCTCCTTAAATAAATGCATATATTAGTTAATAACTAAATGAAATCCTCTCTTTCTTTTTCCCAGTATGAGACGCCTACGGAAGCCAACAGTACATAGACAGATAAAGCACATAGGCTATAGTTATTAACTAATATATGCATTTATATAAGGCACCAATTTATAATTGTAACAAATAGTATATGCCCGGGTCATTCGGCTAGTAATACTATATTATTAGAAGAATATAGATTCTCCCTGATATCTTAAGATGGTCCTATCTGTGTTTGATCGCAACGCGGTAATGGAATTCTCGCCTATATACACCTCGTCTGCAGCTAAGTTTCAACAGGAAATTTATGGTCTTTATAAAGACACGGCAGGTTGGAGCATGGCAATAAATAGTTATCTAAATCCAAACTATACCTCATGAGATAAAAGTATCAAATTACAAAACTATTTTAGACGCGTAATATTCTTTTTAAAATAAAAAAAAAATTCTACTGCCATTACTGCAATGGAAAAATTAAAGGGAGGGCCTGGCTCATCAGTGGTGAACCCTCCCAGCGGTTTCGCCAGTTTCCATTGCAGTAAGGGCAGTAGAAATTGTTTTATTTTAAAAAGAATATTACGCGTCTAAAATAATTTTGTAATTTGATAACAGATGGCGCGCTAGTGCATCGTAAGATAAAAGTATACGTGGTTAACGGATCGCAGTTTCATTTTTTAAAAATAAAATGTTTGCCATATTTCTTATACATTTGACAAAAAACTATCGAGTTTAAGGTTGTGTTGAACCAAATTAATTAAAATTAAGGAATTTTAACACTTCAGTTTAGGGTATATGCTAAATTGAATTTAATCATCTGATCATGTTAGCCTAATAAAGAGGTAAAAAAGGAGTTTTTTTTCCAACGCGGTGTGTTTAAAAAGGTTATGTTATTAATAAATAGTAAACATATAAAAATGATAGCTATCTACTTTATATTGTAAAATATATCGTCAATGTACACTCATAGGTAAAACTTAAGAAAGATATTTGCTACGCAGTGACCTTTATTGAAGACACACGAGATAACCTTGTGTAAAAAAAAAAATTGTCTCTGTCTACTTAAAAAAAAAAAAGCAGACGACCAGCGATATAAAAAACATTTCACTTCCTTAAGTTTATCCACGAATATACAAGTACTTGAATATCCTCATATCTATAAAAATGAAATCCAAAATCGATGTTTGTTATCGCGTTGCGCAAAATCTATAGAATAAATCATTATGAAATTTTGCATGTAGGTAGCTGAAGATTTCGTTTAACATATAGGCTATTCAAAAAACTAAAAAGGTTGATGTGCTTATTTAAAAAATATAAAACCAAAAAGCGTTAGTTCCAGCTTTTACCGCTTGGGCGCAGCACTGGTCACGACGATAAATGAATTTCATCGGTTAATATTTTACACGTAGTTTGTTTACACGATGCATGTTTTTAAAAAGGTAAGATTATCCAATCGCCGTGAAACTTTAGGAAGTTATATATTTACTATACTACTGGGAAGGTTTCTGGTTTGAATTTGATTCGAAATAAATATTCCTTACAATTTTATTTGCAAATTTTCTACTTTCACTGGCAAGCAGCGCCTCTGGCGGTCCCTGATGAAATTACATTTATAAATTGTAAAAATGCTAAAATGTGTTCCAAGTATAATAAATTCATTATTCAATTGGAGGATTTAGTAATACAAGGTCTTCTTGAACACTCCTCAGTTCCACGCCGAGTAATTCTATATACAGTTACGAGCGTCATGCGTCATTCTTTTTTTTTCATCCCTGTCACCGTTTGCTTTATTTTTGGAATGGCGCTCTCCTATTGGTTGGCTACGAACACGTGGCTACGATGGCGCCGCCACTACGCGAGACACTTTGTCTTTGACTTTGCCCCCCCCCCACTCGCTCTTTGGTTGTTGTAACTATTGTGTTGGAGCGGGTCGCTCCTTAAATAAATGCATATATTAGTTAATAACTAAATGGAATCCTCTCTTTCTTTTCCCAGTAAGAGACGCCTACGGAAGCCAACAGTACATAGACAGATAAAGCACATAGGCTATAGTTATTAACTCATATATGCATACATTTAAGGCGCCAATTTATAATTGTAACAAATAGTATTTGAATCAAAACATTCAAACGGGTAAAACACGGGCGTTGCCCGGGTCATTCGGCTAGTAGTTATATATGTACAAATTTCTTCAGCAAGGAAGGTTTCTCCACCCTGAGAGAGTCCTCCTCCAGACAAGGTCTTCTTAAACACTCCTCAGTCCCACGCCGATAAAGTACTTATAAATGCGCGTCTTGGCAGATGTCAGGATGGCCACATCACACATCTAGAACGACTTTAACTTTTAAAAGTATGCCATTTCCATTTGGTTAATTGCATTCACTGGCGTGGTTGAACTTTTTCAAGAATCGGAGGCATTGAAGGCAATTTTTATTTAGAAAAAAAAAAGGCCGAAGGCGGGATTCAATGCCGGGGCTAGCTGTCAAAATTCGATGGTTTACATCACTCCTCCACCATGGATTACTTCAAAATCCATAACTAAATATTATATTGATAATAGAAAGCCTAGATATAGAAATCAATTTTGTGAAATAACTTGAATGATCATTTGAAAACCAGATGAATAGTCTTCATTATCTGATTAAAAAACCGTTATTTCGGAACTATGAGCACTCTAGACAATCGATGTACGGACAAAGAGGTTGTTCCTAAGTGAGTAAGGTACCTCGCGTCTGCGTTGTTCTTTCCCGGAATTGATTTGTTGGCCAGCCGTGACGTCATCGACTTTCTTTCTGACGTCACAGAGTCAATCGATGGTCTTTGTTCATACATGTTCCTTTGAAGTCCTTTAGTATATTTGATATTGTGTGTAATTTTATATATGGATGGGTGTTTAGGTATTTTTTTAGATTAAATTATCATTATATTTATTAATCGTTTCAAATGTGTTCCAGTATGTAGAAAAATAAGCATAATGTCATAACCAAAAATGTACATAGCTTGTAACTGTAAATAATACATCGGCAGCTTGGCGAATGTTATGTACCTAAGCCCCAATAGGTGGCGCGCGCTGTCAGCTTGGCAAGTGTTATGTACCTAAGCTCCGATAGATGGCGGGCGCGCTAGGCGGGAGGTTTGTAAACAGTAGTCGCCATCTTGAGGGATGTAGCCGAACGCCAGCCGTTTGGGTCTCTGACATTACTTCCTTATAATTTACCATTATTTTTATCCATTTAACTTAGTTTACCTCTATTTCTTTTTATCCCTCAAACTTATTAACTATTTAAAGTCATCTAATAAAATTAATAAATACCATGTTACATAAATAAAATTAATAAATACTATGTTACAATATATATCGGATTGTAAAAAAGGAATTTATTTACCAAATTTTTGATTGGGATGATCGACAATTTTTGTCAAAGTACAACATTTAAAATTGCAAATACGTATGAGGTAATATTACGTAACGGTTCTTTTAGTGCCTCGTTGCTATTTGACGAAATCGCCAATCAGGGGTTAAACATGCACGTGGCAACTTCTTTTTGAGCCCTCCTTGCAACTGGTCCAAAAAAAATTGGACAGGTTGAGTGAAGGTTTCAAACAAGTTTGGGATAAAAGCTATGGTTAAAATTGCGAAACAGACTTTAGTGTAGTGTTATCCAGACAAAATATCATATCGTAGTTCCTATTACACACATAAATTGTAATTCTAGTTTATCCTATATATTAAACCAATGAATAAACTTATATCAACACATAGAGTTATGTATCATTGAACTTTTAATCTTCACTCACTTGATATATCTTCACCCTAACACATAACATCCTTTATCGTGGCAGGTGTTGCTGTATAATATTTGCATATTTTTAATATCCCTTGTTTAATTTAGTTAGAATATTTATGTTTATATAAAGGTTTAATATAATTTTTCTATGATTGTGTAAATATTCATTGAATTTATCATCATCACCATTTTTGTTTACAAAAATGTTATATGGAAAATAAAATAAGAAATTAAGGGAAGTGGTTGCCCTCATGTTTACTGATCCAATGTTTTAATAATCTAAGGTTTATGTTGTAATAAAAAGTTAAACATCCCTATTTTCAAATTTTTATGTAAATTTCTTATAATAATCTTTCACGTAAATTTTTGGCCAAAATAATTTTATATAAAAGTAGACTTTTTTGCATATATGGTCAATAAAGATAGAAAGAAAAAAATCACCTTCGCGTGATTGTTATTGGTAGCTCTGGTACCGTTTGACTCAAGGAAAATCTGACACAAATATCAAAATAATCGTTCAATTAAAGGGATTGGTCAAACTAGGTAACAACAAGATTTAATAACAACGACACCTTTGTCTTATGGCATGAATTAACGATAGCTTAAGAATCCTCTTAGGAAAATTGAGGCTCTATCCATTTTTTTTCAAAGCATCGAGGATATAATTACGTTCAAATCATTATATTTAAGTATATATTTAAGCAATTTAAACTATTTTTTATGCTGTATGATTATTTTTGAAATAAAACACTTTTCTACTGTTTTTAGTGCAATGATAAAATAATGGGAGGGTTTATCACTGATGAGCCAGGTCTCCCATTATTTTTTCATTGGCCTAAGGGCAGTAGAAAATTGTTTTATTTCAAAAAGAATCAAATATGTCAAAAATAGCTTATATTTCTTCTAACAAATTCCGTGCTTAATGCACGATATTAAATTATATATATCATGGAGAACAACTTGCGTCAACGTTTAGTTCATTTTTGTTCCACTAGATGGCGCTCTGCCTTCTAAAAATGCTCAGATGAGCGGTCAGGATATGCCTTTTTTGTTTTCAATATTAACCCTTGATCTTTCTTATAATTTCTTTCCACATATACACACAAATATATATATATAGCAGGAGCGTCATCTAGCGGATCAAATTTCCCCTAATTTAGTCTTGAATACCCATTTATTGATTTCTCTGTATGCCTCTTAGACAATATTTGGTCGTTGAGGTACAGCATGCATCACACTGATGAAGGCCAACACCCCGAAACGCGTTCGTTGTTGGATTTCCTTGAATTAACAAGAAAAGGGGTTGACCAAATATCAGGGAAGAGGTTAAATCGATGTTTAGACTTTTGTAAAAATCGGGTGCCATTGAAACAGTAATTTTTCGATGAAAGTTCCCAATGAAGGATTCGAATCACGGTTCGTGGCTGATAAAAATGAACCGTTTATGTTACTCCTGCACTAACCCATTATACCATAGATTGCTAAAGCAGCCATACCTCGGATTGTATACTATTTGACCATCAATGAATGAGTACAAACGCAATAAGACCTCTCAAGTATTATATAGTTTGCCTTCTAAATGTTAACCTCTATCATAACATTGTCATAGTGGAGGAGTGTTTCTAGAGATAGGGATTTAATAAAAAATATCCTACGTTAGTTTTGAGATTAATAAGAGAAACAGGGGGGTCGGTGGAAGGCTGGTTAAACCGTTTGGTTTACGACCACTACGACCCGGGTTCGATCCCCGCATTGAAAACTTTTTTCTGTTAAAAAAAATGCTCGAATGGCCCCCGATTCTTGCAAAAGTCCAACCCCACCAGCGAGTGCAAGTAACCAAACGGGGCTCTGGCACATTTGTAAGTGCAAAGTCGAACTGCTTTCACATGTGTAGACATGTGGTGCGCTTACAGTAAAAAGCAGTCGACCACCGAGATAAGAAAGAAGAGGATAAGAGAAACAGAAATTGAAACTTCTGTGAAAGTGAAATGTGAAAGTGAAATGGTACTGAGATCAGCTGGATAAATTAAATGAAAAGGTATCTTCTGATTATTGTTGACGTTGCTGATGGCTTACGCTATCTGTCGAAATTGTTATAAACTAATCGTTTAATTATTCCATTATTTAGCCAAATATAGATTAATTGAAAATTAATGATTAGTTAATATTTATTCCAACACATTGTGCAATCAATTAAAAACTTTTAGTTGCATGATCAGGAGCTGTATTTCTTTAATATTGTCAAGTAGCTCCATCCAGATGGGACAACTGTCAATCATCTCTGGACCCCGGGGGGGACCACAGGTGTGGGGGCTTCTGAGAAGCTGATCTGTAAATAAGGAAAACGGGACTGTGGCTAACGCCGTTCATTAAGGATTAGTTTTAACTGGGGGTAAGTTGTACTTTCTCTCTCTCCCTATAAATACCCCTTATAATAAATTAATTATCCCCAAACTTGCCCTTGCTTTATTTATCTCCGCGACAATATAATTCCTCAGGTTTCTCACTAAGATGAAGTCATTTTAATAATATGTATTAAAATATCAAGGCTGAGAACAGAGAATACTTTATTCGCCTTTACAGGAAAACCCTACCAAAATCTTCAGTGAGGGAGTTACAATATGCCATTATGAGGCATTAGTGCGCCCATCTGTTACCAAAATTTGAAACTATTATAGACGCGTATGATTCTTTTTTAAACTATTCAATTTCTACTGTCCTTACTGCAATAGAAAAACAGATTGCGCGCTAATGCCTCATTTATATAATTGTTCTAATAGAAGACACAGTTTGAAATTTGTAGAATAGCATTTGATCGAAGCATTCTATATACAGTTACGGGCGTCATTCCTCATCGGCCTCTGTCACCGTTTGCTTTTTTTTTTAGAATGGCGCCCTCCTATTGGTTGGCTACGGTCACGCCACCTTTGCCCCCCCCCCCCCATCATGCCTCCCCCACTCGCTCTTTCGTTTTTGTAACTATTGGCTTGGAGCGGGTCGCTCTTTAAATAAATGCATATATTAGTTAATAACTAAATGGAATCCTCTCTTTCCTTTTCCCAGTATGAGACGCCTACGGAAGCCAACAGTACATAGACAGCTAAAGCACATAGGCTATAGTTATTAACTAATATATGCATTTATTAAAGGCGCCAAATTTATAATTGTAACAAATAGTATTTGAATAAAAACATTCAATCGGGTAAAACACGGGCGTTGCCCGGGTCATTCGGCTAGTATTATATATTTATAATTGTATATAATTCTGCTATCCCCAAAATTATGTCCATAGTTCATCTAAAATCCCCATTCTAAGAGTCTAGCATCAGTATCACTATAAAAGGAATATCGAAAAATGCAATATAACAGCGGTATGGTAGATTAAACTGACGAAACCGCTGGGAGGGTTCACCACTGATGAACCAGACACTCCCATTAATTTTACCATTGCAGTAAGGGCCGTAGAAATTGTTTATTTTTAAAAAGAATCATACGCGTCTATAATAGTTTCGAATTTTGACAATATGGCATCTTCGCAAAGAAAAAATAAAAAAATATAAATAGAAATATCTCATTACATATTTGAGTGCCAGTATATTAGCGAAGAAAGAGACGTTCTTTCAAAAGTAAACGACAGCCAACTTACCTCAGTGCAAAGTATTTTAACCAGCGCCATATCAAGTCGAATGGTTGATTTGTCGGTGTATAACTTTTACAAAGCAGTAAACAGAAAAAATAACTTAGATTTATCGTTTCCACTCCATTACATACACACACACACACACACACACAAAGCCTTTATTAAGACATTACTCCACTACATGATGGTGATTGATCATCGTGGGGATAGGGTTAAAATACCGCAATGAGAGAGGAGAATCTATATAAGACTAATGTCTTAATAAAGGCTTTGTGTGTATTAAGGTCGAGATTTTCATACTTTAAAAATCTTCATAATTTATATCACTAATTTACTTTTTGTTTATAAAGCATATATCATGTGTTGATACGAACATATTAAAATGAATATTACCACGTTTTTGACATGTACCCCTGTAAACTTTACTGTGTTTTTTTAAAGCTTTGAATATGAAGTGTTTGCTAAAACACAAAGGTGCTTTATAAACGATTTGTTACTTCTTATTGCATATCAAATTTATAATTGAGGTTTACCAATATATTCTATATATTATATAATACACTGCGGCCTGTGATTGTAAAACGACACTTGAAGTTACACCGCATGAGTTTCTTTTAAACGAAAAATCATTTTTTTTTTATTTCAAGTTGAAATATCGACGATTTCTAACCTTTTTGGATGAGGTATGAAAGGATGAATTATGAAGAGTAATGATGAACGGAAAAATAAAAATGTCCAGGGATGGGAAACGAACCCACAACCCATCCCTGGACACTTTTATTTTTCCGTTCATCATTACTCTTCATAATTCATCCTTTCATACCTCATCCAAAAAGGTTAGAAATCGTCGATATTTCAACTTGTAATAAAAAAAATGATTTTTCGTTTAAAAGAAACTCATGCGGTGTAACTTCAAGTGTGTCCAAATATTATATAAAATGATATTTTAGAGAAAATGATATACATTTAAAATTGACTTTACCCTTTTTTTCCAACTTGACTTGACAATCTACTGACTACTTGACTAACTGAATATGGCTTTCTAGTCCAACACACAATGACAGCATCAAACAGAAAGTTCACCGTTGAAAGACACCAGGCAAGCAGAAAGTCACCAACACTACCACCAACAAAGGGGAGTGATATATATTTCATATGACTGGTCATATTATATATAATTTAAATAATGACCGGTCAAAATAATTATTCTTTTTATCATCATTTTTCACGCATCTTTTGTTTCTGGCTTTCGGTAAACAATGATCGCGTCGATAGTTAGACTTTATGATTAAATTTGTTACTATTAACTACTATATTAAATATAATAACTACAATATATTAAATACTATTAATGTTGTCTAAATAAATACATACATAAAAGCATTAATGTGAGTTACAATAATTTGTTAACAACGACGAGGTAACCCTAAATTACACAACAGGGAGATTTCAGGTCATGAACGGAAAGAGGAGGGAAAAAGGTTTGCTAGAAAGAAGAGATTTTATAGAAAAAGAAAAAGCAATTTTATTTGAAAATTTGAATATTTTTTTTTGCAACGTCACAATATATTCATATAAAATAGAAAATGTGAAACATAAAAAGTATTTAATTGAAAAGGCATATATTGGATCAAAATATCATTTGTTTTACCATTATTTCAGTTGTCTGAACGCCAACCTTTATCAAGGTATTATAAAAGCCAACTGAAATATTGGTAAAACAAATTATATTTTGATCCAATATATGCCTTTTAATTAAAACTTTATTTGTGGATTGCTCTATTTTCAAAACAATAAAAAAGTATATATTGATTCAAAATGTAATTTATTTTACCAATATTTCAGTATTATATTTTGATCCAATATATTCCTTTTTAATTAAATATTTATTTATGAATTGCTCTATTTTCAAAACAATAAAAAAGTATATATTGGATCAAAATGTGATTTATTTTACCAATATTTAAATATTATATTTTGATCCATATATTCCTTTTTAATTAAAGATCAATTTATGGATTGCTTTCTTTTCATAACAATAAAAAAGTATATATTCGATCAAAATGTTATTTATTTTACCAATATTTCAGTATTATATATTTTGATCCAATATATTCCTTTTTAATTAAAGATCAATTTATGGATTGCTTTCTTTTTTTTTAAACAATAAAAAAGTATATAGTGGGTCAAAATGTCATTTATTTTACTAATATTTCAGTATTATATTTTGATCCAATATATGCCTTTTTAATTAAAGATCAATTTATGGATTGCTTTCTTTTCATAACAATAAAAAAGTATATATTGGATCAAAATGTTATTTATTTTACCAATATTTCAGTATTATATTTTGATCCAATATATTCCTTTTTAATTGAAGATCAATTTATGGATTGCTTTCTTTTTTTTTTTAAACAATAAAAAGTATATATTGGATCAAAATGTCATTTATTTTACTAATATTTCAGTATTATATTTTGATCCAATATATGCCTTTTTAATTAAAGATCAATTTATGGATTGCTTCTTTTCATAGCAATAAAAAAGTATATATTGGATCAAAATGTTATTTATTTTACCAATATTTCAGTATTATATTTTGATCCAATATATTCCTTTTTAATTAAAGATTCATTTATGGATTTCTCTATTTCTAAAACAATAAAAATTATATATTAGGTCAAAATATAATTTAATTTACCAATATTTCAGTATTATATTTTGATCCAGTATATTCCTTTTTAATTAAAAATTCATTTATGGATTGCTCTATTTTCAAAACAATAAAAGAGTATATATTGGATTAAAATGTGATTTATTTTACTTATATATTTCAGTATTATATTTTGATCCAATATAGCCTTTCCAATTAAATATTTATTTATGGATTGCTCTCTATTTTCAAATTATAAAAGAGTATTTAATACCTTTTTCGTTCTGTTCTCAGAACCTCAAGATTAATTTACCTATACGAAAGAGATTTAGTTCCAGAAATCAATAAAGTGTCCCTAATAATTCACCTAATTAGTCTTTCTGAGAAGAATTTAAATTAAGTCTATTTTAATGAGGTCGCAAATAACTAGGGAAAGTCTAAAATCAATATGGATTTACAAATTCAATCCTGGAGAATCATTTTATCCATAAAAAATATTCTGCATAAAATATCTTCCTTTTTCAAATATACTATTTCCTATAAATATAAAATGAAAGGATTTAAAAGCACGAATAAATAATTCTTTCTTTTATACATAATACAAACTTCTACTGTCCTTACTGCGATTAAAGAATATATTGGGAGGGCTTGGCTCCTCAGTGGTGAACCCTCCCAGCGATTTCGCCAATATAATCTACCAGACCGCTTCTCAGAGCTCTAATACTGTATTGGACGATTCTCTTTATATACGCAGCACTGAAGGGTGGAATCTCAGAAATGGTTTTCAAGAAGACTATGGACATAAGCTTATAGGACAGTAGAATTACATTCAAATGTCCAGTCCATTCTGAGAAGGGGTCTGGTGGATTAAATTGGCGAAACCGCTGGGAGGGTTCACCACTGATGAGCCAAGGCCTCCAAATATATTATTTAATCGCAGTAAGGACAGTGGAAGTTTGTATTATGTATAAAAGAAACATTCGTGCTTTTAAATCCTTTCATTTTATATGTATATCAAAATAGTAGATAAAACATTTTAAACAGAAATTAGCGAAGGCTTGTTTATTCTTTAACAATTTATTGCACAATAACTTGAAACGTTTCACGTTTTTGTGAAATAAGTTGATAGAGATGTTAAAAAATAGCACGAAATATTTTATTGCAAAAGTTGTTTTTCGTTCACAGATAGAGATGCACCCTGTTTTATATAATCGAATTATTCAACGATTCACTTTTACCTCAATCATTTCTTAACATTTTGAGAAGTAATTATGACCATGTTTCTGAGTAAAAAAACCATCAGCTTTAATTTCAGCCAAATTATCCCATTTATCAACCATGGATGCATAATTAGGTGATTCAATTGTTTGAATTCAGAGGTTTTACAATTTTTATTATAAACCAACTCTATAGCCGCTCAGAATCTTGGTTAGTGAGTTTGACCATGCCTTTTATAAATACCTAAAGACCAATTTATTCTAGTTGAACGAGTATACAGGGTGTACCAGGTATATTGGGACTAACTTTGACAGTCCATAAAACAAAAACTACTTGAGATTAAAAACTTGTTTTTTTTTTTCATTACGTAGCCATATTCATGTAAAATGCAACAGTACATGTGTGCGCAGTGTAGTGATGAAGAGTAACCGAGAATTTGAAAATCGAGCTGCCATCATCGTTGCTCTGCGCGCCGGAAGGAGCCCCAAAGAGATAGTGGATTTTCTTAAGTTGCCCAAAACCACTATTTATCGTGTCAAGAAGCAGTTTGATGAGGCCGACAGTAACAAAGAGGGGAGAGCTACAAGGAAAAAGCACTCGCGTCGATCGGACAGGGTAAGAGGCGAAGAATTTGTCAAAAATGTCAAGGAGAAGATTGATGGAAACCCTGGGAAGAGCATGAGGGCCATAGCCAAGAAAATGGACGTTGGCTCTATGACAATTGTCAGAACTATCCATGAGGACCTTGGTCTCAAGTCTTATGCCCTTCGGAAAGGTCAGTTGCTGACTGAGAATATGAAGAATAACAGAAAAGGAAAGGCTGCTGCCCTCCTCAACAACCTGAAACACGACTCTTTTGGCATGCTAAGGTTCTTCTCTGACGAAAAGAACTTTGACGTGGACCAAAAGGTAAATCCCAGGAATGATCGCTGGATCTGTAAAGACCCCTCAGAGATACCTGTCGTGATGCACACGAAATTTCCTGCCTCCGTAATGGTCCTTGGCGTTATCAGCAGTGAAGGTGATGTCATGCCTCCCCATTTCTTTGAGAAGGGCCTTAGTATGAATGCTGACACCTACATCAATGTTCTGGAGACCGTTGTGAAGCCTTGGATGGACATGGTGGCCGCAGGAAGGAAGTATGTCTTCCAACAGGACTCAGCTTCAGCCCATAAGGCAAAAAAGACACAATCGTGGCTGACACTTAACGTCCCTAGTCACTGGGGTCCTGATATTTGGCCCCCTAATTCTCCAGATTGCAATCCCCTCGACTACTATGTATGGGGCGTTGTTGAGAGAGATGTCAACAAAGCTCCTCATACCACCATCCAGTCTGTCAAGAAAGCAGTTCACACGGTGATGACCCAAATGGACAAGGTCATCGTCGCCAAGGCCTGTGCTTCATTCCGCACTCGCCTCGAGACTGTTGTAGCTAATAATGGAAACTACATTGAATAAATAAAAAATAAACAATGGTTGCCTGTAAAGTCGGTTTTACGGGCGAAGATTTTACGTGACAACGGTAGAATATTTATTGATATGAATATAATTAAATTGCACAATAGGAACAAGGAATTGAATGAAAAGAAGAATTGCACAAATTTTAACTATAGAAATATATTTTGTTTACTAAAACATTGTACATGTAAACTTAAACCTAACTAATTCCTATTTGAGTGATTTTGTTGAGGATAGGACGATGATAGGAGAAATATGAAATGAAAGGAAGTGTTTCTGCTGTAATGTGTCTTGCGAAAGTCAAGTCGATAGTTGTTCCTTTTAACGTAGTTGACTTAGAAACGTTTGATACGCAATCAAGATTATACGTATTTTTCATGAATTTAAGAAACGAGTTGTCAGGCGTTACGTTTTTGTTAAAATCACCACACAGAAGAATCGGTATACTAGAATCAACTTGCACGAACGGTGGCACGTACTGGCTGTTGTGAATGTACGGACCGAGTCCTTGCCATAGTAACATTCCAATATCCTGCATACTAGCTCCTGGATGAATATATACAGCACCGAGTATAAACTTGAAGCTAGTATTAGCGGCGAAGCAAGTAACTTCAGTCATGCACATGTCACCCTTGGTTTTAATGACACGAGTTACGTCTGTAATCGCAACTTGGAACACTTCCGCCGTAGATGTCGATGATAATTTACGATAGATCGCCACTCCACCAGCCGCGTTGGTATTTGAAAATCAAAACACTTATTCAGATCGAAGGTTCAAATTTTTGCTAAATAAATTTGAAATTAAATAAAATTTGTAATTGTAAATGATGAAGTTGAAAATTAAAACATTTACTTAAATTAGATGTTAAAATTCTTGCTCAACACAGTTTAAATAAAGTTTTCTTATATCTGCCACTTTTTCTTAATATTTGTAATTTTAAAGAATCAATTCGAAAATCAAAACATTTATTCAGATCGAAGGTTCAAATTTTTGCTAAATAAATTTGAAACTATTTAAAATTTGTAAAATAATAATTAATTAATTAATTAATTTTAAACTAATAATTTACTTAACACTATCAACATTTATCAATAGTATGACATAACCTATAAACTCAGTTTCTCAACTTTTGTGTCAATATAACAATTAATCAATCAATCATAGTTTACGATAATGAAATATCAGTGTACAATTATTTACCTTTATTGTTGTAAATGACGAATCTAAGCACTCCACATTTTCACTACAGACACAGCTGACGATACTTTAACCACACGTGTGAACTTGTATTATGACGCTTTCTTGTTTTTCCAACGCCAAGAACGTTCGAGAAAGACAAAGACAGAGACAAGCATGCGCCGATTCAATGCGCCTAATTCTCTAGCGCTGCGCGCGGGCGTTACACTTTTTCATAAGTGACTCCCAGCCGCAACCTAATTTAAGACGTTGTCACGTCAAAAACTATATCCTTTTATCTACTACTGTGTCAAATTTCATTCGGATATTTTAATTTTTACTTGCAAAAAAATTCAGTTAAAATACCATTGTTGAAATACCCAATTTACCTGGTACACCCTGTATATGCATATATTCATAAGTAACTAAAACAGTAAAATATTTTTTCTGATATAGTAAAAGAAAAATTATACTGATATCCTAAGTGAAATCATAGCATTAACTTTTATTGAAAATATATTAGAAGTCTGAATTCATTACTCATGTTTGACACCAAAGACTGGAATGAGGTGATGTACCGCGGGATCGAGTCCCAGGGAGGGATCCACGGTGGCATGATCTACAGTCTCTACTTCATCATCCTCGTCCTCTTTGGAAACTGTATCCTTCCGCACAATTAGTTGATATTTATTCCTACAGATGGCGATAGCCATCAGTAACTTTTAGTTGCACAATCAGAAGAGGCCTTTCTTTTAATTCATCAAACTAAACTCAGTACAATTTCACCTTTTCTACTAATTTTTCATAAAAATAAATATAGAGTATTTAATTTCAATATTTGTTTCTTTCGTATACTCACTTAACATACGGTGTAAATAGAAGGTCTTTTGTTTAAATATTTTCTTATTTATCTAATTCACGCTTCACATTTTTAAAAGCAGGTTGAATACCTCTGAAGTTAGAGCTGAGTGTCAATTCCAAGCTTATATCCTCTAGCTCTTCGATCCAGTTTCCAGCACCCAAGGTCGAACGGCCAGTGGAATCAATTTAAAGATTCTCGGCGACAAAGGAAATCATCCATCGAACGCCTCCCAAAAGTTTAAAATAGATGCCTTTCATTTGGACGACACCTCTATCTTTTTATCGTGTCGTCTTTCTCTCTTTGTCAAGAGCCTTTCTTGTAGATTTCAAGTTCGAAGTTATTAGCGTTCTGTCTTCTTTTTTTTTTCTCTTTTGGAATTAGAACAATGGAACACCAGGCACAATGGAAAAGAATCGGATTAGTCTGGAGTGAAACAAATAATTTCAAGGTTTCTATATTGCGTTAAATTGAATTAGGACTGAAAAAATATAATCAGCATTAATATAATTCTTAAATACATAGTTTAATTACAAATTCTTGATTCATATATACTGGATATAGATGAAACAATACAACAGGGAGTCTGTGGAATGGTGATCTAAACCGTTGTTTTTCGACCGTTACGACCGGGGATCGAATCCCACATTGGGCACTTTTTTTTTTAATTAAAAGAAAAAAATACTCCAATGGCCCTCTATTCTTTCAAAATTCAAATCCACCAGCGAATGCGATTAATCAAACGGGGCTCTGGCATATTTATAAGTGCAAAAGTCGAACTGTTTTTAACATGTACAGAAAAGTGGTGTACTTACAGTAAAAGCAGTCATAACTTCTACCCACCATGATTATCATGGCCTGTATCACGTGTACTAGGGATAATAATAAAAGAAATAATACAACAGGTTTCTAATGATGAGTTTCTTTTCCTATTTATTAATGCTATTTCAAGCTTTCGGGATTCTCTGCTCTTCTACAGGAGTATATAAAACCGAATAATTGTGTTAATTTATTCCTAACTGCCCTTGTCTTTATTGTTTGCTGAAGAGCATTGCTCGAAGCAAATATTTGAATCAAATTCTACTGTCCTATAAGCTTATGTCCATAGTTTACTTGAAAACCATTTCTAAGATTCCATCCTTCAGCGTAGCATATAAAAGCAGAATGATCCAATACAGTATTAGAGCTCTGAGAAGAGCCAAGCCCTCCCAATATATTTTTCATCGCAGTAAGGACAGTAGAAGTTCGTTTTATGTATAAAAGAAACATTCGTGCTTTTAAATCCTTTTATTTTATATGTATAGATGGCGCGTTATTGCTTTGTAATAATTTCTATCAGAAATGCAACCTATTTTTGACACGTATGATCTTTTTCAAAATAAAACACTTATACCGTACTTACTGAAACGATAAATTAATGGGAGAGCATTGCACTAAGGGAATAGTAAAATAGTTCACATATCTGATAAGAGATGGCACGCTAATTCATCACATTAATAATTCAGTGTTTTTCAGTATACCATAAGGAATGGGTTGTCATGGAGGTAAAGTGATTGCTATTGAAAGAAGGGGTAATTATACTTGACTTTGGCCATCAACCCTCATGGCGCATTTTGCTAAAAAAAACTGCGAATCAAGATTCATTTTGATTATTAATGATATATATATATATAAAATTATTCTAAATATATAAATGAAATCGAAGACCATTTCTTTCATAGATGCGGAACTACAATAAAAACGAGTTTACAATACATTCATTGTGCGTATGTGAATTTAAATATACAAGATGGTACACCAAGTTTCCAAAATTATGACATTGAAATAACTCTGTGTATAATTTTACTGATATCCCTTTGAGAGAGAGACAGTGGTACATAGAGAATTAACGAAATTGGCTATGCCATGGTATTATTAATAAGATCTCAACGTGTAGCATGGGAGTAATTCACTTTAGCATACTACTAGGGCTTCGGAGATTTTCAATGGAACAACAGATTTGCCTAGATATCAGAAATTGTGTACACTTACAATGTTAATAAAAATGAACTAATATACGAAATACCTGACTTCTACGTGTTCAGAAACTTTATTAAAATTTGAAACAAAAATTTGAAACGAAAAACATAGAAAAAGAGTATATTACTGACTACTCAGAAACCTAAATTTTGTATACTTGCATTGATAGAAGTGTCCATTAGGCTACCCTGGACATATTTTCGCGTTCGTGAATATTATATAAAGTAATATATAATACAATATAATGCGACTTATGATTGTATTATAAATTACTTTAAATAATATTTACGAACGGAAAAATATGTCCAGGGTAGCCCAGTGGACATGGAATCTGCCCGGTAAGCGGAACATTGATAGAAGTATTGAGCGAGTTTATGAATTTTCAGAATTCTATGGGGTCAGGAAGTATATTAAAATTGATCCAAATATTAGAAAGTAAATATAAAAATTAAGATAAATCCATCACCCGATTATGCCGATCATCGAGTAATATGAAATTTTATTAACTTATATTGTCATAAGGTTTGAGCAAGTATGACAAATCACAGATATCTAGGTGTGTTTTCTGTAAATATATTAAAATTTGATATGAAGATTTGAGAACAGACAGACATGGAAGCAAGTTAAATAAAAGCTTTTAACAAATAAAATAAAGCTTCCAGATAAAACTAAGTAAAAAAAATATCGGAAACATTTATATCCTTTAAAATTATAGAGATACGAAAATATAAAGTTGCAAGGTGAAAAATAATTCTAAAGTGAATTTAAACTTGGATCAAGTGGTTAAATTGAGAAAAAAAGCAATCAGAAATTATTAGTTGCAAGATCAAGAGATGCTTTAAAATATTAATCATGTTTATTTCGTTTATTAGAAAGTGGTTTAATTTTACTAAGGTTACTAAAGGTTTTCATTATTATCTTATAGAGGACTTTTAAACTCGAAATTTAGAGAATCTCAATAAAATCACAAAATAAAACTCAATCTCTCCTGACCAGATTGGTTTCCCCTCTTGATTTGATCCGTGTGATTTAATATTTCGAATAGGAATTCAAATAATACAATCCTATCTTGATAAATTGTAGATATTCTATATGAAATATTCACTACTCTGTAACAGATTTTTTTTTGTTACCAAACTTAGCTTGGTAAATTCCATTAATTCTATATGAAATATTCCCTACTCTGCAACAGATTTCTTTCTTTTGTTTTTGTTACCAAACTTAGCTTGGTAAATTCCAAACATTCTATATTAAATATTCCCTACTCTGTAACGGATTTTTCTTACCATAAATTCCAGACATCTATATGAAATATTTTTTTATTCTTCGTTACCAAACTTAGCTTGGTAAATTCCAAACATTCTATATGAAATATTCCCTACTCTGCATCAAGAGCACTTCTTATTTTATAAAAATCAAAGATGACAGCTTTTTCGAGTATTGGAAACTCTACTCAACGGGCCCTATATAAAGACAAACAATAACACTCTAGTATAAAGAGAGAGATAAATAATATATAAAAATGAATGTTTGTTTGTTTGTTTGTATGTCCGGTATACAAATTCGCAGTAGTTCACTAATTCAAACCAAAATTTCCATACATAGGTAAAAAAATACGGGGAAGACGATAGGCTATTTTAAAAAAATATATAAAGCAATTATTAAAACTATATATTCAAATTATTCTACTTAGCTCACGAACAGCGCCCTCTATCAAAGATTAGATTAAATTATGCTGATGCAAACAAATAGATAATGCTAATAACAAACAATTATAAAAAAATATCTTATCTAAATATATATCCCTCGGGTAGATATGCAGACGGGTCAATCCCGGGGCGAAGCCCGGGTCACCAGTTTAGTAATATATAAAAATAATAAATATTTAAAACATGAGGCACAATTTAAAAGATATATAAACATTGTATTGTGTTAGAGAAATCTACTCTTATTAAACTTCTATTGTTTTATTAAATTATGACAGAGGTCAATCTTTCTATTTATTATATTGAATTTAGATGATGTTAGAGATTCGAAGAATACCCTTTGTGTTTTTGACGGTGTTTCAGTAGCGGTATTCTAGTTATTGGATATTGAATTTGTCGTCAGGATTATTATATTATTACATGGTCTTAAAGATTTTAAATCTAAACTAGAGAAGTAATATGTTAAGAAGGATTATAACAATGTTTTCATCTATATGTTTTAGAGTTGTATTCAGACATTGACTGAGTTGTTCTATTAAGAAGATGTTTTCGTGAGTTGGCCAGATTGACAAAGCGGCGCCACACACCTGAGCTCATTCACCAAATGGAATTCACGCAGATTGTAATTACCGGGAATCCGGGACAGTCCCGGCCGTTAATAATGGAGGTGGAAGCAGCTAAATTTATAATGAGACAACCTTTATTAAGGCCCGGTCTTCTTTTAAAAGTCAGGGCATGCAACTTCAGGGCGGCTCTACGTGAAACCTTGTTGGACGAACACCAGTACTTTCAATCCTATACAAGAAATTTCTGGAATTTGTTATTATATTAAATAACCATACCTAAATATAGAGTGCATATGCAAATAGAATAAAGGAATTTGTTTTTAATTGATATATCTGATTTCAATTCCAGAAATTGGCAATTTTTTGACAGTTTATAAAAGTGAAAATGATTTTCGAGAAATAAGTCTGCAATGCGTTTATAATATTAGTAAATTTAATAAATATACCCAAATATTTATATTAATTTTGCAAATTATATTTTATTTGAAAATTTCTCTTTGATATTTATCTTTGATATCTCTTACACACATGCACACAAGTTCAAATTTCATATAATTATATTTGTATATAGATTTAAAGATTTTTTATATTATGCTTATGTAAATAAACCTTATTTATTGTATAAATATTGCTCTAAAATGTAAATTTTAATTATGTTCAAACACTCTCTAAAATTATAAATAATTTCTATATATATTTTGAAACTATGTACTTTAAACATTTACACGTTAATATCCACATAGGATATTTAAAAACGAACTAAAAGTACTTTTCCCAATTAAGTCCAATAAACCTGATCATGACGTGGTGCTGAGGGCTTCGCCTCGGGCCTACCAAGCTATAATGAAAGCCAACAAATTTTATACTGATGTACAAAGATGTGAAGTTCGAGACAAAGTCCAGGTGAACCAATGTCAGAACTGTTTCATATTCAACCCTAACCACAAGAAAAACGACTGCCCAAACTTGAAAAAATGAGCGAACTGCGGTACAGAGGGTCAACATCAATGTTCTAATATAATAAAGTGTTGCAACTGCGTCAAACACCCATACTTTAAAAATAACAATCTTGACCACAAACCAAATTCTAAGGACTGTCCAATCTATATATATATATATATATAAATGAATGTCTGTCTGTGTGTGTGTGTGTGTGTTCTCTATAGATTCAAAAACCATACATCCAATCGCCGTGAAATTTTGGGATATTATTAGGCATAACCCCGGGAATTCTTGAATATCTTTAATATCCTTAGAGTTATTTGCAGATTTGTAGCTTTAACTCGCAAGCAGCGCCACCTTGCGACGGAGATAGGCTTAGGTCTGCCCCCCCCCCCCCCCCCCCCCCCCCCCCGTCGAGAAAATGTAATCGTCCGGCCGCCGGCCGGTTGGACAGTCCAAGTTTCCACCGACCAATCAGAGGGATCAAGAGGTCCTGGCGCGCGGGAGCAGAGTTGGTGACACAGCTGTGCAAAGTAGACAAGAAAAAAGCCTCGCGGGTGACCTCCGGGAACTACGTCCATCTTCCATAAACGACCATGATTTTATTAAACTTATCGAGTATTTTTCAAGGGACCGGGAAAATATGTAGATAAAACGATGATTTTGTAATGTAGAAATTTAGGAAAGACAAAATTCAGGATGACACGGCACACAGGGACCGGGAAAAATGATCACTTTATCGAGAGATTCAAATTTACGAGTTTCAAATTATCGAAATCAACTTATCGAGTATTTTTTAAGGGACCGGGAAAAAATGTTCACTAGATAAAACGATTATTTTGTAATGTAGAAAATTAGGAAATACAAAATTCAGGATGCCACGGCACACAGGGACCGGGAAAAAATGATCACTTTATCGAGAGATTCAAATTTACGAGTTTCAAATTATCAAAATATATCTATTATTTTTTTTATATGTTTATAGAGAATTGTTTTAACAAATGTTCGTTAGACAAACCTTTACTCGGGTAAAACCGGAAAAAATGATCACTTCCCACCTATAATTTTCGCCATAGATTTGGCCTAGCCACTTTACTAGCTAAAAACCTCTTTGGCAGATTGTGAAGATTACATTAGATCCCTTGTGGATCTCATGGAATCAAAACCCGCCCTGGATTATTAGCCTTAAACCATGGTCTCTAGTTGGACGCTTCTTAGTTTCCCAAAGTTGATGTTTCAGAGACCGTCAATAGATGACACCTAGTTTTGGCGTCTACTTTGACAGGAGAGGTTACCCTCATATTCGTAAAGATAGTCATACCTCACATATATATGGTATGATTTATTTTTTGATTAAGAAAAAAATCTTGCAGAAGTCCAAACCCAACAGCGGGGGCAAGTAACCAAACGGGGCTCTGGTACATTTTTAAGTGCAAATTCGAACTGCTTTTCACAGGTGCACTTACAGTAAAAAGCAGTCGCCTAATTCTTCCCACCATGATTATCATGGCCTGTACCACGTGAATTTGTCGATACTCTACCTACATTTTAAAATATCAGTTTTTTAAAATAAAATTCTCCTCAGAGAGAGAGGTAAAAAATCTATTCCCAATGCAAATATTATTGTGATTTTAAAATTTAAATAATAAAATTAAAAAAAAAAACATTTATTTTAATATTTTCAGGTCAATTATCTGCCCATCGAGTAATCAATTGAACATTATTATTTATAATCTTAAGATCTGTTAAATAGTTTTAGAAAGATATATTTTTAGAAAGAAGCTTACCTCTGTAAAGAGTTATTAACTGGCACAAAGAAACCTTTCAGTACGTCTTTTTAACACAGTAACGTATGAGCTGGTTCAGTATATTTTGAAGCTAGATTCTCCAATATTTTTTTTTAGCAAGAGATATCTATGTATCTTGAAAGCTTATCTCTGTGAAAAGTTATAAACTGTGACAAAGAAACCTTTCAGTAATTTTATTTTAATCCAATAACGTATGAACTGGTTCAGTATATTTTGAAGATAGATTGTTCAATAATTTGAGAAATAGATATTAATGTTATCTCGAAGGCTTAGCTGTGAATAAATTTGAACTGACACAAAGAAACATTTCTGTGCGTATATTGCTTATTTTGTGACGTATGGGCTGGTTTAGTGAATTTTGAAGATAGATAAAATAACTTAGATACATTATGGTTATTGTGATTGAAGAAAGTGAGGTTAACGAGTATTAGTAAACTTGACATTTTCCAAAGAGATAATTTCAAGGAATGTCCCCCAGCGGCTGAAAATCTTCCACCACATGTTGCCGAATCGATAGTAGCCACGGTTGACCTTTGTCGTGTCGATCGATGTCGTTGTCAATACCTCCAGATTTGTCACCATTTACCCGTCGCTGCTTATTTTGCCAGATATTCTGTCCAACCATCTTCAGTACAATTATATATCACACTCACATACAGCTTTATTAAGACCACTGGTCTTATATAGATTCACCACAGGAAGCATAAATGGAGCTCCTATACTCCAGGTAGCACAGAACCCAACAACTGCCTCCAGGTCCGACACATGTATATATCAATTCAATACATCTGTGCGCTAACTATTATAAGAATTTTAAACTATTCTTGACGACTATGATTCTTTTAAAAATAAATATACTCCCCTTACTGCAATGATAAAATAATAGAAGGGCCGCGCTCATCAGTGGTGAACCCTAACAGCGGTTTCGCCAGTTTAAACTACCATATCAAACTCATGGACAAATCTTAAGTGGAAAGTCTTTGATGTTGCCGGTATTGTTTTTAAGAATACAGAGGCAATTTATTGACATTTGGTTATCTCGTTTGTCTTTAATAAAGGTCAATATGTATAAATATATTTTTCTATTTGCAAAGCCTAAGAAACCGCTCTAATATTTCATTTTTGTGATGTTGTGATGTTTGTGATGTCCATAGTTCATTTGAAATACCCCTTCTAAGTGTTTAGCTTCAGTATCAGTATAGAATGAAAACATCAAAATACAATATGGTATGGTATATTAAACTGGCGAAACCGTTGGAAAGGTTCTACATTGATGAGTGTTGTGATATGTAAATAACCTTTGTTAAGTGTTATAATTGTTACCTATTGTTGGCTATGCAAAATTATTCCATTTGTCAATTGTTTTAAACTTATGTAAATTATTTCCTTTTTATCTCTATCTTGTATATAAGAAGATTGCTAGATTGAATAAACATTCAGTTCAGCTTGTAAGTCGTAGCGAGTTTGTTCAGACAACTCATACACATTACAACATGGCGCAGCCGACAAAAGTATCGAATTAAAACAGATTAATTCAACATTGAGTAGAATGGAAGGAATCAAGCCGCCGGCGGAATTTGTCCCGTACAGCAACGAGAAAAAATGGGAAACCTGGAGAGAGTCGTTTGAAATTTTTGCAATAGCGGTAAATTTAGAAAGTATGCCGCTGGTGCGTCAGCGAGCAATCTTGAAGCATATTGCTGGTGAGAAAACAGTGATGATATACAAAACATTTCACATAAGTGAAAATGATACCTACCCAAATGTAAAGGAAATGCTTGATATGCTTACGAACCATTTTAAGCCCTTCAAAAATACGATTCAAAGGAGAAATGCATTTTTTACCTGTGTACAAAAGGAAAAGCAGGGAATCATGGAATTCGTCACAGAATTAAAGCATCTGGCACAAGAATGTGAATTCGAGAATTTAACAGAATCTCTCATAAGGGATCGCCTTATAATTGGAATACTTGACCGAGAAGTGAAAAGAAAATTGTTAGAAGATCCACAGTTGACACTACCAAGGGCAATTTCGATAGCTGTGATCTCCGAGTCAACATGTTCACAAGTAGCATCGTTGAATGAGCAAAAAATGATTGAAAAAAATTGAAAAACGTAATTGGGTGAAAGATACAATTCGAATGGAAAATGCAGAAGCAGGACCAAGCGGTATAAACCCGAGAAGAGAAAGAATAATAGAACCATGTAAGTGGTGTGGACAACGACACAAGTATGGAAAGTGTCCAGCATATGGGAAGAAATGTAATGCATGCGGAAAAACCAATCATTTCTCAGTAGTTTGCCGAACAAAACGTATAAGAAATCTCTTAGCGGAAAGTGAAGCTGAAGAATCCTGTGACGAGATAAATCTTAATGAGGTTGCTGTAAAGACTGTTCGGTCGGACAAGTGGTCCGCGGTAATAATAATTAATGGCAAGAAGATCACGGTACATTTGGACACTGGCGCACAGATAAATGTGCTTCCTCATAAAGTAATAAACCAATGGCCATCAAGACCAGAAATCAGACCCACGTCATTAAAGGCGTTCGCATATGGAAATACAGAATTGCCTATCGTCGGCAAATGCAATGTGCTATGCCAATATGGTGAAAAGAAAGGAATGTTTGAATTTATCGTAGCCGATGTAGAAGCGCAGACACTTATCACGGGCGATACTTGCGAGAAGCTTGAAATCTTGAGGCGAATCAATCATATAAACACGGATGAAATGAAATTGTGTTCTGAAACTCAAAAAATCCTCGAACAATACCACGAAGTATTTCAAGGAGTAGGATTAATCAACTCGGAATGTAAGATTTACACAAAGCCTGAATATTCTCCTGTGCAAGTCCCTCCCAGGCGCATCCCAACAAGCCTCGGAGCCGAAGTTCAGTCTGAATTGGAAAAGATGGTGAAGCAAGGAATCGTAACAAAAATATATCATGAAACAGAGTGGTCTCATCCTATGGTCGTTGTAAAAAAAAAATCTGGTCAAATCAGAATATGCCTGGATCCTCGGAAATTAAATGAGGCTCTTGTGGGAAGACATTTCCAGACTCCGGCTCCAGCTGAACTATTGCACGAGATACCCAAAGCTAAGTATTATACCGTGTTAGACGTGAAATCAGCCTATTGGCATATTCCGGTTGCAAAGGAATGCAGAGATCTGTTGGTGATGACCACGCCATTTGGCAAATTCAGATATAACCGATTGCCATTTGGTTTGAAAATATCGGCACAAATTTTTGTTGAGAAAATGACGAATATCTTTAGGGATAGCTTTCAAAATATTACATATGTAGACGATTTGCTGATATATGCGGATACCATTCAAGAGCACAATAAAAAATTAAAGGGAATTCTAGAAAAAGCAAAAGAAAAAAATATCAAATTTGATTTAACAAAGGCTCAAATATGTCTAACGAAAGTTCGTTTCTTGGGCCATGTGATATCACAAAATGGAATTGATCCAGAGCCAAATAATATTGATAAATTAATTACCTTTAAAAGGCCAGAGGATAAAAAGTCGCTGCAAAGAATCATGGGTCTTTATAATTACTTAGGAAAATTCATTCCAAACTTAGCTGCGTCCACATCCAATATAAGAGGAATCTTAAGAAAGAATGTTGTCTGGCATTGGGGGCCTAAACAGGATGGGGAATTCGATCATATTAAGGAATGCGTGAGGAATGCTCCTTCGTTGGCACATTTTGACAAAAGCAAGATGCTGATTTTGCAGTGTGATGCCAGCAAAGATGCAATGGGAGCTGCTCTGCTACAGGAAGATCGACCTCTAGCATTCGCATCCGCGTCATTTAGCGACTCGCAGAAACAGTACTCTCAGATTGAGAAGGAGTTATTGAGTGTTTATTATGGATGCAAAAAGTTCGAATATCTATTGTCAGGACACACTTTCGTTGTCCAGACGGATCACCAGCCCTTATTGCCTCTAGTCAAAAAACCGCTGAGTGATATATCACCGCGTCTACAAAGATTAGTAATGAAGCTTATAGCATTTGACTTCAAATTGCAGTACAAACCAGGAAAATACTTGATTGTGGCTGATACCCTATCCAGGGATACTCACCCCATGGACGAACTACCAACGCCTTTTCTTGAAGACAAAAGAATGGTCAAGATGGTACGTGTTAATATCTCGGACGAAAAACTGGTAGCGATGCAGAAAGATACCCGAGAGGATCCTGCTTTGGTTAAAGTAATCGATTATGTGATTGAGGGATGGCCTATATGCAAAAAAGACGTCGATGAAGATGCCAAAATATTTTTCGATTTCAGACACCGTTTGTACTTATGGAATGATCTATTATGTATAGGATCGGCCATAGTGATTCCGAAGACACAAAGGAATGCTATGCTTAATTTGTTGCACCAATCGCACCAAGGGATATCTGCAATTCAGGGTTTGGCGCGAGAATCTTTATCTTGGCCGAGAATGTCCATCGACATTGCTGAAAAAGTAAAAAATTGTGAAATTTGTCAAAAACATCAGAAATCAAAAATACGGCAGCCGTTAAAACCTTTCCCAGTTCCAGATTATCCATGGCAGACAGTATCATTGGACATATTTTATATTCAGAAAAAGCCCCATTTGTTAGTGGTCGACAGATATAGTGGCTACCCGGAGGTATTTACATTGGACCCACCTACGGCGATTAATGTAAAAAATAAATTGAGAGAAACATTTGCACGATTCGGGATTCCGGAAACCATGATGTCCGACAATGGACCACCGTTTCGCTCAGAGATTATGACTGACTTCTGTATAAGATGGGGTATAAAACAGCTATTTTCAAGTCCACACCTTCATAGATCTAATGGTCTGGCCGAGAGAAACATTCAAACAATAAAAAATCAACTAATCAAATGTAGAGATGAAGGGTCCGACCCATATCTGGCTATTCTGGCATATAGAAATACACCAAAAAATGACCTACCGTCACCCGCACAGTTATGTTTATCGAGGAGCCTTCGATGTCAGATCCCCAGAATTACACCGCTATATAGACCCTATCAAACTAATTGGAGAAGTATAGAGAATGCCAAAAGAAAAAGACAGAGCTCAATGAAAGAGCAGTATGACAGAAATAGTAAAAGCTATCCCAAGGTCAATGTAGGAGAGGATGCATGGTGTCAAATACATCCAAGGGAGACATGGACACCGGTGAAGATTTCAGCGCAGGCTGATTCTCCTCAGAGCTTTGAAGTTGTGACACCATCGGGAAATAGGTTGATAAGAAATCAACAATTTATTAGGCCAAGGGATGGAGGCTACGAGAAAAGCCAGTTGTCTTCAGAACCAATTACCGCCTCCCCAGAAGCTCAACATCCGCAGTGCTACAGTCCAACGATGGGCGAGTCATCCACAGCCCCGATACAGCGGTCAAGTGAAGAGACCAATATTGACCAGAGGGAAGGCGCGACTACATCCGCTGGGATTGCACCAGAACCATCCGGAAGGCCCCGGTTTTCAAGGTTTGGAAGAGAGTTAAGAAAACCACAAAGATTTGGTTTTTAAACAGAGGGGAGGCATGTCAACCGCCTTTTGATTTGCCTGATCTGATTGTTGATGGTTGTCTAGATTCGTGACATTCTTTAATTGTTGTACCAGAGGGGAAACATGTTGTGATATGTAAATAACCTTTGTTAAGTGTTATAATTGTTACCTATTGTTGGCTATGCAAAATTATTCCATTTGTCAATTGTTTTAAACTTATGTAAATTATTTCCTTTTTATCTCTATCTTGTATATAATAAGATTGCTAGATTGAATAAACATTCAGTTCAGCTTGTAAGTCGTAGCGAGTTTGTTCAGACAACTCATACACATTACAACAGAGCAAGCCCTACCATTATTTCATAATTCCAATAAGGGTAGTAGAAAAATTGATTTATTTTAAAAAGAATCATACGAGTCCAAAATAGTTTAAATTTCTTGTTTATATAGCAATTTATCAATTACGATCTAAAATAAAGTACGATTTTAAAGCATTATTGAACTGTTTTTAGTCTCTTAGCGTGTTTTTTTTTTCTTTTAAATTTCAGACCTTTTTGATAATCGCCCAGTGTATCAATAGAAGAATCTTGTGAAAAAGATGAAGTTATAGATAAAAGAATTCGCTAAGGGAAGCGGTGTTTGGTTCTTTGATCTTAATATGATTCATATCCTTCCTTAATCCCACTTAGCCTCATTAATTAATTAGCAATTAATTAATAATCTATATATAACAGTTCATTTTTGTAGTATTTTTACATTATTTCACGCACTTCTGGCCTTAACTACCCGTTTCATGATTTTTCAGAATACCTGAATGACCAGTATTTTTTGGTCGTTAAGGTACAGCTTGCACCACGCTGAGGGCCAACAGCCCGAAAAGCGTACGTGGTTAACTTTTCTTGATTAATCAAGAATGGGTATTTGGCAAATTCTGGAATATTTAAGAATATCAACGAATTGCTGATTTTTATTCCAACAGATGGCGCAAGCCATGAGAAAATTTTAGTTGCACGATCAGGAGATACCTTTTTCTTTTTATAATCTACTAGAGGAATGACCCGGCTTCGCCTGAGAAATCCCCCGAGTGAAGTATCCTTCATATTGAAAGTACATCAATAATAAATAGTAGAAGTGCCATAGAATAGCAATGCAAAAGAAACACATAAACTACAGGAAAAAAAAGTGTGTAATGGCAAAAATTGTATTATATTAGTGTTTAGGTATTTGATTTAATTATTTTTTGCAATCCATTTAGTTGTTTCAAAATTAATATAGTTTAAATAAATGAGTTTTAAAAATTGTAAAAAATAAAAATCGTCCTACAGGCAAAATAGACGTCAAAACGAGGCGCCATCTATTAACCGTTGCCGCAAACTAGCGGCCTCGAGTCGGTGACAAAGCCACAACACCAACTTTGGCAAACTGAGAAGCGTTCACCTGGAGACCAGGATTTCGGGAAAATGACCCTCTTCAGTCTAGGGTGGAATTTGATTCCATGAGAAACAACAAGGGATCCAATGAAACCAACTCAAATCTGATTGAATACGTCATGTTCACTCTCATTAACTAAATATTTATTTATTTATTAATAGTTAATTAGAGTTAGTTTTAGATTGACTAGCTGACAACAAGCAAATATATACAAATAATGTTTTTATTTCTTCAAATATAAGATACTTCGGCCAGTAAATCTTTTTTATTGTCTCGACGTTTCGACAAAAATCTTTTGTCCTCGTCAGGAGCGAACAAGATTTAAAACATTTGGCAAAGCGTTAAAAATTATTCTAAGGCTCTCTCGACGTTTCGACAAAAATCTTTTGTCCTCGTCAGGAGCGAACAAGATTTAAAACATTTGGCAAAGCGTTAAAAATTATTCTAAGGCTCTCTCGACGTTTCGACAAAAATATTTTGTCCTCGTCAGGAGCGAACAAGATTTAAAACATTTGGCAAAGCGTTAAAAATTATTCTAAGGCTCTCTCGACGTTTCGACAAAAATATTTTGTCCTCGTCAGGAGCGAACAAGATTTAAAACATTTGGCAAAGCGTTAAAAATTATTCTAAGGCTCTCTCGACGTTTCGACAAAAATCTTTTGTCCTCGTCAGGAGCGAACAAGATTTAAAACATTTGGCAAAGCGTTAAAAATTATTCTAAGGCTCTCTCGACGTTTCGACAAAAATCTTTTGTCCTCGTCAGGAGCGAACAAGATTTAAAACATTTGGCAAAGCGTTAAAAATTATTCTAAGGCTCTCTCGACGTTTCGACAAAAATCTTTTGTCCTCGTCAGGAGCGAACAAGATTTAAAACATTTGGCAAAGCGTTAAAAATTATTCTAAGGCTCTCTCGACGTTTCGACAAAAATCTTTTGTCCTCGTCAGGAGCGAACAAGATTTAAAACATTTGGCAAAGCGTTAAAAATTATTCTAAGGCTCTCTCGACGTTTTGACAAAAATCTTTTGTCCTCGTCAGGAGCGAACAAGATTTAAAACATTTGGCAAAGCGTTAAAAATTATTCTAAGGCTCTCTCGACGTTTCGACAAAAATCTTTTGTCCTTGTCAGGAGCGAACAAGATTTAAAACATTTGGCAAAGCGTTAGAAATTATTCTAATGCCGGCCAGGCAGCCTCTAGCTTCACGATAATGTTTTTAATGTGATTCAGAATCAGTTTATAGTTCTTTTCTGTTTATCATTTCAGTATAAAAAAAATCCAATAGCTTATCTAATATCTTTCATGAATTCAATAGGATAGAAGAAAAAGGAAAACTAAATTAACAAAAGAGATCAAATAAAATTATTATTTTTAATTAATTATATAGAGATAATATTTTGTGTTAATATTTAATTATTAATAACTAGTCGTATATTAGCTATATAGATTATGCCTTTTATGTGACTGTTAAATTCAATTTACTCTTATTTGTTTATTTATAGTATTTAAAGTTGTCAATGAGAGAGATTTATTTCCTTGTTATAATTGATTTGTCAATATATATGTTAATTATATTTTATATTTAATTTAGATATCTATCTATATCTATATATATAAATGAATGTCTGTCTGTCTGTGTGTACTCTATAGATTCAAAAACCATACATCCAATCGCCGTGAAATTTTGGGATAATATTAGGTATATCCCCGGAAAGGTTTTCGAAAAATAATTTCTTGAATATCTTGAATATATTTAGAGTTATTTGCAGATTTGTAGCTTTAACTCGCAAGCAGCGCCACCTTGCGACGGAGATAGGCTTAGGTCTGCCCCACCCCCTGTCGAGAGAATGTAATCGTCCGGCCGCCGGCCGGATGGACAGTCCAAGTACCCACCGACCAATCAGAAGGGTCAAGAGGTCCTGGCGCGCGGGGGCAGAGTTGGTGACACAGCTGTGCCAAGTAGACAAGAAAAAAGCCTCGCGGGGGCTTGCCCAAGATGACCTCCGGGAACTTCGTCCATCTTCCATAAACGACCATGATTTTATTCAACTTATCGAGTATTTTTCAAGGGACCGGGAAAAAAGGTTCACTAGATAAAACGATGATTTTGTAATGTAGAAAATTAGGAAAGACAAAATTCAGGATGACACGGCACACAGGAACCGGGAAAAAATGATCACTTTATCGAGAGATTCAAATTTACGAGTTTCAAATTATCAAAATATATCTTTATTTTTTTTATAAGTTTATAGAGAATTGTTTTAACAAATGTATTTATAAACATATCCTATAAAATAAAATATTGAATATCATTTAGACTTGATCGTTTGCTCTAAAATCAAAGCTTCTGAAGTTTGAAGATCTATCAATCTATAATATTTAAGATATTTTCATTTAAAATTTGTTATTTGATGGTAGTTTAGCAACCCAATAAGATTTTGAGTAAAGGATAGTGCGTCCAGAGGCTATATGAAGTAATAGATGATTGTGACAAAGAATGATATTTTTAGATGTTATAAAAGATATTGCGAGACTCAAGCTATTTATGGCAGGGATCAATCTTGGCGACAATCTATCGACCCTGGATAATCGATATTTCAAGTGGCAGCATCTGAATGTAACCGTACTACGTGTAGTCATCATCACACAAGGGGGTCGGTGGAAGGCTAGTTAAACCGTTTGGTTTTCGACCACTAGGACCCGGGTTCGATTCCCGCATTGGGCACTTTTTTTCTGATTAAAAAAAATGCTCCAATGGCCCTCGATTCTTGCAAAAGTCCAACCCCACCAGCGAGTGCAAGTAACCAAACGGGGCTCTGGAATTTGTAAGTGCAAAGTCGAACTGCTTTTCACATGTGTAGACATGTGGTGCGCTTACAGTAAAAGCAGTCGCTAACTACCCACCATGATTATCATGGCCTGTACCATCTGTACTAGGGATAAGCAAAAAAAAAATCATCACACATACTTATCTACCATTCCTATATATTTGTTACGATAACATTGATCATTTCATTTCCCTTATTAATAAATTTGTTCATAAATCAATAAATGAATCCCTTGTATCAATATTGAGTAGAAATGTCAGGCTTCCAGGGATACATTACTTTTCAACATCTTTATTCTCTGGCACGAACGCCCTTCTACAGGAGAAAACACGGAACAAAAATTATTATACCATTTTTTTCTTCTGTAGAAGGACGTTACTGCCCCAAAGCTAGAGATCAAAGATTTTGAAAAGAAACTTATACCTAGAATATATATAATTCGAATATATATAAAATACTAGACGAATGACCCGGCTTCGCCCGGGAATTCAGAAGTACATAAAAACGAATAAACGCCGTTAAGATGCTAATAATATGTACATTTAAATATAAAGAGAGATTTTGCATATAGCTTGATATTAGAATATTTTATTAAGTTAGTTTGTATTTTTTGCATATTGACTATTGTTTGTTTAATTTTAAGAATTATTATATTGACTGTAACGTTTATTTATTATATATAAAAAAAACAAAGGTCAGAACAAAAATTAATAAAAAATACGAAAACCATTGTTTACATACAGTAACGCTAATTTTGTAGTTTTTTTTTTAATTGCATTGTGTGCACTTACCGTAACTTAGTAATATAAATTTCTCTATCAATACTTTTGTAAAAAAAGTGACACTCGTATAAAAATATATTTTAAAAAAAGTACGCAAGCAACTTGAAAAGAAATGCAGAACGCTCATTGGTCGCTTAATTGGCCTCGTGTTGTTACTTCGCCTCGTATTTACTCCGCGTAAAAAAAAGTTTTTCAAATGAAAAAAAGAAATAGCCAAAAATACTAATCAAAATGTAGCCGAAAATTTTCCTCAGGTTTATAAAAGGCGACATGCAAAATTTGGTACCAATTGGTTCAGTAGTTTTTGAGTTTATCGCGAAACAGATAGACATTGACTTTTATATATATATTCTATATTTAGGATTTATATTTGAAATGTATGGGAAGATACTATTCATATGACTGGAATATACTTTTCTCTTTTTAATAAATGGATAAAGTGTATCAAAGCTTTGCATCGTTTGAGAGTCGCCAAGCGAAGAGCTTAGACATCGAATACACCATAAAGTTTTCCTTAGGTAGAGTCGGATAATTCAATGACGTTTTTTCCTCATGTAGAATAATAGGATATATCAAAGCCGCTCCATACCAATAAAAGCCATAGCCTTAATTTGGCTCATTTTTCTGAATTTTATAAAACTGTTGTTGTGGCTAATTCTTTTGTCTGAATATGAACGTTCTGTTCAGTTTTAGGAATAAGTACATTTACTTATTATACTAATATTCATATAATATATATGTTATAAATAAAGATGAGATTTTCTGTTGTATTTTGATTGTTGAGGATTATGACAATGGTGATGCAGTCGTGGTTGAAATAATAATATTGAAAATATAAAATCTTGATCAGAGATTTCTTTATTTGAGCTAAAGGATATATATGAAAAACATAATTTGATAAGAGTACTGCTTGGCTTAAGGCGAATAGAACAAGGAAAACAAAAGATTAATTACATAATGTACAAAAGTTTTGAGCCGGCCATTGGGATAAAACAACAACGAGTTTTTATAGGGGAAGAGTGACCTCTGGCGGTCGATTTAGCAGAATATTTGAATCTATGAAAATATATGATTTTAAATAAAATAATATTTTTATATAACATATCCTGGCCACGAGCACATGTGCTTTTCAGGCAGAGCGCCATTTAGTGGAATAGAAATCAACTAAACGTTGATTTAACTTGTTCCCTGATATTTCAAAATGTTACTTTTTATATTTCTCTATTACTTTATTCTTTTTATTTAAATTATTTAACTTGCTCTGTGATATTTGGCCAACCTAATTTCTTGATAAATTAAGAAAAGCAATCAACGAACGCGTTTCGCGCTATTGGCGCTCTTCAGCGTGGAGTAGGCTGTACCATTGCGACCAAAAATATTTTTGGTCCCAGAGGCTTCTTGAGAAACCAATAAATGGGTATTTAAGGCCAAACTTGCGTAAATACACTCAGCATGTGAGCATAATAATAAAAAGGTGAGATGTTGATATTAAAAATAAAAAAGGCATATCCTGACCAGGAGCACATGTGCTTTTCAGAAGGCATAGCGCCATCTGGAATTATATTTCATCTAAATAGGAAAAGCTGGATATTATAGGTGACAATAATGCTAACAAAGATAATCCCAAGAAAAAAAACTGGAGATAATTATCAGAGACCAAGGCTTACCACGGAGGGGCCAGATGTATTAATACAATAGATAGATTTGTGGTATTTGTACCTTTATTGTTGGGTAGTTATGTAGATGTAATTAGTATTTTATATTTATGTAAATAGCTATTTTGCATTTTTCTATTGTTTTATCTTTTGCCTATATAAAAGGCGATGTTGTCGCAGCAGCAGGATAGTCATAACCGCAGCAGTAGGGTAAAGGTAGTAGTCGTAGTGAGGCTGGTAGAGTAGAGCGCACGGCTTGCTTGATGAGATGGACGTACTTCTTCGCTAGGCCTTATGTAATCTACGGGAAAAAGAAAATCAGTTGTTTTATTCGATTTAGCTTGCTTTTATATACAGCGTTGATCCTCTTGAAATATATATATTCTCACCTTTGCTTGAGACCACTTAATCCAAACGAACCAACATCATAGTGCACCAATCTAAAAGTGTACACAACATTTATTATTATTTAAATATTTATATACAGTACAACTTGAATAATTCGGAGTCCAAGGGAGCAAAAGAAAAAATTCGAATTATCCAAAAATTCGAATTAAAAACGGTTTGAATAAAAGTCTAAGAACCAAGATAAATATTTGTATTAAAATACATTCGAATTATCCGAGTTCTACTGGATCCATTTTATATTGTTGATTGAAGGTAAGTTGTGGTTCTAAGTTAGAACTATTCGATGTTTTTTATTCAAATCTGTCAAAAAGAGATGTTCGCTAGGAAAAGATAGCATTTCAAATTTAAGAAAAAAGTATCACTGTGTGAAAAATCTTTATAATGTAGTAATATATTGTAAGGTGTTTTTTCGTGAAAAAATAGTACAAATGTAATATTGTACTGGGATAAGGTGCATAAATTAAGAAAAAGGCATCTACTTATCGTGCAACTGAAAGTTGCTGATGGCTTGCGCTATCTATTGGAATAAATATCAACTATTCTCGTTGATTTTTAATTATTCCAGAATTGGCCAAATACCCATTCTTGATTAATCAAGAAAAGCTAACCACAGACGCGTTTCGGGCTGTTGGCCCTCATTCGTGTTAATACAGTAGAACTTGGATAATTCGAACTTCTTTAATTCGAAAACCTCTTTAATTCGAATATTTATCTTGGTCCCTAGAATTTACTATAAATAGAATTTCCGTTTTTAATTCGAATTTTTGGATAATTCGAATTTTTTTTATCGTCCCTTGGGGTTCGAATTATCCAAGTTCGACTGTGTTATAATTAATTTATTTATTTATTTCACATATCGAAGGCGATATTCCAGCTTGGGATACTTGCGCCTAAATGAATTTTAGAAGCTTATATGCAATTTATTTTATATACAATTCAATAAACAAGACTAAAAGCAAAATTAAAACTGAAAGGTTAGTTTTCTCAAACAGAAAAGAAAATCTAAATCAATGATAAAATTGTATACTCTTTTTTATATAGAAAAAAATGTTTGTACAGAATGGATTTATATATACGATTAAATAAATAGAACAGATTTTTTATTATTTATTACTACCTTTTAGTGAACCGTTTTCACCCTTTTCAAGGGAATCAAACCTTACAATGAAGAAAAATGCCTCTCCTGATTGTGAAACTAGAACTCCTGATTGTGAAACTAGAACTCCTGATTGTGAAACTAGAACTCCTGATTGTGAAACTAGAACTCCTGATTTTGAAACTAGAACTCCTGATTGTGAAACTAGAACTCCTGATTGTGAAACTAGAACTCCTGATTGTGAAACTAGAACTCCTGATTGTGAAACTAGAACTCCTGATTGTGAAACTAGAACTCCTGATTGTGAAACTAGAACTCCTGATTGTGAAACTAGAACTCCTGATTGTGAAACTAAAACTCCTGATTGTGAAACTAGAACTCCTGATTGTGAAACTAGAACTCCTGATTGTGAAACTAGAACTCCTGATTGTGAAACTAGAACTCCTGATTGTGAAACTAGAACTCCTGATTGTGAAACTAGAACTCCTGATTGTGAAACTAGAACTCCTGATTTTGAAACTAGAACTCCTGATTGTGAAACTAGAACTCCTGATTGTGAAACTAGAACTCCTGATTGTGAAACTAGAACTCCTGATTGTGAAACTAGAACTCCTGATTGTGAAACTAGAACTCCAGATTGTGAAACTAGAACTCCTGATTGTGAAACTAGAACTCCTGATTGTGAAACTAGAACTCCTGATTGTGAAACTAGAACTCCTGATCGTGAAACTAGAACTCCTGATCGTGAAACTAGAACTCCTGATTGTGAAACTAGAACTCCTGATTGTGAAACTAGAACTCCTGATTGTGAAACTAGAACTCCTGATTGTGAAACTAGAACTCCTGATTGTGAAACTAGAACTCCTGATTGTGAAACTAAAAGTTGCTGATAACTTACGCCATTTATAGGAATAACTATTTTAATTATCCCAGTATAGGCCAAATACTCATTCTTGATTAATAAAGAAAAGGTAACCACGTAGGCTTTTCGGGCTGATGGCCTTCATCAGTGTGGTGCAAGCTTTCAGGAATGATTAAAAATCAGCGATTAGTTGACATTTATTCCAATAGATGACGCAATCCGCCAGAAACCTTTAGTTTCAAGATCGGAAGATACCTTTTTGTTAAATTATCGAGTTGATCCCAGTACAATGTCACTTTTGTACTATGTTTGGCGTTCTCACGTATTTCTGGCATTTATATCTTCCGTTTGGTAATCCAAGTTTAGAAAATTATTAGATGTGAGTGTTGTATATTTATAAATCCCCGCCATAGCTGAAACACGGCAGTCAAATCAAATCTACAATTAATTTTGACTTTTAAAAACTAAATCTTTAAAAAGACACACGATCTTCTTTCTTTTTCGGAACCCTTTAATCATAAAAGACACAAAATAGAACCTGTGTGTGTTTATTAGACTTTATAAATAGAATAATCATTAAATTTATCAACAGAAATCTGTAAAATAATACTCTTAAAGAATCTACAAGCGAGTTTATTTGAGTAGATAAGCCAAAGAGAGAGCAAGGATTTTCTGGCTATATTAACCATTGAGGAGTTAGTATCTTCAGAATTGACGTCAAGTCATACTCCTTGGTATTCTAAGTGTCAATGAACACCAGTTATTTTATAACATCTTAATATCATCATCAGTTCTTTTATATCAAGATGCGCTATCTATCACCGTTCTTTGCATTTTCGGGGAATCTCCTGGATACGAGCTGAAATAATGCAAAAGATTTCTGGAGATGAGGTAATTTTCATTTTATGAGTGCTTTCTCAAGCTTAGGGCATTTTATACTTTCTACAGAATTACAAAATGAATAATAATACATAACGGTTAAATAATATACCCTATATTTATTATTGTTCGTTTTTTACTTCTCTGTAAAGGCGGAAATTCCCGAAAGCTTGAGATTGCAAAAATAAAATGAAAAAAGCTCATCTACAGAAATATTTTGCATTATTTTAATCTTGGATCAAAGTTAGATAAGGTCAGCTCCAATTTCCCTATAATTTGATATATTTTCAATCAAGATAGAAAAGTGCAATTTATGCGGAATTCCGAAAAGAGCCCCAAATGATACGGTCGGTGTATTACCCGGAAAATTGGCGAATATTCTACTTGATCATGGGATATCCATATGTTAGGCATATAAGAAAACATTTTAAATATTTGTATAGCATTGTACTATCCTCAAAGCGGATATATTCTTAATATCCTTAAATATATATTTACCAAGTATATATATTGTAGCAGAGTATTCATCATGTTTATATATAGAATCACATTAGATTCATGTCAGTATCGTCAATATTTGCAAGCTATGGGTCACAGCTCCCTTAGGGAAGGAACTATCTAGCAAAATATTTATTATATTCATATAAAGATTATTAATTTTGATATTTATATTATTTATATTTTGCTACTCTCTGTAAACTTCCCTCTTTGCTTATCTTATATCTTATACATTTTTATTTTGTTTTTGCCTTAAATAAATTGCCGTTTATCCTGAAGTTTGTCTTTCCTAATTTTCTACGTTACATTTTGGAGAGATGATGGGTAGATTAGAAAGGACAAATTGAAGATAGCCGAGAAGACCTTGAGGCCTTAAGTGCTGTGATCTAAATTTTCCAATATATCTTCAGGATTCCACCGTCGTGTTGAAGTCAAAGCTTCTTTACAAGAAGACGATGTCCCTATTGACGATACGACGCCGAAGCCGCTCTTCACGCCGCAAAAGAAAAGATGCGAAACTTCTAGGGAAAAATTTCAAGACTAAGGGAATCCTTGGCAGAAGCACATTAAATCCATGTCAGTATCTACAATATTTGCAAGCTCTGGGTCACAGCTCCCATAGGGAAGGAACTATGTAGCAAAATATTTATTACTAGACGAATGGCCCGGGCAACGCCCGGGTTTTACCCGAGTGCGTATATATTTTAAAAACGTTTTAATTCAAATACTATTCGTTACAATTATAAATTGGCGCCATGGATGTCACTCTTGTGAAACGTCCCGTTCCAAACTGTGTGTTTTTAAAATGTTTTAATTAAAATACTATTCGTTACAATTATAAATTGGCGCCGTGGATGTCTCTCTTGTGAAACGTCCCGCCCCAAACTGTGTGTGTCTTGAAAATATAAAAATAAAAATGTGAATTTTCATAAAGATTTCATCATGTCGATTTTTTTTTTTTTGCATTTCACCTACTAAATCGATAGAGATAATTACATTTGCAACATGAACTTAGGTATATTGACTAAATAGAAAACTGCATAGTAATAAAGATCATTTTTTAAAGGCACCATATCGTTTTTTTTTTCAATAAAATCGAAACAAAAATTAACGATAAATAACGATAATTGCCTTAAAAAGAAATTGCCTTAAAAAAAAGAAACATTCGCGGTGATTTTGTCTTGCATTCGTTTATACAATTATTATATACGAATGACCCGGGCAACGCCCGGGTTTTACCCGATTAAATGCTTTTATTCAAATACTATTCGTTACAATTATAAATTGGCGCCGTGGATGTCATTCTTGTATAATATATAAATGAGTTTTAAAAATTGTAAAAAAAAAAAAATGCATCGGCCGGGAATCGAACCCGGGCCTCTCGCGTGGCAGGCGAGCATTCTACCACTGAACCACCGATGGTTATGAAAATTCCCATCCGTGAGCTTCAGACAAACAAACAGACAGAATAAGGCAAATATATAAGTTGATACGAATGACCCGGGCAACGCCCGGGTTTTACCCGATTAAATGCTTTTATTAAAATTTTACACAAATAAATTTACTGGCAATGCGTTTCTTTTTTTTTAAATCTCTACAGACCTTACTGCAATGATATGATTTAATGAATGAGAGGGCTTGGCTCATCAGTAGTGAACCCTCTCAGAGGTTTCGCCAAATTAATCTCTAGACCGCTCTACTATTATATTGGACTGGTTTTGTTATATACCCTGCATTTTCTATGGAAGGCAGCTAAATGGTGTTTAGTGAACTATGGACATAAGCTTATAGGTCTGTAGAGGTACATACATATAAATTTCAAGGTATTGCATCGAGCAAAGCTCTTCCGCGCAAAACATGTTTTTATAACCATTATATATTAGTAAATTAAATTTTATTGCCCTCTATCGTTAAAATTTTACACAAATAAATTTACTGGCAATGCGTTTCTTTTTTTTTTTAATCTCTACAGACCTTACTGCAATGATATGATTTAATGAATGAGAGGGCTTGGCTCATCAGTAGTGAACCCTCTCAGCGGTTTCGCCAAATTAATCTCTAGACCGCTCTACTATTATATTGGACTGGTTTTGTTATATACCCTGCATTTTCTATGGAAGGCAGCTAAATGGTGTTTAGTGAACTATGGACATAAGCTTATAGGTCTGTAGAGGTACATACATATAAATTTCAAGGTATTGCATCGAGCAAAGCTCTTCCGCGCAAAACATGTTTTTATAACCATTATATATTAGTAAATTAAATTTTATTGCCCTCTATCGTTAAAATTTTACACAAATAAATTTACTGGCAATGCGTTTCTTTTTTTTTTTTTTTTTAATCTCTACAGACCTTACTGCATCCTACCACTGAACCACCGATGGTTATGAAAAATCCCATCCGTGAGCTTCAGACAAACAAACAGACAGAATAAGGCAAATATATATATTTATTATATTTTATATACAGATTATTAATTTTGATATTTATATTATTTATATTTTGCTACTCTGGAAATTTCCCTCATTGCTTATCCTGTATCTTATAAATCTTAATTTTGTATTTGCTTTAAATAAATTGCCGTATATATATTCATATATAATTCTCCGTATATATACACAGAACAGGCCAGTACAATATTAGAGCATTCTAGTAAATTAAACTGGCAAAACCGCTGAGAAACATCACCACTCTTGGTCCAATTCTTTTCGATATTTCTTCAATATCGCAGTAAGATATTTATAAATTTGTTTTATATTAAATATTTTCGTTCTAAACAGTTTCATTCATCATATTCCGATGGTGATATCTATTTCTTCCTATTCTACCAGATATATACTTTTCTTGAAGAAAAGAGATTTTCGAATGCTTATATTTTAACGAACCCCATATAAAATAAACTTTTATGATGAACTAGCGGATGTACCCAGCTACGCCCGGGTTTTACCCGAGTAAAGGTTTGTCTAACGAACATTTGTTAAAACAATTCTATATAAACTTATAAAAAAAAAATAATAGATATATTTTGATAATTTGAAACTCGTAAATTTAAATCTCTCGATAAAGTGAACATTTTTTCCCGGTCCCTTGAAAATACTCGATAAGTTGAATAAAATCAATATCAATTGGTTCCCTCGGTAATTGGAAGTTAAAGGAATAGTATCTTGCCTTGGAATTGTATCATTATTCTTGTCTCAAATAAATTGCCGTGTCATCCTGAATTTTGTCTTTCCTAATATTTTATATTACAAAATCATCGTTTTATCTAGTGAACATTTTTTCCCGGTCCCTTGAAAAATACTCGATAAGTTGAATAAAATCAATATTAATTGGTTCCCTCGGTAATTGGAAGTTAAAGGAATAGTATCTTTGCCTTGGAATTGTATCATTATTCTTGTCTCAAATAAATTGCCGCGATATACTGAATTTTGTCTTTCCTAATTTTCTACATTACAAAATCATCATTTTTTCTATTCTCCCAATATATATGTTGTAGATAAATGATAAAACTAACTTTGACTTTTGCGCAATTAATAGGTAGAAAATCTTACTTTTGATAAATAATCTTTAAGATAATAAACTTAGTGATAAGAAAATTAATAGATACAAAAACTTGTTATCATCGTCGCAATGGGGGCGCTGCTTTCGAGTTAAATCTACAAATCTGCAAATAACTCTAAGGATATTCAAGATATTATTTTTCAAAAAGCTTGCCGGGGATATAGCTAATAATATCCCAAAATTTCACGGCGATTGGATGTATGGTTTTTGAATCTATAGAGTACAGACAGACAGACAAACAGACAGACAGACATTCAATTTTATATATATAGATTAGTTATATTCTTATTCTTTCAAATATCTCGAGTGTTATTTTATATATGTGTGGCGGTCAGACCAGGCCTCAGCCAGCGCGTGAGTTTAGAGAACACTTCAGTGTCAGATCCAGGACAATTGGCATGCGCGTCGTTCAAATAACAGAGCTCGCTTCCAGTGGCCGCTATTTATTTTCTCTCTTTATTTTTGGCGCGCGCGCGTTCAAATAGTTAAATATTATATTAAAATATTTATATTTTTATCAGAGAGAGAGAGCGACCTGTCCACACCAACACCACGCCTCAACAATTGGTAAGCCGGACGTGATGAGCAATCACCATCCTTGTGGTAGCTCGTACTCCGGGATGTGACAGGTTGTGGTGGGGGTTCGGTAGAAGGCTGGTTAAACCGTTTGGGTTTCGATCACTACGACCCGGGTTCGATTCCCGCATTGGACACTTTTTTCTGTTTAAAAAAAAATGCTCCAATGGCCCCCGATTCTTGCAAAAGTCTAACCCCACCAGCGAGTGCAAGTAACCAAATGGGGCTCTGGCACATTTTTAAGTGCAAAGTCGAACTGCTTTTCACATATGTACACATGTGGTGCGCTTACAGTAAAAGCAGTCGCTAACTACCAACCATGATTATCATGGCTTTGAGATAAGAAAGAAGAAGAAGACAAGTTGTGGTAGGCTAAAAATGATGCGCCGACAGGGTGTAGGCTCGAAGGGTCTAGGCTTTGGAGTGTAAATTTCGCAGTACAGAGAGAAAATAAATAGCAGCCTCTGGAAACCAGCTCTGTTATTCGAACGACGTGGGTGTTAAGAGTCCCGGATCTAGGCGGCACTCGCGGGCCAAGGTGTTTTCTAAACTAACGCGCTGGCTGCTACATATTTATCCCCATCAAGGTTCGACACAGTTTTACTCTAAGTCGTCGGTGGAGCAGTGGTATAAAAAGTTGACAGCTACGTTCTAGGATCGAATCTGCATTGTGATTACCTTTTCATGAATATAGATTTTGCTTCGATGGTTCCCGATACTTGAAAAAGTCTCACCAATAGGTTCAAGTAACCAAATGGATTCATAGCTTCAAAGTGCACAAGTCGAATTGCCTTCTACATGCTTAGACATTTAAAACATGTTAAACTGGCAAGTTGGATTGTGTCTACAGTTTTGGCTGTTTCACTATAACTATATTACATATGGAGGGATATCAAGTATGTATTACAATATATTACAACATATATATATATATATATATATACAGAGGGTGTTTCCTTTCAAATGAAACGATTTCAAACGTCCGTTAGAACTTTATTTTTCGAACGTGAATTTTTTTCATGTGTTCTATGTGCTTCCCCTTCTTCTTGGCTATCTCCCTGCATCGGACTTTCCAAGCTGCGAACACTTCCTTGACTTTGGAGAGCGAAACATTCGACCACTCCTCTTGTGCGGCTTTCCAAAGTCCGGCCTCAGTTTTGGGACGTCGGTTGAAGAGCCGTTGTTTCAACATACCGAACCCGTAAAAATCCAGTGGGCTGGCGTCGGGAGACTTCACTGGAATGTCCGAGTTCCTGATAAAATTTAGGCCTAGGGTGTCCTTCATTTCTTGTAGGAACTGTTGGGTTTTGTTGGAGGTATGGGAAGAGGCTTTGTCGTGATGAAGGAACACTTTGTCCATTTCCCCTGGGTAAAGGTCTTTCAGTTGTTCGATGACAGGTTTCAGAACGCATTCTATATAGAATTCTGAGTTCACCTTCACCTTCGATGGAACCTTTATGAGCGGAAGGACTCCACGGCCAGTCATTACCCCGACAACCATGAAACCTTTAGGGAAAGTTTCGGAGCATTGGTGAACCCAATTATCCGGGACCTGATTGCCTCTTTTGATGTAACAGATCTTCCGGATTCCATTGCAATACGTCACATACATCCATGCTTCGTCCAATGTTGCAGTATATTCCGATCTGGAACCGGCCAGGTGTTCCTCGTAGAGCTTCCGGGCATTCGTTGCACGGTTTTTCATGTGGAAAGGGGTGAGCTTGTGAACCTTGCCTTTTCGTCGGGTATCCAGTTCCAAATCTTTGTGAATGATGTTATTTATCGTTTTTAGCGATGTTCCACACATTCTGGAAAGTTGGCGCTGAGATGGTGGATTTTCAGTAGTTGCTAGCCGCTTTACCTTGGAAACCGTGGCGGGGGTCCGCACCGGACGTGGTCGATCGACTTGAAATTTTTGCCCATTGGATTCAGCTTCCCTTTTCTTTCCGATGCCATTTACTACCCTACATATTGTAGCTTTGCCAACATCTAGTCCTTCTGCTTTTAGCTTTTTCACTATGACGCTATAACTGTTTCCTTCTTTGGAAAGGGTCCGAATTGTTTGTTCGACTTGGAGCGTTAGTCTCTCTCCCCCCATGTTGCAAAAATCATGATACCTGATGAAAATGAATTTTCCAGAAGATTCTAGATCTATTGGAACCAGTGTCGTGTGCAGCATGCCTGCACGTGCAAAACGCGAGCGCTCGAAAATCGTTTCATTTGAAAGGAAACACCCTCCGTATATATATATATATTATAAAAAAGAAAAGAGATTTTCTGCCGATTTTGGATCATCTTGAGGATTATGCTATGGTAATTGCAGTCGTGGTTAAAATCTTGAAATTATAATAAAAATATTGTAGATCAGAGATTTCTTTATTTGAGCTAAGGAATATATATATTTATAAAAAACATAATTTGGGAAAAGTACTGTCTGGCTTAAGGCGTAAGAATAAAAAAATTAATAACTTATTTAAATAATGTACAAAAGGTTGAGCCGGCCATCGGGGTAGAGAGAAAATATCTTTATTTACGGGCTACTAACCAAAAGTTATGATTTTTGAGCCCAAAATCGATGTCAGGTGGCAAGGGACCCTAGGATGTGGAAGCAGGAGATGTCTCGCAGGGGTGGTGGAAACGTTGGGCAAGCAGGGGAATAGCGCCAGGGTGCAGTGAGGCGGGTGCGTTGAATAGGCCAGGAATCCAGGAGAAGTGGCAGATGGAAATGGAGGCAGAAGGTCCTTGAAGCCTAGAACTTGAGGGCCCTAGACTTCAGGATGGGGCAGCTTGAGGCTCTCGCCTCGTGCTTGTCAGGAAGGCCCTGGGAGCAGCAGTTGGCACATTTGGAGGTGCGCTGGTCAGAAATGGATGGGCAGGTTCGGCCTTCATGGCCGTCTTCACCGCAGTGGAAGCACTTAGGAGCTCTGGTGCATTGGGCAGAGTTGTGGCCGAAGCCACAACAGCGGAAGCAGACGCGGGCGCGGATGGACTCCTCGAAGTTGAGGATTACTCCATCCACCACGATCCTCCCGCGAACGCCCAGGGCTCTAAAGGTCTTGAGGTCCACCTCGATGAAGGCGGTGCAGGTCCCGTTTCTGGGTGCAGAACGGTGCGCCACGCGCACCACCTTGTCCCCAGGAAGTTTTCTAACAGCAGCGGTTTCCAGGAAGGTCTCCTCAATTGTGGAGTTGGATGTCTCCTCATCCACTTTGAAGAGGCAGATCCGTGGCAGGATCTCCTTCTGCTGGCGGACCTTCATTCCATTCAACTTGCTGGCCAGGGAGGTTGTAACCTCAGGGATGGTGTCAGGATTGCTGGAATGGAGGACCAGCTTCCCCTTGGTGCGCAGGGAGGCCCAAACGCCTTGGGGGAGAGTGTGAGCAGCGCGGACTGTTTTCAGCATCTCCCTTGGGTCAGCCTGTGGGTCATCTGAGATGACCACTGTGTGGGCCGCTGATTTTTCTCCATGAAGGATCACTTGGGCGGCCGCAGGCTTGGAGACGTGGGAAGGCACAGGTTTTGAAGGACCATTCAGGTTTGTCCTCTTTGCAGGCGGGTTGGGAGCTTCAGACTGCTTCCTTTTGGTTGGAGCAGGAGCAGGCAGGGAGGAGGCAGGCTTCTTGGCAGGGAGAGCAGCGGGAGCAGGAGTGGCGGGCTTGATTGGGTCAGTCTGGGAGCTGGTTTCATTGCAGGAAGGAGCAGGGCAGGTTTGAGTGCCGCGGCAAGCAGTCTTGGGCTTGTTGGCCTCCTCAATTTCGTCCAACTCTGCGAAGGACTCGAGGGTGTCAGTGAGGTTCTCTACATTGGTAGCGAGGGCCTTGATCATTTCAGTCCGCGAGGCGATGTAGCGGATCAGGTCCTCATGCAGGGATTTCAGGGCAGGATGGCCAATGGAGCTCAGGATGCTGCAGTTGCGTGAGATCACCATCTCATCTTCCCTCTCCAGGTCGGCGACGTTCACGATGCGGGTTGTAGGCTTGTAGGCCTTCTTTTTCTTCTTGGCAGGATTCATGTCAAGAGCAAGGCCATCGGGGTAGAGAGAGAAAATATCTTTATTTTACGGGGCTGCTAACCAAAATGAATGATTTTTGAGCCCCGATGGACGCATAAAGCGGAATATATACAAAGCATAGTTGGAGGGGCCTGGGGATGGGTGGCCAGGGATCATCGCCAGGTGAGGCCAGGAGAGCCGGGATGTAGAGGAGGACCGGGGGGGGGAGCAGGGTGGTGATCCGCGGAGTTCAGGGGGTGGCAGAGACGGGTTCAATGGTGTTGAAGCAGGCGTAGCAGGTTTGTAGCAGGCAGACAAGCCGCAATGCACGATGTAAAGTATCAAGGTGCTGCACGCAACCAAGGCTGTTCAAAAAGGTTAGATTCCCCAGGCCAGGGAAAATAAAAGAAAGACAACTGTTGTTTAAATAAGAATATTAGATAAAGCGAGAATGATTCAGCAACTGATGGGAAAAGATAGATTATTATTTTATTTTTATTTATTTATTATTATTATTATTATTTTTTTTTTTTTTGTAAAAATGAATATATTAAAGTTTTGGATAAGAATACTGGTGGGGTACCAGTGCTAAGACGACCAACCAGAAAAGTACACCATGGATTGCATAGCGCGTTCAAATGGGTCGCTGCGTAAGTCGATTTCTCGAGCAGCCCGCGCCGTCGAATCGCCAAACCATTTGCCCTCTGTCCTTGGGTTACAGAGACAGCGTCAGGGGCGATCACATACGCAGGGCAGGTCGCGAAACCGATCTTAAGCAGCGGCACAGGCCAGAGTTACGTCTACGAGCAGCCGCCAATGACCGGTGTTAACCATGAGGTGAGGAGTCCGAGTCACTTAGGTGATCGGAATCCTCCGCGCGGACGCGTGGCTTAAGTCTATCAGAGGCCTTTAGGAACTCCAGGCAGGCTCGCCAAGTGCTCCTGTTGAAAATAAAGTCTTTGAGTGACCGCGGAGTGTACCCTAATTCTTCTGCACAGGTGGAAAGAAGGGGGAATCTAAGGGCATCAAGGCTGCTGCACTCAAGCACGATGTGAGACAGAGTTTCTTCCCTGTCGGCGTCGCAGTAAGGGCAGGAAGGATCGTCAATGACGCCTATCCTGTGGGCGAAACTGTCCGTCCACGTGTGTCCCGTTAGCAGGCCTACCACAATGTGCTCGCTAGGGACGATGTACGCATACCTTTTGTCTAAAAGACTCATTGGAGTAAGGCCAAAGCGGGTGTGGATAGAAGGAGCTAGAGAGAGGAATCTGCTTTCCCATGCTTCACGCGCCCGGCCGTAGATTGCCGATTTTACAAACGACAAAGGAGCGAGTTTGTAACAGCTTGGGTCAGCAGACTCAGCACCCCCGCTTTGCGAGTGTGTCCGCAATGTCATTACCCACGTTCCCACTGTGGCCCTTGATCCATTGTATGGTGCATCTGTTCCCGTTGCGATTCAATCGCGAAATCAGTAGCAGAGCTCTGTCGATAAGGTAATTACCAGTCTTAGAGTTCAGAACTGACTTCACGACTGAGAGGTTGTCCAGGAAGAATCCTAAGGTTAGATGATTAGGTAAAGTGGTTGCATTTTCAAGAGCCTTAACCAATCCAAGGGCTTCCGCCTGAAAGACAGAACAATGAGGGGACAGAACATGAGATTCACGTATTTCAGGTGCACAATCGAGACAAGAGAACCTGTACACGCCGGCGCCAACTCCATCTCTGGTTTTGGAACCATCTGTATAGTATGCCACGTGGAAGAAAAGAGCAGGAATATTACTGGGAGCGGAGTAATAGGGGGGGTAGGGGAGAGGATGTGGAAAGGGAGGAGGCTCGAGTGGAATTTCAGCGTCAACCAATCCATACTTTTTAAGGTATAGCTCAGTTTTAGCCAAGATTTCCAGATCGAGAGGAAGGACTCTGGAGAGGGAGATTAGAGCAGCGTTGCTGGTTGATCTGAAAGCTCTACAAGCTCTCACTAGGAAAGGCCTTTGAGCACTCAGTAGAACATTCAAGGAGCGTTGAGAAAGATTAGGAAACCAAACCGCCGAGGCATAGGCAATGGCCGGAACAACCACTTGCAGATACAGAGTTCTCAAGGCGCGGTAACCAAAACCAAAGTTGAGATTAGCGGCTGCGGTCAAACGCGGCAACATGCCGCGGACCTTGGCGCAGACTTCAACTACGTGCTGGTAGAAAGATAGACGTTGATCAAATCTCACTCCCAGCACCTTAATTGAGTCGCACCATTGGATTGGCCGTCCGTGGATAACCAGATCCCGGCGCGGTTCAGGCAGTCTCCCGTGTGGTCTGAGGAGAACCATAGCCTGGCACTTCCCCACGCTGAGTTCCAGTTTATGCAAACTGCACCACCTAGCGATCATATCTATGGTGTGTTGGGCCGCGGGAAGTTGACTAGGTCGGCATCCCGAGACCACCACGACCAGATCATCCGCGTAGGCTTGCGGGAAAACATTATTCCTGTAGTCCAGCGTGAGGAGTTCATCAAAGACAATATTCCAAAGGAATGGGCCGAGAACTGAACCCTGGGGACATCCTTTGGAAATTCGTCTCGACACAGTACAACCATTCATAGATAGTCTCACAACACGGTTACATAGAAACGAGTTTATCAGGTGATAAATGTTTCTGGGACAGACGCTTTTGTGCAACGCTCTCAAGATACTGGAGTGGAGCACGTTGTCAAAAGCGCCTTTAACATCAAAAGAAAGAAAGAAGACAAGATTTCCTATTTTTAATCGTCCGGGTTATAGTAGATTTTAGATTTAAGAGTGCGGCTGTAGTAGATCTACAAGGCTTAAATCCGAACTGGTTTGGAGGCGCTTTACACATCCTATCGGCCATCCACGACAGCCTAGCAAGAATTAGACGCTCAAGGATCTTGCCCAAACCAGGCAGCATCGTGATTGGACGGTGTGATGCAAGAAAGTCCTCCCCACTTCGCTTGGGGACGAGAACGACGTCCCCCAGCTTCCATGTAGATGGAAAGTGGCCAGTGGTTAAACACATGTTGAAAATACTTAGAAAAAACGTCCGAAAATGTTTAACTAGTTTTACGATAAGAAGAGGTGGCATGCCATCACTACCAGGAGAAGAAGATAAGTTTACCTTATCCGCTGTCAACAACAACTCGTTATCTGTAAACAAAGGGTCGTTATCAGATGACGATGCGATGACTTTGCTTAAATCTTTGTGTTCTAACATGGTATCGGGCGGGACGCGGCCGAAATAGTAATCTAATACGTGATTTAATGTGTCCCGCGGACCTTCAGTGAAGCCGCTACCAACTGGGAGAGCTGAGAGGGGTTTGCGCTTAAAATTTCCCTTGATGAAACTGTAGATTCCACCCCAAGGGCTGATTTCGCAACGCGAGCAGGCTGCCCTCCATGCTTCTTTCTTAGCCAGTCTCCTCGCACGGCGATATCTTGCCTTCAGTCTTTTGTAAAAGACCTCCAGCACACCCTTAACGACACCGCGTGCCTTTATAAAGGCCCGCTGTGCCTTTTGAGTGGCTCTTTTGAGAGGATTCAAATCAGATTTCCACCAAGAGATGGACTTGAGGTATTTATCACTTCTGGGACGGGATGGAATGGTGTTTAGACATGTGTGAAAAATCTCTTCGCCGAGTAAATTAATTACATCGTCGAGGGAGGATGAGTCACGCACATTTTCTAAAAAAAGATTAATATTTTCTATTTTTTGGCTGAAATGTTCAAAAACTCTATCCCAGTCAGCGCGACCAAAGCTGAAGTATATTTCGCTAAATTTGTTTAATTTAAATCTGGTGTTGTCCTGTGAAGAGGGAGCAAAATTGAGGTTAAAGACGAGGCGTTTGTGGTCAGACAACTCCTGGTACTCAGGATGCCAATCGGTAACGCTATTTACAAGGCCAGCACTACAGCAAGTGACGTCGATGGAAGAAGAGCGGTTGCCCTCCTCCCACGTCACCGCGCCGTGAGTGTTGAGCACATGCAAATAGTTGGCATCAATAAAGTTTTCAACTAGATCTCTCTTAGGTGAGTGATGCCTGAGGAGCAGAGGTTTATCCGACCACCTAAAAGATTCAACATTTAGATCGCCGGCCATCGGGGTACAACAACAATGAGTTTTTATAGGGGAAGAGTGACCTCTGGCGGTCGATTTAACAGAGTATTTGAATCCATGAAATATAATTTCAAATAAAATAATATTTTAATTTAACATATTGTGGCGAAGAAATAATTTATTATTTAATTTAATTATTCAATGAAAATATTTGGAAACAGATTTTATTTAATTTGATTATTCATTATAAAATAATGATCGAAATATTTCTTTGCGTTTTTCTCAAGATTCTCTAGCTGTAGATAGTTTTGTTGATTTTTTGATAATTGTCGACTTGTCGTGCTGACATCATCAATAAATACTTTCATATCCCCAGATATACAAAAGACTTAATTTTCTACGCTACAATATATTTACTTCAGAAAATGTAGCTTTAAAATATGTTTATAATTTTCACCAATAGATGTCATTAATTTAATGATGAAGTTTCTAAGATTGTACGTTCTCTCTCTCTCTCGTTTACAGTATTTTAAAATATAACAAAATCGGGAAAACATTTTGACCTATATTTAGTAAAGGACAAATCGCTACACAGTACAGTTTGTCTCAACATACTTTAGAACTTCCACAAATATTGTGTTACAGGAGTTCTGTATATCATTACTAGCCGAATGACGCGGGCAACGCCCGTGTTTTACCCGATTGAATGTTTTTATTCAAATACTATTTGTTACAATTATAAATTGGCGCCTTAAATAAATGCATATATTAGTTAATAACTATAGCCTACGTGCTTTATCTGTCTATGTACTGTTGGCTTCCGTAGGCGTCTCTTACTGGGTAAAAGAAAGAGAGGATTCCATTTAGTTATTAACTAATATATGCATTTATTTAAGGAGCGACCCGCTCCAACACAATAGTTACAAAGACAACAAAGCGAGTGGGGGGGGCATGATGGGGGGCAAAGGTGGCGTGATCGTAGCCAACCAATAGGAGAGCGCCATTCCAAAAAAAAAAAAAGCAAACGGTGACAGAAATGAAAAATAATTGATGACGCTCGTAACTGTATATAGAATGTGTGTTTCAATAGAATGATTTGAAACACTGTTGACACAACTCTTAGAATAGAAACATCCCGAGAAGTGTTTATGAAATGTAGAATAGACAAAAGTTACCTGTATATATTGAAGGAGGGAACTGGTACTTGCAAGGTTAGAGTGTAAAGGATATGGCCATTCGATGATAAACTTGGTATAGCGCCGCACGATGTTCGCCTCACTCAGCAGGAAGAGGGACGAGGGCCCCTTCTCACGGGGGATTCCCTTGCCTCGCGCCATCCTGTGGGGCGAGAGGACGCCTTCAGCCTCTGCGCTGAGTGCCGTGAGCCTGTGGACACACACAACACTTCAGCAATAAACCTACCATCAGCGATTCTACCATCTAATAGAAATACTATCGCCAATCATATGATATATCGATCAGAAAAAAAAAAAAACATAAACTACTTTTAATTTATAATAAAGATTCTTCCCTGATTTTAAATTTACATCGGCATAATGCTGATGAGGGTCAACAACCTGAAAGGTTTATCTCTTTGACCGTTCTTGGTATATCAAGATGAGAATTTAGCGAATATTCTGGAATATATGGATGGCCTTTCTTGATATATCAAGAAATTGGGTTGGCCAAATATCACGGTGCAAGCTAAATAAACGTTTAGTTTATTTTTGCTCCACTAGATGGCGCTCTGCCATCTAAAAAGCACATGTGCTCGTGGTCAGGAAATGCCTTTATTTTTAATATATTTATAAGTCAACGATTAGTAGATATTTTTTCAGATAGATGTCGCAAGCCATCAGCAACAACAGTTGTACGATCAGGAAATTCCTTCTCCCTTTATTACAATAGCATATGTTCATATTCTGTTATTTCCCGCACAGTTTGAAAACTCATGAGTCTTCGGAATGGTGGAATTCTTGATATTTTGCAGATTATTCTATATACAGTTACGAGCGTCATCAATTCTTTTTAATCTCTGTCACCGTTTGCTTTTTTTTTTTTGGAATGGCGCTCTCCTATTGGTTGGCTACGATCACGCCACCTTTGCCCCCCCCCCCCTCATCATGCCCCCCCCCCCCCCCACTCGCTTTGTTGTTTTTGTAACTATTGTGTTGGAGCGGGTCGCTCCTTAAATAATCTATTGTTAACAATACCTCATTATAGGTCCGCAAATATCGAAAGTATAGGTATGTAGCTTTTGTACTATTAAGGTGTATATATATACACATACTTATGTACATATGTAAGTACTATTATCATTAGGGATATATTTAAGGCGCCAATTTATAATTGTAATAAATAGTATTTGAATCAAAACATTCAATCGGGTAAAACACGGGCGTTGCCCGGGTCATTCGGCTAGTATAATACATGAAGTAAGTATTTTTCAAATAATATGAGTTTATTCTTATAGATTGATAACTTTTAGGATGAGGATACAAATTCTAGATAATCACAAAACTTTTAAGAAAAGATTTTTTTGACACAATAAGGAATCAAGGGCTTAGTTTCTATTCTCATTTCTTATATTTCTCGAGCTTTCGGTCTAAAATGGCCTTTAACACGGAGATACACGAAGAGCAGGTTAGCCCGAAAGCTCGATAAATAAAAGAAATGTGAAACGAAACCAAAACCTTGATTCCTTGTTGTGTCAAAAAAATCCTTCCTTAAAAGTTTTGTGATTATCTAGAATTTATTTCCTCATCCTAAAAGGTATCTAAATATAAGAATAAACTCATATTATCTGAAAAATACTTACTTCATATATTATACTAGCCGAATGACCCGGGCAACGCCCGTGTTTTACCCGATTGAATGTTTTGATTCAAATACTATTTGTTACAATTATGAATTGGCGCCTTAAATAAATGCATATGTTAGTTAATAACTATAGCCTATGTGTTTTATCTGTATATGTACTGTTGGCTTCCGTAGGCGTCTCTTACTGGGAAAGAGAAAGAGAGGATTCCATTTGGTTATTAACTAATATATGCATTTATTTAAGGAGCGACCCGCTCCAACCCAATAGTTACAAAAAGGAATAAGCGAATGGGGCATGATGGGGGGGGGGGGGGGGGGCAAAGGTGGCGTGATCGTAGTTAACCAATAGGAGGGCGCCATTCAAAAAAAAAAAAAAAGCAAACGGTGACAGAGACGAAAACTGAGTAAGAGATGAAGCTCGTAACTGTATATAGAATAATCTGAAAATATCAGAAATTCCACCATTCCGAAGACTCATGAGTTTTCAAACTGTGCGGGAAATAACAGAATATGAACAAATGCTATTGTAATAAAGGGAGAAGGAATTTCCTGATCGTTCAACTGTTGTTGCTGATGGCTTACGGCATCTATCGGGATAAATATCAACTAATCGTTGATTTATATATATACTAAACGGGTGACCCGGGCTTCGCCCCGGGATTGACCCGTGTGCATATTTACCCGAGTGATATATATTTAGATAAGATTTTTTATAACTGTTTGTTATTAGCATTATCTATTTGTTTGCATCAGCATAATTTAATCTAATCTTTGATAGAGGGCGCTGTTCGTGAGCTAAGTAGAATAATTTGAATATATAGTTTTAATAATTGATTTATATATATTTTTAAAATAGCCTATCGTTTTCCCCGTATTTATTTACCTATGTATGGAAATTTATGTTTGAATTAGTGAACTACTGCGAATTTGTTTACCGGACATACAAACAAACAAACATACAAACATTGATTTTTATATATATAGATATTCCAGAATATTGGCAAAATTCTCATCATTTTTTCTGTTTATCTCTAGTACACGTGGTACAGGCCATGATAATCATGGTGGGTAGAAGTAGGCGACTGCTTTTACTCTAAGCGCACCACATGTCTACACATGTGAAAAGCAGTTCGACTTTGCACTTGCAAATGTGCCAGAGCCTGGACTATTCTCATCCTTGATATATCAAGAAAGGTCAAAGAGATATGAGATTCAGGCTGTTGGCTCTTATCAGCATGGTGCAGGTTCAACGACCAGAAAGGCTGGTTCTAGAGGTTTTCTGAAAGTTCATGGAATGGGTATTCAAGGTCGAAAATGCCTGAAAGGGAATTTCCCTCTTATACTATACTAGCCGAATGACCCGGGCAACGCCCGGGGTTTACCCGATTAAATGCTTTTATTAAAATACTATTCGTTACAATTATAGATTGGCGCCGTGGATGTCATTCTTGTATAATATATAAATTAGTTTTAAAAATTGTAAAGAAAATGCATCGGCCGGGAATCGAACCCGGGGCGCCCGCGTGGCAGGCGAGCATTCTACCACTGAACCAAAAGCAAACGGTGACAGAAGTGTCTCGCGCATTGGCGGCACCAAATGATGGGGGGGGGGGGGGCAAAGGTGACGTGATCGTAGCCGACCAATAGGAGGGCGCCATCAAACCGTGACATAGGCCATGATGCTCGTAACTGTATATAGATTTTTATAGGGTATTGTGGGTGAATGTGTAAATTTCACAGTTCCAATTTGAACTATATTGCTATGATTTGGAAATTGACTTAGTTTCAGGATGCTGTTCAGGATAAAAAATAAACCTTAATCTAACACATGTTTTTGCGATAGTTTAAAATAAAACCACCCTCATAGACAAAACTTAAGTGGAAAGTCGTTGATATCTTTGGTCATCTTTTTTTTTAAGAAAACATACAATTTTGTTTACATTTGGTTATCTCGAATGTCTTCAATAAAGGTCACTGTGTATCGAATATTTTTAAGATTTATTGTCTGAATCCAAATATACATGCTGTAAGGTACAAATACCCTAAGTTTTGTCGATGATTGTATATCGTCTAAAATACTATAGAAAGTGTATTTCTTATTTTATAGCGAGAATTGTAATCATATATACAAATATGCGGATCCTCTTTCGATAAATGTATTAAAACAAGGCATATACACCTTTGGCCGATTCAATCGAATTCATTACCTCTATTCTCGTAGTATATTTGAATAATTTAAATGTTTGGTGAAAGACAGTTAATGCAAAAAAAGTACGAAATATAGAATATACAGTGTGGCAAATAATTTTTAAGAATGGGTTTGTAAAATAAAAAAGAAACAAGCTAATTCAATTTCTACTATTTTTTTATTCAAAATAATCCTCTCCGGATTCAATACATATGTTACAACGATTTAATAAGGAATTAAATGCCTCTTGCAGGCCACTTTGAGGAATTGCCTCCAAAGTGCTCGTCGCAGCTGTCTGGATGGTCGGGATATCATAAAAAAAAGCAACCTTTTAACTTCAATTTTATTTTTGGGAATAAATAAAAGTCACATTGTGCTAAATCAGGCGAGTACGGAGGATGATTCAACACACAAACGTTATTTTTGGCCAAAAAGCGACGAACAGTGAGTGATGAGTGACTCGGTGCATTATCATGCAGCAAACACCAACTGTCTTCATCGCGATATTCTGCACGAATGCGACGATTTCTAGCAATCAAACGTTTCAAAACGTTTAAATAATACTCTCCAGTAATGGTTTGTCCAGCGGGAACAAATTCTTTGTGGATAATACCTCTACTATCGAAAAAGATAATCAGCATTGTTTTGATTTTTGATGGCACTTTTCGCGTTTTTTTTGGCTTGTGGAGAGTTTTTTGACTTCTATTCGGCACTTTGGCGCTTTGTCTTTGGGTCATACTGAAAACACCATGTTTCATCACCCGTAACAATTGATTTCAGGAAGTTTGAATTATTTTCATAGGCAGAAATGATGTCCCTGCAATGTGCAATTCACACTGATTTCTGCTCGCCCGTTAAAGTGTGTGGAACAAATTTAGTACAGACTTTAGTTTTACCTAAATCTTCATGCAGAATGGTTCGAATCGTTTCTTTGTTGATGTGTAAAACCTCTGCCATCATTGTTTTCAACAAATTCTCGCACTTTTTCTATACTTTCTGGTGTCTTTGAAGAACTTGGTCGTCCAGTATGCTTATCATCTTCTAGCGTATTTCTTCCATCCGAAAAACGTTTGTGCCAAATGAAAACATTTGATTTACTCAAACATAACGTACCATAAACTTGCTTCATCAAAATATATGTTTCCGATGCACTTCTACCAAGTTTTGCATTAAATTTAATGACCGCTCTCTGTTCCATCTCAGAATTCCGACGAACAAAAATTTTTACTTTTCAAAAATCGCCTGTATGTTTTTAAAGAGTTAACCAAAATGGCTGAAACAAAGCCACGCGCTAGATAAGGCTTCGAATATATATACGCATGCGCAATTTCATAACTGGCTCTGCTATTGGCCTTTATCTAGCGCGAGTCTTAAAAATTATTTGCCGCACTGTATATATACAAAAGATGCTTGATAGTTATATATTCATTATCAAAGGATTACGAATGGTGACAAATTACAAAAAGCATAAGACGTCGCAATTCCTTTGTAATAAAAATAGCTGCGGCATCTTATCCTTTCTATAGACGCTAAAGACAGAGATGGCTGGTGTAGTATTGTGTTTGGGATGTAATACGTACAATGGGCCACAATTTTCGATCGCGAATAAAATTATATTACTGTAATCCCTATCTTAACGGTCGCCGAGATGGTACATCGAGCTGAAGACAGAGAGAGCTGGTGTAGTATTGTGTTTGGGATATAATACGTACAGTGGGCCACAATTTTCGATCGCGAATAAAATTATATTACTGTAATCCCTATCTTAACGGTCGCCGAGATGGTACATCGAGCTGAAGACAGAGAGAGCTGGTGTAATATTGTGTTTGGGATGTAATACGTACAGTGGGCCACAATTTTCGATCGCAAATAAAATTATATTACTGTAATCCCTATCTTAACGGTCGCCGAGATGGTACATCGAGCTGAAGACAGAGATGGCTAGCGTCGCATCGTGTTTGAGATGTAATACATACAGTGGGCTACAATTTTTGATCGCGAATAAAAATTATATTACTATGCTTTCTATAATATTTATGTATATTTCCTTCAGCCACAAGGGAGGCATCCCCACCTAGAGAGTACTTCTCTAGACAGAAAGGGGTCTTTTAGAACTCATCTCAGTTCTGTGCTAAAGAACAACTTGTTGCAGACTTTGCTGGGCGCGAGAATTGCCTGAGTTTCGTAAGATGTTAGGAAATATGAATCGTTCCTATACTGCTAAGAGTCATAGCTCGAAGCCATTGTTTATTGTTCGATTTTGTCAAATTTTTGGTTACTCCATTTGACCTGAATATGAGAATTCTGTACAGATGATATTATATTGATCCATTTTTTATTTAAATTAATAGAAAAGGAGAAAAGGTATATATATATGTCATAATATATACTCTTCCTGGAATAATAAAACAAATCTACAGTCAACCCAGAGAGAGATGGGCAGCTAAAGGGTGTCACTTTAGACATCAACGACATTCCAAGGGGCTCCTGGGGTCCGTCACTTAACACCTCGAGACTTTGGGGACAGTTGAGCATTGTGTGCGACACGAACGGCCGCTCAGTGGCGGCAGGCCCCTCTCGCTCCCTCTCTCTCTCTGATTGCCTGGGTTCATCTTCCAAATCGTGGTGTGATTATTTCTCTTTCCCCACATTATTATTATATTGCCACATATATATATTATACCAAAAAGAACCGCGTTTTCCTTCAAAATGGAATTAACATATTACACTTCAACACTCAAGTGCAGAGAGTAAAGTTGGTGTGTGCAACCACACCAGTTTCTGGCATATAAATACATGGATATTTGCCTGGTGGATATTGATTCATAAAAATGATAGTCACGCCTTACGATAAGATAGACACTAAAACAAGGTGCCATCTATTGACCGTCAACGCAAAATATCGATTTCGTGTCGGTCACAAAGCCACAACACCAGTTTTTAAAAACTCTGAAGGTCGACCTGGAGATCAATGTTTATGGCTTTTGTCAGTCCAGGGAGAGGAATAGATTTCACGAGGATCACAGAAGGATTCATTAAACTCAAAACTTAACAAAGCTGATAAAGTGTCATCGTCACCTCTATGGCCTTATTGATGATATACGGAGGGTGTTTCCTTTCAAATGAAACGATTTTCGAGCGCTCGTGTTTTGCACGTGCAGGCATGCTGCACACGACACTGGTTCCAATAGATCTAGAATCTTCTGGAGAATTCAATTTCATCAGGTATCATGATTTTTGCAACATGGGGGGAGAGAGACTAACGCTCCAAGTCGAACAAACAATTCGGACCCTTTCCAAAGAAGGAAACAGTTATAGCGTCATAGTGAAAAAGCTAAAAGCAGAAGGACTAGATGTTGGCAAAGCTACAATATGTAGGGTAGTAAATGGCATCGGAAAGAAAAGGGAAGCTGAATCCAATGGGCAAAAATATCAAGTCGATCGACCACGTCCGGTGCGGACCCCCGCCACGGTTTCCAAGGTAAAGCGGCTAGCAACTACTGAAAATCCACCATCTCAGCGCCAACTTTCTAGAATGTGTGGAACATCGCTAAAAACGATAAATAACATCATTCACAAAGATTTGGAACTGGATACCCGACGAAAAGGCAAGGTTCACAAGCTCACCCCTTTCCACATGAAAAACCGTGCAACGAATGCCCGGAAGCTCTACGAGGAACACCTGGCCGGTTCCAGATCGGAATATACTGCAACATTGGACGAAGCATGGATGTATGTGACGTATTGCAATGGAATCCGGAAGATCTGTTACATCAAAAGAGGCAATCAGGTCCCGGATAATTGGGTTCACCAATGCTCCGAAACTTTCCCTAAAGGTTTCATGGTTGTCGGGGTAATGACTGGCCGTGGAGTCCTTCCGCTCATAAAGGTTCCATCGAAGGTGAAGGTGAACTCAGAATTCTATATAGAATGCGTTCTGAAACCTGTCATCGAACAACTGAAGGACCTTTACCCAGGGGAAATGGACAAAGTGTTCCTTCATCACGACAAAGCCTCTTCCCATACCTCCAACAAAACCCAACAGTTCCTACAAGAAATGAAGGACACCCTAGGCCTAAATTTTATCAGGAACTCGGACATTCCAGTGAAGTCTCCCGACGCCAGCCCACTGGATTTTTACGGGTTCGGTATGTTGAAACAACGGCTCTTCAACCGACGTCCCAAAACTAAGGCCGGACTTCGGAAAGCCGCAAAAGAGGAGTGGTCGAATGTTTCGCTCAAGGAAGTGTTCGCAGCTTGGAAAGTCCGATGCAGGGAGATAGCCAAGAAGAAGGGGAAGCACATAGAACACATGAAAAAAATTCACGTTCGAAAAATAAAGTTCTAACGGACGTTTGAAATCGTTTCATTTGAAAGGAAACACCCTCTGTATATATGTTGTGATGTAGTGGACCCTGTAGGATTACTGTAGTGTGGTTGTGGTTAAATGCAGTTGTTGTGGCCTAAATGTTCAGAGTGGTTTTAGGCGTGAATGTATTGCACCAAAGAACGAGACATGTTGGATGTCACCAAGAAGATGGCGAGAGATTGATGCCGACACCGGTCAAGGCAGGTCTGTCAATCATCGTGTCTCAAAGCGCACTGATCTGTTTGAGCAAGAAGGAGGCACACCTGGTACCCCGACATGTTTTTCGGACCTTTTTCCTGTCCTGGCGCTGGTTGTCACTCAATTGAATTTCATTTTCTCGTGCATTACATGATGGCCATACTGTCGATTTAAATCATTTTCACAGTTTTAGTTTTTATACCATATCTATATTACATATGATATATGAGTATATATTAGAACAGGGGTCTCCAAACTTTCCAGCCTTAGGGCCATACTGATGGGGTCTTTCCAGCCTTAGGGCCATACTGATTACTCCAGTAAGTTCCGAGGGCCAAGATGGCAACACTGCATATTATTAATTTTCCTGTATTAATTGTTATGTTTATTTGTTATTAAATGTTATTATTAATTGTTGCTTTTGTGTGTGATTTAGCAGAATGGAAAAGAAGCGAAAAATTGATAGTGAATGCAGAAAATTCAAAGATCAGTGGAACATTCAGTATTTCGTAATTGAGTCCAGTAACAAGGCGCTATGTTTGATTTGCAATGAAAGCATAGCCGTTCTCAAAGAATATAACATGAAACGTCATTATGAAACAAAACATTCTCAAAATTACTCAAAATATACAGGAATTGTGCGGACAGAAAAATTCGAAGCTTTGAAGCGCGGATTGAAATCGCAGCAATCTTTATTTACAAAAGTCAAAACTGAACAAGAGGCGGCAACTCGTGCCAGCTTTCGTGTGGCTCTTGAAATTGCAAAACGTGGAAAACCATTCACCGATGGAGAAATGATCAAGGAATGCATAATTGCAGTAGTCGAAGAAATGTGCCCTGAAAAGGTATGTCAGCAAACACTGTGGCTCGAAGGGTAGAAAACATCGCTGAAAATATATCCTCTCAACTGTTCGACAAAAATGGACATGTTGAGTGTTTTTTTTTTTGGCCTTGGATGAGTCAACGGATGTGTCAGATACTGCTCAGGTGTTGATTTATATTAGAGGAGTAGATAAAAGCTATGAAGTGCACGAAGAACTTCTTGATATGTATTGTATTCATGGCACAACTACTGGTACCGATATTTTTAAAGGAGTTGAAATGGCCATTAATAAAAAGAACCTTCGATGGAAAAACTTGAAATGTATTACAACTGATGGAGGCAAAAACATGAGTGGGAAAGATAAAGGAGTGGTCGCTCTTGTGTCAAAGGCTGTAGAAAATGACGGCGGCTCAAAACCATTAGTCTTACATTGTATCATTCATCAACAGTCTTTGTGCGGAAAATGTTTGGATATGTCTGACGTTCTGAAACCAGTCATATCAACTGTTAATTTCATCAGATCTTTTGGGCTGAATCACCGACAATTCCGACAATTTATTGCAGAGATTGGAGAAACAGACTTACCTTATCATACTGCCGTACGCTGGCTTAGTTGTGGGAAAGTCCTTCAGCGCTTTTTTGAACTTCGAGCAGTGATCGAAATTTTTTTGAATGAAAAGCACCGCCCTCTTACTGAATTACAAAACAACGCATGGCTATGGAAGTTAGCATTCTATGTTGATTTGACAAAACATGTGAACGAACTGAATTTGAGATTGCAAGGAGAAAACCAGCATCTTCCGGATTTATACACTAATATCAAGTCATTCCGGATGAAATTGATACTGTTTCAATCACAACTACGAAGTAAATGTTTTTCACATTTTAAAACATGTGAAATATTCAGCCACACTACTGAGACTGAGTTTCCTATCGATTTTGCAATCGAAACTTTGAGTGCTTTGAAGATAAATTTTGATACTCGTTTCTCGGACTTTGATGCCATTGCGAATCAAATTAAGATTTTTCAGAATCCTTTTGATGCTGACATTGAAACCCTAGCCCCGGAACTTCAAATGGAAATGATTGATCTTCAGTGCAGTGATATAATTAAGAACAAATATGAAAACTCATCTTTGTTGGAATTTTATAAGAGTCTTCCACTGACACAATTTGATAATTTGCATAAATTTGCTCGTGGGCTGTTTTCCGTTTTTGGTACTACTTATTTGTGTGAGAAAACCTTCTCCAAAATGAAGTACACAAAAAATGTATACAGATCTAAATTAACTGACGAGCATATTAAATCTCTTTTGATAATTGGTACAAGTAAAATTATTCCACAACTACAAACTATTGTCGGTGGAAAATTTCAATTACATACATCTCATTAGCATTTCATATGTCATGTTATAAGGTATGTGTTGTTCATTACTTACAATGTATAAAATGTAAGTTGGATTCATTTCAATAATTTGTTAGTTATTATATGCTGAAGTTAAATTTACTGCATAAATTATACATGTCTTTACTCATTACCATTCTGTGTGTTTCTTTATCCAACTTATCACAAACATTTTATTTGCTATAAAAAATATTTGTTCTCTAAAAGGAGTTTTCAAGTATGTCTCCGCGGGCCGGACAAAATCTGTCTGCGGGCCGGATGTGGCCCTCGGGCCGTAGTTTGGAGACCCCTGTATTAGAATATATTAAATATATATATGTACCTAGAGAGGCATTTCTCCCTTAAATTCTTTTTATGAAGGTCACTTCTACCGGAAAAACAGACGATAAAACTAAACTCTATCTATTTTTAAATATAATTTCATCTGAGAAAAAAGAGAGAAAGATACGTGGTATCTTTTAAGCTTGAATACCTAAGTATAATTTTGGAAAATAATGCCTAATTTATGGTGTTAATGAATCATAGGATCATGCAACTTGGATGTCGTCGTAGTCGGCAATATCTGATGTAATGATATTGATACAGACGATCATATATTATTGTTTTTTGAGTCATTGACAGACTTCTTCTTTAAATGTATTATTTATTATACATATATTACAATAAGAAAACACAATAAATACAAAAGATAATAGTGGCTATAAATATATTTCTAATCAAGTTTTTGTTCGTCACTTTTAACAACAACAACTTTTTTATATTAGGTTATCATCATATCCAATCTCACAGAATATATATATATTTATTTTACGATGCACTAGCGCGCCATCTGTTATCAAATTACAAAACTATTTTAGAGGCGTAATATTCTTTTTAAAATAAAACAATTTCTACTGTCCTTACTGCAATGGAAAAATTAAAGGGAGGGCCTGGCTCATCAGTGGTGAACCTTCCCAGCGGTTTCGCCAGTTTAATTTATTTATTTTTATAAAATTAAATATTCCAACATATATGTATATATATGTGTGTGTTTGTGAAAAATAATTTTAAAAAATAATATAAAGAGATCAAATGTTGATATTAAAAATAAATTAGGTATACTCTGACAACTAAACGTTGAATCAACTTATTCCGTCTAATTTGGCCAACCCATTTTCTTGATAAACAATTTTAAAAAGCCAACCACGAAGGCGTTTCGGGGTGTTGGCCCTCGTCAGCGTATATATCTATATATACATCCACAGACAAAATTTAAGTGAAAAGTCTTTGATGTCGCCGGTTGTCTGTATTTTAAGGAGACAGAGGAAATTTTGTTCACACCTGGTTATCTCGTTTGTCTTCAATAAAGGTCACTGTAATCCGAGATATTATCTGAATACCGATATACATGCTAAAAGGTATAACTTCCTTAAGTTTTGTCCATGAGTGTATAAACGATATTTAATACTATAATGAAAAAATATTTCCTTTCAAGATGCTCGAGTTTTGACCCGCTATGAAATAAAAATTATTTTAATTAAAAAAAAAAAACACAATTTAAAAGTTTTAGAGCGCATAGCCTCATCAATAAAATGTTTACAAGAAAATATAATTCATTTTATCACCTATACATTTTGTTTGACAATTCATTCTTTAGTATTGAAGACTCGCTTTAAATAAAAGGTATGCATATAATATTTTTTGGATAAAAATATTTTTTTCCCCAATATTCCTATTGGGGCTGAAGCTTCAACCTTTTTCAAGGTACAATCTTTCATTTAAATATTTCCATATCTGCCTGTACATAAATCTTTTGACCAATTTTTAATATACGTCCAGACCACTTAGAAATCTGATATTTGTAAACTTGTTCAAACCACGTCATAATGGACTATATTTTATATTTCCTTTTGAATACTGTAGTCAATTTTGATATACTTCTAAACTACGTAGAAATCTGGTATTTTATAAGCTAGTTCAATCAATATGTAAGTGTACAAAATTTCTGACATCAAGACAGACGTGGTATTTCTATTTGAACGGAGAAAATTGGCACTGCCATTTCTGTGACGTAATAGGCGGCTGGCAGGAATTTCATTCAAATAAATCGGGGGGCAGTATGAACCAAGAAATAAATTAAATATTAACCAATTTTTAATAATTTAAAAAATAGAACTACAGTTAAACCTGTCTATAGCGCCCCCTCATGGGACTCACCAAAATAGGGTGCTTATAGACAAGTCACTTTTAATGTAAAATGTTTACATTTTAATGTTTAAAATCGGGCGCTATAAAGAGGAAGGCGTTATTTAGAGGGGGCGCTATAGACAGGTTTAACTATATATATAAATATATTTATTTTCTATCTCATATAACATATATTTTATATACATGCAGATATATTATTTTAAATATATTTTTCTTCTGATATTAAATTATAGTGCGTATTTTTAATTAATATTGAATTCTTATAGTGTCTATATTTAATTATTTTGATTAGATTTTGTATATATATATATATAAGTCATAATATATGCTCTTCCAGGATTAATAAAACAAACCTACAGTCAACGAGAGAGAGATGGGCAGCTAAAGCGAGTCACTTTAGACATCACGACATTCCAAAGGGGCGGCAAAAGGGGCCCGCCCGTCAACACCTGAGGACTATTTTGGGAGATAGTCGGGGGGTGGTGGCCACACAGGCAGTCGTTCAGCGGACAGCCCTCTCGCGCCCTCTCTCTCTCGGATGGCTTCCAGATTCCTCTTCCAACTCGTCGTGTGATTATTTCTCTCCTCACCACATTATTACCACTATATTGTCACATATATACATTCCGATTTTATATTGCGATGTTATGTAAATTTATAATTCACGACTTATATTAATAATTGAGTCACAAAATAATTTTTCCAATTAAAAGCTTCTATTATGAATGCATTAAAAAGAGAAAAATAAATATTTCAGCTATTCTAATTGAAATGTTACAATTTTATTAATCAAAAGTAAAAGGTAGAAGAATTATCATCATGAATTTTAAACTTAATTTAATATGAAAGAGAAGCAACTGATTAACATGTTTTCACGGTGTTTCATTGAATTTTTATCTCTTCCCTCAGTATATGATCACCCCCCGCCGTTTTTATTTGGCTGATATAAATATTTGAATGTAATTATACTGTCCTGTTATATATAAGTTTGCTTAAATACCATTTCTAAGATCCACCCTTTAGTGCAGCATATAAAAGCAGAATGATTCCATACAGTATTGGAGCTCTGAAAAACAGGTATGGTAGATTAAATTGGCCAAACCTCTGGGAGGGTTCAACACTGATGGGCCAAGCCCTTCCAATATTTTTTATTCGTAAGGAGAATAGAAGTTTGATTTATTTGTGAAAAGAAACATTCGCGTCTTAATGTCTTCATTCGTTATGTATTGATGGCGCGTTATTACTTTGTATTAATAAATAGAAATGTTTAATTGTGGTAGGGCTGTGCATTTTACTTTTTACTGCACTATTAAAAAAAGCTTTTTCTAAAATATTTTTATTAATTGATTTTTTTTATATGATGTTTGTACTTTACTAAAAATATTTATATACATACGTTGTCATACCTTGCCAAAAATTAGTGTTCAGTTAATAGACACCTTGATAAACAAATTCTATTCCGCTTTTAAAGTATTTATCAATTAAAATATTTAAATTTGCATTCATGGAGACGAAACTTAAGGAAGTTGTACCTTTAAGCATGTATATCGGAATTCAGACAATAACTCTGAAAGTAATGTGATACATAGTAACCATTATCGTATACAATAGAAATAAAAAAAAAATCAGACAACTCGCACTTTAATAAGTTTTCCATTAATGTAAATCATTTCTAATGGAAATAATATATATAAATATATATACTCTAGTTATAATCCCGAAACTATGGTATTCCTAGATAAAGGAAGAAATCCTTAAAAGGTATGGTCAAGGTGCTTGCATGTTTATTTATCCCCTATTGTCAGTTACTATGGAAACCAGCTGTTGTTAAGGCATTTAAGTCTATTTGGAGCACCGTACAAGCTACTTTTCTGTTGGTCACGGAACATGAAAAAATATAATTTCTTTTGTTGTGAATATAAAACTTATTATTAAAGGAATGTGTCCTTTAAACACCTTGGAAATGTTATATATATAATTGAAGTAGCTAAATGACCTGGTTTTGTCTGAATTCTCTCCGATTGTCCAACCGCTATGATTTTAAAAACTCTTTAATATTATTATTATTATTATTTTATCAATTATAGACTATGTTTCATTAGAGAGGAAAAAATTCCATCTCTTGTTTAGAATTAGTATTTTGCATTATAATCCGTTTTTCTCATATGTTAATATATATTTATTCTTTTTTATACTTTACTCTTTGAAGTAAAAAATCTCAGCTATATAAATCATTGAATTGTAATATACATATTTATATATGTAATATATATAATACTGTATATAGACTCTTATCTATATGAAGTGGCATTATATTCAACCTTACTCCTGTATACGCTAGATATTTGTCGCTGGATAGATTTTTCCTCTCAAGTTGCATTATTAAAGACATTATTATTTTTAACATTGTTTATATTGTTGCGATCTTTTCTTTAATTCTGTCGCTGGTAAGCCAAGGAATGACGAAGCAAACTCAAAAGTAAGTTTTATTCAACACACTGTCAAATAGAAAAAGCCGACAACAACTATATGCTTTATCCTATCTTACTCTAGACAGTCAGCCTAATAATAACAAAATCTCAAATATTCACATAGTAGAAGGCGCAACAATTGACGTCAAATATTTACATAGACCCAAACAAAAAGAAAAAGAATTAATAGAAAACTAGTTAGAACATTTACATATCTACAAAATAGTTGAATTAAAATACTTTGTGACAATATTGTGCTGAATATTTTCATTTTTAAAGGAAAAGATGCAAACTTTCGCGCAGAATTTTCCTGTTCATCACCATTCTTAAAGGACAATAACATAACTTGTATTTGTGTAATACCTGTATTCAAAATAAGTTAACTCAAACTATCTATTGTGTGGGATTTTAAAAAAGCAGGATTTAGGAACAATGTTGTTTGTACAAGAAAATATGTAAAGTTTCACCTCAATAATTTATTATCATCATATTAGTATCAGCGCATTGCTATTTATTCCAGGATGATTATCAAATAGAGAGGTCATTATTATTTGAATTATTTTTTTAATAAATTTAATTGCCATCTTCGTTAAAATTTTACACAAATAAATTTACTGGCAATGCGTTTCTTTTAAATATAATCAAATATTATCTCTACAGACCTTACTGCAATGATATGAGTTATTGAATGAGAGGGCTTGGCTCATCAATAGTGAACCCTCTCAGCGGTTTCGCCAAATTAATCTCTAGACCGCTCTAATATATAAGCTTATGTCCATAGTTCACTAAACACCCCTAAGCTGCTTTCCATAGAAAATACAGGGTATATTCCAAACCAATCCAATACAATAGTAGAGCTGTCTAGAGATTAATTTGGCGAAACCGCTGAGAGGGTTCACTACTGATGAGCCAAGCCCTCTCATTCAATAACTCATATCATTGCAGTAAGGTCTGTAGAGATAATATTTGATGATATTTAAAAGAAACGCATTGCCAGTAAATTTATTTGTGTAAAATTTAAATTATTATATATGATGATAATAAAAATTATTGTTTAGGTTCAACTTCAATTCACACATTTCACTATTGGGCGAACACCGTATTATTCTAAATTTCTGTTATATATTTTTTAAATGTATTAATCAACCAGAAGCTATATTGAAATATTTGCGCCTAATACAGAGGAAGAAAAACAAAGAACAATTTAGAACTTAGAATCAAATATTTACAAATTTACATGTATTATGCTACAGAGTTCATAAAATTTATATAGACAAATTGGCTGAGGTAAAAGAGTTAGATCATTTAGATCAAAGGACAAACGATGTCTCACTTCTGCAAAGTTCGGATAGTTATAAATAAGGTGAAAAGCAGTTTGTTCAATTTCTCCGCAGGAACAATTTGGTGATTTTGATACTGTTATCTTGAAAATATTCTAAATGAATAATTTTGAGTGGGAGCAATTTTTAAGTTACAGTTTAACCATGTTTAGCCATTTCAACTCAGTTTGAAAAAAAAAAAAACATTTTGGAACATCTTGTATTATCCTTATCTCTTGATCTCAAAAAATGCAAAATGGTTTGTCATTTAGCAAATATATTTTGTCCTTGAATAAACAGGATGTTAAACTATATCTTTATGTATTTATATGTGAATGTAATAATGATGGAATCGCTAGTTTTGATGGAGAAGTGGATTGAACATCATTTCATTCTTATATACGAGGTGTGTTCAAAAAGTATCGCGACTTTTGAATTTTGTGGGTTTTGCACCACGATAACGCCCCTGCTCACACATGGTTGCTTGTGCGCGACCTTTTGGCCAAAAACAACACACTAATGATGCCGCAGCCACCGTATTCCCCAGATCTGGCCCCCTGTGACTTTTTCTTGTTCCCTAAACTGAAGAGGCCCATGAAAGGACGACGTTACGCTACGCTTGACGAGATAAAGACGGCATCGAAGGAGGAGCTGAAAAAGATTTTAAAAAAAATGATTTTTTGAAGTGCTTCGAAGATTGGAAAAACCGTTGGCACAAGTGTATAATATCTCATGGGGATTACTTTGAAGGGGACAATATAGGTATTCATGAATAAATAAATAATTTTTGAGAAAACACAAAAGTCGCGATACTTTTTGAACACACCTCGTATATATATATATAGAGAAAAGGAGTGAAAAGGTTCCAACATAGCTTTTCAGATGCCGTTTAACAAAGACATCTTTATAATCATTCTACAATAAGTTTTTTTCTATACCAGAAAAAGGCCCCTTTCCCATTACGTATGTAATACAGAATTATTTATGTTTTTCACCCTAGTAAAACCTTACTAGTGTTGATAAAGAATGAGCCACAAAACCAGTTTGGGCAAATTGAGACAAAGAGAAAACCTGTAATCAATGGGTTTGGGCATGACCCTCATCAGTACAAAGACGGCCTTGATTTCTTAATATCCTACGAGTGCCTCTTTTGGTAAATGAATAATATCATTTTGTCCAATCTATACAAAACGACCTTACAAGAATGGATAAATCTAAGCTATACTCTCTCACTACAAAGACATTCACATTCCTTTCCCGGTTGTAAGACTACTCGCACAAGTTAGAATACTTTCAAGTTTTTTTAGAGAAAACCACACCAATATGCTCTGCGGTGAGGACCCGATTTGTATCTTCTGTAATTCAAAACTAAAAAATGAAATCACTCACTATATTTTTGATTGCTCTGCTCTGAAAGAAGAAAGAAGAACCCTTATGTTCAAAACTGGGTAACTCTGTGCTTCACTTCCATCAATAATTGACAATATGACCCAGAATAAGTATATTGCTACGGCGTTTTATGGTTTCCACAAGTCCATATCTCAGAAGAAGGCCAAGTGACACTCACTCCTTACTTTATTACTGCTACTCTTTTTGTGTTGTTTTTCTTGCTTCCCTCTTTCTTGTTTTTTTTCTTTTTCTTCTGTCTATATCGTTATTTCCTTTGTCTCACTGCTTTGTTTTATGCATACCTCTGGTGAATCCTGTATAGCGTCAGTGACCCTAAATAAAGGCTTTTTGTTGTTAAAAAAATAATATCATTTTGTAACTTTATGTTGTATTCTGGTTTGAACACCTTTAGTAAATTCTCTCTCTTGACAGGCTTCATCAATCCCCTTGTAGTATGTTATGAAATCAAAGTTAATGTATCAATACAATTTATGCAGATTTCTATTGTAGGTTGTTTCAGAGCCGTTCGATGAATTCGTTCAGCAAGTAAATGTTGAATTTGTGCGATGCTAAGTAAACTCTATGGCGATGGCTTCAAGATAATTCGCTCTAAGCTTATGTAATGTTTCTTCTTAGAACAAATTTAAGAAACTTCTACGAAACTCTTTTCATAAGTATCCGTTGTCTTCTGATTTGTCAGATATGGACCCTTGTGTGTTTTGTTTTCCAACTTGCGAACCAGAGATGGACAACTATACTGAGTAGCCAAATAAAGTAAAACATGAAGGAAGATGAGTTTTTTTTTTAATAAAACTTTATTTGATATCTAAACAGGAAGAGTTCTATCGCTTATACTGAGTAGGTTTGGACTTAATATTTCAAGATACACATGACATATATTTTAGTTTTGAAAGAATAAGTAAATAGACATCATGCATATATAAAATAGTATCTTTATATAGTAATATATTGGCTTTTGAACATTTCAATTGCAAAAAAATTATTCAAATATTTTTTTTTACATAAGGGGGACCAAAATGTGGAATAATGTACACTTATGGACAAAATTAAAGAAATTTTCATATTTTGATATTGCCAGTAGTCTGTTGTTTTTTTTAATTTAAGGAGTCAGAGTCAATTTTGTTCACCTTGGTTATTCACGTTTCTTCAATAAAGGTCACTGTATATCAAATAATTTTCAGAGTTAATGTCTAAATCCCGATATACATGCTAAAAGGTACAACTTATTTAAGTTTTGTCTATGAGCATATATAATTGAATATCTCAATTTTATAAAGATTTGTGGTTGGGGGGGGGGGGGGGTTAAAGTTATTTCTTTAAAATTGGATAAGCTATTATAGAGGAAAAGCAAATTAGAAACTCTTTCAAACAAAGAAATGCTCCAAAGCATAAGACGCACATTAATTACGTATTTCTTCCCGCCCCCTCCCTTAATTACGTATTTGTCATCCCTTTCCACAAAGTTCCCCAGTTAAATTCGTGCAAGTAACATCTTGCTTAGAACTATGATCATTTGGGCAAATTTAGTTCAAGAATCAGAATGAGCGCCAGGTTTCGACAAAATATAATTTAAAGATAAAAGTAAACTTGCTAGCGTCGTTCAGCTTTAAAGAAAGACGACATTTTGAAGGAGTGTGTTACGATGTCAGAGTATGTTGGAGAGATTGATGTCTTTTGATTCAGAGGTCATTAAAAGGTGTAACATCGGTTTTCAATTAGGTTCTCTGAACGATAATGGCCTCTTCGCTAATAAGGTTGTATTGGTCAATAAATCCTTTATAATTGAAGAATTCTATGGACCCATTAACAGTAAGATCCACAGACCTGAATTCTCAAGGTACCATGTATGGGATTTCAAGGCGACATATATACGACTCGTACTTAATATGCTTACTTCATATCTAGAACTCCATTTCACTGAAATGAGCTTTTTCGATGAAAAAAAAATATTGTCTTAAGATTTCTGTCAAAGATATATAGATAGTGTGTCTGTGTGGCATATAGAGCATGATAGTTGCTGTGGTTACTGCATTTCTATCAAAGACCCATTGAATACAGTATATGTGCTAATTAAAAAAAAACACACTGTCCTTATTAATTATCTATATTTTTCTACATATATCTATCTATCTGAACCAAAATGGAAACCTCTACCTTTGAAAATAAATCAAAGCAATATATTTTAGATATTTTCTGCGTGCTTTTAGAAAAGAAAAAAAAATGAAATGCATTATATAGATGTATTTTCAACGGTATAGGTGTTCTTTTAGGAATATGAAGGTAATTCTTCCGTAATTTTGCATTGTGGCCCTAAAGCCGTCCATGATCACATACACCTATCCCCCGATTTACAAGGTAGATACGTTCCTGAGAAAAACGTGTGAATCGGGGGATAGGTGTACACAGAAAAAAAAAATGCATTGACAGGTTAAAATATGTAGTCAGCACATATAAGCTCGGGATTCCTCGTGAGATGTGTACACAGCGCATGTGTTCAATCACAGTAGCATTTAGTAAAGTGCGATAAAAAAAAAACTTATTTGGAAAACCGTGTAAAAGCGAAAACGTGTAAAAGGTACCGTGTAAATCGGGGGATAGGTGTACTAACTTAAATATTTTTTGACAGATTTTGTCTATTTCATAACTCTTCTTGTAGAATGTTATAAAATCGAAGTAATATCTATACTGATGAGGGTTATTCCCGGAAATCATAGCATACAGATTGAATTTTGTCTGAATCAGTCAAAACTGATGTTTTATCATATTGACCGTTCTGATTACGTACATCACGCGGAGAAGTTGAAGAAATGTATTTTTAAAGGGAGAGAGACACCTTTTGGTGTGTGAATTTCATATTTTATCAATTTTACTTTATAGTTATAACTTTTAAAACTTAAGTATATATATATATATATTATATAATCTAAAATGCAAATTTTATTATTTTTTAAACATATATTTTATTTCCATTCATTGCCTGTTCTACATTTTGACCATAGATTCAGAATATATCACTTTAATTATTGTTGTAAATATGTATAGTTAACCCTACCTATTTTTTTAAAATCACGATTATAGAATTCATTTTATATAAATTCTATATTGCTTTGAAAAATAATTTTTATGTGTAAATTTACTTCAGGTAATTCAAAATAAAAACTACTTGAAAGGTAAAAACTATCTTTCTTTTTCCACGACTGCACCTCTCTCTCTCTCTTTTTCAACAACAAAACAAAAAATAATCATAACATATATATAATCGATTTCATATTTTTTTATAATTGCCTTTCCATGTTTTCTGTTATTATTGCGCATACGATCGTATTAGCAAAATCTCCCAAGAAAGAAATCTGCCTGGCGACACCTCATTAATTGGACTTCCACTGACATTGTATATAAATCCAAGAAGACTTAGGTCAGAAGGACATCCCGGGTAGTTGGCGACTTCTGTACGCTCCAGGAACCTGGGTTACTTAAATAAATAATAATAATCGTATTAGCATGCTCAACTATATCACAGACCTTTTAAATAAATTGCAAATATATAGAAATCAGATTCAGGTCCCCTTGTTATTTAGATAAAAGGTGTTGTCAATTATGTAAAACATCTTTATTCGTTACTAGTAAATATTTTTATTTAAAGTTTTGAGTTTAAACTTCAACACTTCTAGCAGAGAAAATATAAGAAGTTTAAACCTTTTTTGACGCAATGGATTCATTTTGATATAAAACAAATTTCTTCTGCCCTTACTGCAATTATAAAATATTGAGAGGGCTTGGCTTATCAGTGGTGAACCCTGCAGACGATATCGCCAGTTTAATCTACCAGACTGCTGTAATATGGCTGGGAAAGTATATAGCCTGTGCGAAAAACTAAATTGAAGGTGTGTGAACAAAAAAAAAATATTTGAACAAACCAAAGTTATATTCCCACTATAGAGATATATATACAACGTTTACCACCGAAGAATATTTCTTAAGTGAACTCCCTTTTCCTTTCATCAGATTAATCGCACAATTTAGAACCCTTTCAATTTTTTTCAGAGAACACCATCTGATTTTATTGAGGCGTGAAGACCTGAAATGCACTTTCTGTGGATCAGGAATAACAACGGAGATGTTGCACTACTTATTTGACTGTGCTGCTCTGTCTGAGGAAAGACGAAAACTAAATGATAAAACGGGGCAACTTTGTCCTTCATTTCCGGCACTAATTAATGAAATACCAAAGAATAGGTATATAGCGGTGGCGATATTTGGATTCCACAAGACTATATCCCGGAAAAAGGCCACACAGTGTTCTCCCCATCCATTGTGAACTGGCGAATCCTGTATAGGGCGAGAGGCCCTAAATAAAGGCTTTTTGTTGTTGTTGTATTTGAACAAACCAGAGCCAAACTCTTATCGTTTTACGCCTGAAAGGAATCAGAAATGCGACAATACTATATAAAATATTCTTTATTATCGAAAGGAAATTTGCAATCGAAAAAATATCTTATTGTTTTGGTTAATTGAAAGAGAAATCCCATTTTAGACTGAATATACATAAAAAACTCTTATAATTGATATTTCCCACTAGAGAAGACCTTTCAATAAAAGACAGTTTTCATCACAAAATGACAATTTTAATCAATTAGCATCTCTCCGGTAAGAAGACTCTTTAAAGGACACTTTGGCTCTGCAACTAGGTGGAGTTCTTTCTAGACAATCAACATATTGACATCTTGTCGATATATGCAAAAGGACTCAGCCTTCACTATTGTATTATTTAAATTATATATGTAGGATGGTTGTTGCGTGATGTGCTGGTGTGGCTTGTGGAAAGGCTGCTGATAAAATTATAATTAAAATTAATTTATTTAAAGCAAGAAATTATAAAGAGAAAAGAAACAACGGTTGAAGTAACGGCCGTCGCCTCTAGCCTTGTTGTTTACCGCTGAGTGCCAGATCAAGTGTCGGAAGAAGCCAGCCGTTAGAAAGTCCCGGATGACGCCCGCGCATGCGTAGTGAAGTGTTCTCCCAACACGTGCTTGCCGAGGCAAAATGGGGCCGCCATTTTTCTGCCCGTATGTGTTTTGAAGCTTTGTCCCAGTTCGCTGAAGCAAAGTGCGATCGCCACATATAAATATAACTATATGTACACATCAACTTTAGATTACAATAACTATGTTGTAAGATTATAAACTCAAAAAGAGTTTTTTCTATAGAACATGTTTATTTTGCTAGCTTTCGAACGACATCGTTTTTCAACGGGCGTAAAGACGTAAAGGTCACGGGCGTGAAAAGCGTTACGTCTTTACGCCCGTTGAAAAACGATGTCGTTCGAAAGTTAGCAAAATAAACATGTTCTATAGAAGAAGCTCCTTTTTAGTTCATAATATTACAACATATATATAACTATAGGTACAATGAATACTTTCTATAGAGAGAAGTTTCACTGTAACTTGAATTCAGAAGGTGAAAATGGCGCTTTGCGCCTAACAAGATGCTTCACTGCATGACAAGGAGCGTAAAGTTCCACTCTCCAACTACTTCTATTTACATAGTACATTTGAGAGTATAATAACGGCACACCTTCTTGTTCTGCATCACCCTCATTTCTTGTCTACCTCTTGTATAAATTTATCTTTTAAAAGAGCATATTTTGTTGTTTGATATTTATAAATGTCAAAGTTTTTTTATTGTTTTTTTTATGTGAGTTAAAAACCTTTCGAGATCTATTTGTTTATTAAGAAATTTACGTGAGCTTTACTTGATAAACAACCTTTTCGCGAAAGATTTTATATCTTATTCCACTCTTTATCAAAAAATCTTACATTTTATTATTTTATATCGTTGATGTATGCATGTTGTGTATGTGGAGGCTCTAAAATGCTTAGCGCGTCTTATAATGGATGAAAAAGATTACAGATCCCCGATCCTGGCGTTCTTAGTTATAGATAGAAGTGTTATCTCTCTACCGTGATGCATAATGCTAACAGTATTTCCTGACATATTGCCATGGCATGATTTCATTGAGGATGGAAGATTTGCGCTCCATGTCTATAAATCCTTTGGATAAATGTAAAAAAAATTGAAGTAAAATAAAAATGAAAATGAATAAGTTATGTAATCGGTTTTGATGACATAATATTTTCCATATTGAGCATGTGGACACATGCTGTGCATTATTTCTATCCATTGTAAGGACAAATATGGACACAGTGAAGTAAAATTGAAATAGAAGACAGGTTAGGAACCTGATTGTTCACATGATTTAATTGTGAGGATGGAGACATATTGGGCATTATTTCTATCAAAATATTATTATTTCTATAAATATCGACACTCAGTGGGATGGAGATTAATCAACAGAAGATAGGCGAGGAATCTGTTTGCTTACATGATTCCATTGAGGATGGACACAAATTGGACATTATTTCAATCCTTTGTTTGGACAAATATTGACTCAGTGAGGTAGAGATAAAAGAATATAATTTATGGAATATGTTTGCTCACATTACCTTCATGACATAATGACATATGTCAGCTCGACATTGTAGGAGTATATGTAACATCAAATTCTGATTTAAAAGAATAATTTCAAACGTGTACATGCGCAGTAAATAAAAATATTCGCAAAGTTTTTATTTTTATTGAAATTTATATCTTGACATTAAAGGTTAAATATTTACACAATGCTATCTAGTTAGTTGCAGAGTTTTGTGAAAATAATTATCTTATACACTCATTGATAAACCATAAGAAAATGGAAAGTCTCAATGTGACCGCTCATCTGTTTTCTTTTTAAGGGTACAGAGTAAATTTTATTAACACTTGGTTATCACGTGTGTTTTAAATAAATATCACTGCGTATCAAATATCTTTCAGAGTTATTGTCTGAATCCCGATATACATGCTGAAAGTACAACTTTCTTAAATTTTGTTAATGACTGTGCTTCTTTTGGTCGCAGGAAGAGACGATTATAGGGTCGTAGAAGACGATATGTCGAGGATATGCCATGTCATTATACAACTGGTCAAATTCGATTTATTGTATTTTCGATTATGAAAGATAACCGCATTGTGTATTTCCTATATTCGCGCATTCCCAAATACATAAATAATTCAAAAAGTGGAATAATTGCTTCTGTATCAGTATATTATAAAAAGTATAAAATCGTGAGGCGCAAATAGTGTATTGTAAGGTTTATTTTATTTAACCGACCATTCGATCATTTCTGCCCTTCTACAGAAGTAAAAAGGGGTCATTTCTATTCCTTAAGAAGGTCAGAAAACCTCGGCTAAATGAAATAAACTTTACAAGAAACTCTTCGCCTCACCAATTTGTACTTTTTACAAATAAACAAATAAATATCGATAAATATTTTAAAATGTTTTCTATAGATATTGAAGAGACACACATCGATAGATTCAAAACACACTGTAAGGTTTTCTATAGACTTCGTGCTTGAGTAATGTGGAATAAATCTTAGTTCTTATAGCACCTCGGGATGATGGATTGTTTACCTTATCAAGAGGCCACATAAATAACCTACTAGCCGAAGACACGCGACCATTCTTCATTAGCCATCTGCCGGAGAGGACACCCGCCCATCTGTGAAATATGAACTCAGAAGCTTTTGGCCATCAATAAATACAGTCATTATCATTTTTTACTTAACCCACGTGCACGTGGTATACAGGCCGTAATATCCGTGCTGGGTAGAGAGCGACTGCCTTTTGACAGAAGTTTACTACATGCCTACACATGTAGATATTGCAGCTCGACTTTTGCGCTTATAACTCTGTCCCAGTATCCTATTTGATTACTTGAACTTATTGATAGGGTTGAACCTCTGCAATAATCAAGAACCATTCAACCATTTTCTGAAATATAAAATTTTCAATGCAGGATTCAATCCCGGCTATTGGCGCGCGCGCGCTGTCAATAATCAAAAATACAAATTTATTATAAATATAAAGAAAAGTATATGTTGAGGGAATATTTTCATAGAGTGATATTATCGAATATATATTATATATATAGAGAGAGAAAAATAATTAATAGATAAAAATACATTTTAAAAAAGCTTTTATTAAAATTCACTAAAAAGGAAAAAATAAAATATTGTATCTTTTGTCAATGTGCAATTAGATGTGTCTAAGTGAAAATAAAAGTGGCGGAGGACGATCATCATGAATTTCCTGCTTAATGTGATTTAATATGTATGTTCTGGAAGTATTTCAAAATTAATTTAAAAAGAAAATGAAAGGCAATTAGGATATTTGTCCATTTCAGGCCACCCTGATAACCAAGAAGTCTGAAAATTGGTCAACTTCAATTGCCATTGGATTCTGAAAGGTGTACCAAATTTCAGATTCCTACATTCTCTTAAAATATATTAAAAATCGATTGCAAGATTTGTGGACAGACAGACAGAGAAGTAAGTTAAATAAAAGCTTTTAATTAATAATTACATTTTAGGTTTGATAATATTCTAAGAATAACCTATCAAACTAAAATAAATAATATACAGCGCCATCTGTGTGTTGGGGGGCATAACGCTATTTCATTTAGTCCTAAAGAAAATATTTCTATAAGTTTTGTATGTTCAAACCTCTTTATAGGTTACATGTACTTGAATACAAGTATTTATTTATTTATTATCATTCACAAAGCACGCGATATCCGTCTTGGATATTTGTATGCATACACAAGTTTGGGAGCTTATTTACAGTAATTATTAATATGATTTTAGTTATTATAATAGAAATTATTAACATATTTGTCAGTTAGTTAACGATTTAATTACCCTATAATGAATATTAGTGAACATCACAGATAAGAACAGAAATTTAGAGCTATTTACAGCATATAACTATATACCAGATATTACAGCCCAGGCTATCTATTACTAAAAAACATTCTACAAAATCTATTAAAATTTATATACATATATCTATTATTAACTATTTGATTTAGACAATTTATATTTATTTGATTTTTGACTCTCAAGTCCTCTACAAGTCGACAGTCCGTTAGAATATGTACAGGATTTTCTTCTTCTGCACCACATGAGCATTTAGGCGAATCCGTCTTCTGAACCTGGTGTTAAGGCATATTGACCGATCCTTAATGACATCATAATGAAGAGAGATAGCATATGATGAATGAAGTATTATTATATTATATTTCTATTGCTTTGAAGGAATATGTGTCCTAAGTTTTCTTTAATACCTTTGACCTAGAACTCGACTTAAGTGCCGGATATATAAGCAGAACAAACAAACAAGAATTCAGAGCGGTATGGTAGAATTACCTGACAAACCTGCTGGGAAGTTTCATCATTGATGATACAGAGGTCCATTTCGTTATTTTTCATCGCAGTAAGAAACTATGAATCTTGTTTTATTTGAAAAAATAATTCGCGTTGTACAGTTCCATTTTTAATATCTAGAGAGTGGACTATTTCTTCCCCAGAATTACATTGAAATTGAACGAAAATGTTTTAAAGCTTTTTTAATTATTATTATCCCTTGTATATGTGGTACCGGCCATGATAAAATGGTGGGTAAAGTTAACAACTGTTTTTACTGTAATTGCACCAAAATTCTATACATGGAAAAAGCAATTCGACTTTCTCACCTACAAATGTGACAGAACCCCATTGGATACTTGCACTCTCTGGTTCAAATCACATAAATAGGTACCGCTCAGCAAGAGCAACCTAGTTCATGATAATTGAACAATGAATAATATGTGAAGGTTATTCACATATTAAACAAAATTTAAACGCGGGATTCAATCCCGGTTCATGACTGTCGGGAATCGAGGGGGTTACCCACTCGTCTACCGACTTAGCGGGACGTTTCACAAGAGTGAATATCTGTTTTTAATTCATATGGAAAGGGAACGCGCGAACGCAGCTCCCCACTACCAAAAATTTCGCACCCCAGCTATCCCGATTTGGGAAAGTGGTCAGGGTCAGCAATTCCAAAGTGCAATGGAAAGGCCTCTCCTGAGGGCACGGGAATCTTGAGCTCCGTGACACCGATGCCAGGTAAGTATATACTTGCACTCGCTGGTGGGGTTGGACATCGAGAAGTTTTTTTTTTTAATTATAAAAAAGTGCCCAATGCGAGATTCGACTTCGGGTCGTAGCGATCGAAAACCAAGGGTTTGGACTACTTGTCCACTGACTTCCATGATATCTTGTTTTTAATAGAACCTAAAGAAAGGAAATTTTTTGAAAATAGTTATTCTCACTCTATATTTCTTCATATGTTAAGAGTGTTATAAAAGATAATATTGAATTTTATTGATATAAATCCACACATCTTTATTAAGACCATCGGTCATATACAGATCATTGATATAAATTCAGGAAAATCTATAAGAAGGTTAAACTATTTGAAAATACTTCTTTCTCTCTCTCTCTTCAGTGTTCTTATACATATCAAAACACGAGCCTGTAAAGTCTACAGAACTACAAAAAGGGTGAAATAAGAACCAAGCAGAGGAAAACTATAAAACTGAATGCCCAAGCATGTGAGGAAACAATTGATTTAAAAAAATGATTCCAAGAAAATACTGCACAAAAAGAAATCAAACACAAAATTCAACAATTGATTACACAAATAAAGCATCAGCCTATTAATGAGAGAAAAAAAGATGCCAAAGACATTAGGAAAAATTCTGCAAAAAAGAAAATCAGACACAAAAATGGAGCTAAATTCAAATGAAAAATTATAATAAAGCAAGTAATCAAATCAGGTATTAGGAAAGATACTGCAAAAAAAAGAAAATCACACACAAAAATGGAGCAAAATTAATATGAAAAACTAAAACGCGGACCAAGACACTGGTTCCATTTTGGTCAGGATTAGTTTAACCATCAGCAGTCATGTTTTACACTAATGGACAAACTTAAGTTGTACCTTTCAGTATATATTTATTCATTCAGACAATAATTCTGAAAGAAATTTATATACATAATGACACACGAGATAACAAGTGTGAAAATATTTCTTTCCGTCTCCTCCAAAAAAAAAAAAAAAAAAAGTGACGGCCGGCGACTTTAATTTTGCACTTCCTTAAGTTTTTTTGTCCATTAGTGTATAATTCAATATAATTATGCGCTTCTGAGGGAAATATGTCTCTAAATGAATATACAAATATGTTTGTTATAAATATATATGTATACATACTTGTATGAATAATATCTTAATGTCTATATAGATAATAGGCTAACAGTTCTCAGTTTGAAGCTATCTCCTCCAAAGATACTTAACTATGAATAGCCATCTATATATCAAAATTTTCGTTATTTTTTGATTCGCCGGATCGTCTTATTTTTATTTTCCAAATATTAAAGATTTATTTATTTTCAATTTGTTCGATTTTACAATCGTAGATTTTTTGCCTTCAAATGTTGTTTATCTTATCGTATTTGTTATTTATCTTCATTGAATTATTTATTTTTAAAACACGTTCTTTTGTCTTATTACTTTTACTAATTACTATATTCTATTTCGTATTTCAGATTCAATTTTTAGCTTTATTCTTTAATAATTATAATTTGTAAGTGTTTGTTATAGTTTTTCATTTAGATTTAGCACAATTTTTGTACCTGGTTTTCATTTTTGCAGTATCTTTCCTAATGTCTTTGGTATCTTTTTTTTTTTCTCATAAATAGGCTGATGCTGTATTTGTATAATCAACAATTGATTACTTTATTTGTTATAGTTTTTCATTCGAATTTAGCTCCATTTTTGTGTCTGATTTTCTTTTTTGCAGTATCTTTCCTAATGTCTTTGGCATCTTTTTTTTTTCTCTCATTAATAGGCTGATGCTTTATTTGTGTAATCAATTGTTGATTTTGTGTCTGATTTATTTTTTGCAGTATTTTCTTGGAATCTTTTTTTTTTCAATCAATTGTTTCCTCACATGCTTGGGCTTTCCTTTTTATGCCTGTCCTTGCATTCAGTTTTATAGTTTTCCTCTGCTTGGTTCTTATTTTACCCTTTTTTTTCAGCGTTTTCTGTCATGCCTCGAAGAGGCCGTGGAAGACTCGCTCTCCAAACCACTAGGCGTGCTTATATGGCTCGCCTCAGGAAAAACACCCCTAATCCTATTTCTCCTGTTCCCACTGAATAGTTCATTGGGGGCCTGGAAATAGTCTGCCCTAACTGCTCAGCCCTGCATTTCCCTGGGAAAACTGTTGGTAGGTCATGCTGCCACCAAGGGAAAGTTTCTCTTCCTGATTTGTCTTCTTTTCCATATGAAATCCAAGAATTAATGACCTCAAACCGTGTAGAGGCTAAATACTTCCAGAACAACATTCGGAGCTACAATAGTTCTTTGGCTTTTGCCTCCATGGGTGCGCAGGTTGATGTTTTTTCTGAACGAGAGCCTTTTTTGTTACCGAATCCATGGACAGATTTATCATTTGACTGGGCCCCTTCATCCTCATGACAACAGAGCCCCATCTTATGCTCAAATTTATATTTTGGATTCTGAGGCAGCGAATAATAATCGTATAGCTGCATCAGGGCCTTTGGCATGCCATCCTCATATTTTGACTTTATTGGATTCTGTGCTTAGGCGTGTGAATCCATATACTTCTGCTTACAGGCAGATGTTTCGGGTAGAAAAAGATTTGGAACAGCGGGCTCGCATTGAGAACCAACAAATGTATCAGGTTCAGATGCTCATCCAACAAAATCATTGTAGGGATCTCCGCCAATATAATGCGTCAAGTGTAAGTGAGGTTGCAGCTATTTTTGTTGATCAAGATGGCCATGTTCATTCCAACAGAGATATGGCTGTTTTTCCACATGATCGCGGTTTTGTGCGCATTTCTCCACTTAATCCTAACTGTGACCCAATGACATATCCTCTTTTATTTCCTGCAGTTTAATCCTGGATGGACAATAGGGCTCTCACAAAAAGAAAATAGGCGCACAAGAACTAGAAGCCATGTTACCATGCTTCAGTTCTATAGTTACAGGTTGGCCATCAGACCTGGCTTTTCACCCATTTACTATGGCAGGAGACTATTTCAGCAATATGTTGTTGATGCCTATGTTAAAACAGAGGGCAATCGGCTGAACTATATTCGCCAAAATCAGTACCTGCTTAGGGTGGAGTTATATCAAGGTGTGATGGATTATATTCAGGGACAGGAACGTTCCCGGGGTGTGCGATTAGGCCGTAATTTTATTCTTCCATCTTCCTTTCCTGGGAGTTCCCGGTCCATGCACCAAAACTAACAGGATGCGATGGCCATTGTAAGAAAGTTTGAAAGACCTGACCTTTTCGTAACATTTACCTGTAACCCACGTTGGACTGACATTGTTGAAAATCTTCTTCCTAACCGGAGTCCCTTTTATAGACCGGATCTGGTGGCTAGAGTTTTCAATCTTAAGTAGCAGTAGTTACTGAATGAGATTGTTAATCAGCATGTATTGGGAGTGGTCATTGCACGGGTTCATGTTACCGAGTTCCTAAAACGTGGTTTACCACATGCTGTTTATTCTTAGAGAAGAAGACAAGCCTAAAGACAGAGATGTCATTGACAAATTGGTTTGTGCTAAAATCCCTAGCCCTACTATGCAGGTTCAGCTGTATGACATGGTTCGTAAACATATGATCCATGGTCCTTGTGAGAACTTTAATCTTCGCTCACCATGTAAGTCTGATGGAAAGTGTACTAAAGTCTTCCCAAAATCATTCCTTCAGCTGACCGAGGCCAACAATAATGGATATCCTCGCTACAGACGTCGAGATGACGGCCAGACATTAGTTGTGGGCACTCACCAGGTGGATAACCGTTGGGTTGTTCCCTATAACCCCTATCTGCTGGTTAGATTCACTGCTCACATTAATGTTGAGGTCTGTGCCTCTGTGAAAAGTTTTAAATACCTTTTCAAATATGTTTATAAGGGACCCGACAGGGCTGAGGTGGAAGTGACTGTTGGAGAATCAGCCTTGGAAAGCAGGACACAGAATGAAATCAAAAGCTTTCTTGACGCTCGGTATGTAAGCGCTCCTGAAGCAATGTGCCGCATGTTTGAATATCGCTTACATGCCCACTCACATACCATATGTCGCTTAGCTGTTCATATTCCTAATTTCAGTCTTTATATTTTGTTGAAGGTAGCAAAAAACAGGCTCTTGAAAATGTTTCACGCAGATGCACAACTCTGACTGCATGGTTTCAGCTCAATTGTGGTGTTGTATCTGCACGAACTATTTTATATACCTTCCGCCTATGTTTTCAGGCAGAATCAATGGCATGCTAGAGTTCGGGGTGGGGCTTTGTGCATTGGACGTATGTGTTCGGTGAATCCCAAAGATTCTGAGCGTTATCACCTTCGACTTCTACTGTTACATGTCGCAGGTGCTCAGAGTTTTGAAGATTTGCGAACTGTCGATGATATTGTTTGCTCCACTTTTAAAGAGGGTGCCCAGCGCCGTGGATTATTAGCTGATGATTCTGAGTGGGATGCATGCTTGGCTGAGGCGGTTTTTTTCTAAATGCCATGTCAACTGAGCCAGCTCTCTTTGCGACAATTCTCATCTTCAATAATCCAAACGACCCTGGATCATTGTGAACCAAATACAAAGGGTATCTTAGTGAGGACTTTTCTCGTGGAACCTCTGACACAGCTGCTGAGCAGATGGCTCTCAGAGCCCTTGATTTTCAGCTGAGAGAAAATCGCCTCAGCTGCCACCATTATGGACTTCCTGACCCCCTGAACCCACTTCTTGATTCCGTAGAGGATCACCTTGATGTTAATGAGGAGATGCAAATTGGGACACAAATGTATCCATCCCTTACACCAGATCAAAAGTCAATTGTGGACGCAATTGTTAATTCTGTCAACACCAATCCACGTTGCTATTTCATTGATGGGCCTGGTGGTACGGGCAAAACTTATGTTTACAACACTATAATCCATTGTGTTAGAGCCATTGGAAAAATTGTCATTCCGCTGGCCTCCACAGGAATAGCGGCTACTCTTTTGTCAGGCGGCCAGACTGTCCATTCCAGGCTTAAACTGCCGATTCCCTTGCTAGAGAATTCTGTATCTTCAATCTCAGTCAATAGTTCTGAGGCTGAGTGTATTCGGAGATCATCCTTAATTATTTGGGATGAGGATCCTATGGCCCATTACAGAGCACTTGAAATTGTGGATCGCCTCCTAAAGAACATAATGCATTGTGACCTTGCTTTTGGCGGAAAGGTTGTTGTTCTTGGAGGTGACTTTCGCCAAGTGCTCTCTGTGGTACCTCGGACTTCGAGAGCCGAGATTGTTGCTGCTTGTATTAAACGCAGCAAGCTATGGCCATTGTTTGTGATCTTGCGCCTAACTCAGAATATGAGAGCAGGTATTGATGCGCAGAGCTTCTCTCAATGGTTTCCTAAAGTTGGTGATGGTGATCTACCTACAGACCAACAGGGCCTCATTTCTCTTCCAGAAAGCTGTATCTTTCAAGGGGGTGACCTGGTGCAGGAAATATTTGGTTCTTTATATGGCGATATTACCGCCCTTAGCAAGTCTGTGATTTCAACGCCAAAAAAAAAAAACACAGATTCATTAGAGATTAATGAAAAAGTATTGGATTGCTTACCAAACAGGAGTCAGTTTTTTTTTTCAGTGTTGACAGTGTGGAGAGTGAGAATGTGGAGGAGCAAAATAACTACCCTACTGAATTTCTCAATAGCCTTAATCCCACATGAATGCCTTCACACCGATTGAATCTTAAAATTGGTGCCATTGTTATGCTTCTGAGAAATTTGAATCCTAAGGAGAGTCTTTGCAATGTAACACGTATGGTGATACAACGCATGTGCTCTCATGTCCTTGAAGCACAAATACTGACAGGGACAAAAGTTGGACACACTGTATTGGTGCCAAAATAATATTTGGCTCCTTCAGATACCAACCTTCCCTTCATTCTGAAGAGGCGTCAGTTTCCACTAAGGTTAGCTTTTGTCATGACTATAAATAAGGCTCAAGGCCAAATCTTTGCTAGAGTGGGTCTCTTGCTACAAGAGCCTGTGTTTACGCGCGGACAGCTCAATGTGGCTTTCTCACGTGTACCAACTTTACATAGCATATGTGTAGAGTTGAATCCACGTATAAATAAAACTAGAAATGTTGTTTTTAATGAAGTCCTTTAAATTAATTCCTATTGTTAATTATGAGGTTTTTGAACGAAAATCAACTGTTGAAATTTAAATTTTAGAATATTTGAATTATCGATAGAGAGAGAGAGAGAGAGAGAGAGAGAGAGAGATTGAGATTGAAACTGATTTATTATAACGTCCATATAAGATTATATAAGGTTAAATACAGATTAAATAAAAATATGAATAAATAAGATTATAAAATGAAAAATACAAGAATAAATAGATATAAATATATAAAGCAATTGATAAATATACATATATATAAAATATATACAAGGTCTTCATTGGTGGCGCCCACCGCGAGAAAGACTCAGCCACCGATGGACTGCGAGAGTTCTTTCCCACAGGGTGGGCAGGTCGATGTGTTGGCTGGCATTACCCAACTCAAGACCAAGATGGTACTTGTAGATGGTAGCCTTCGCCACACTTGTTAGCTTCACTGCCTCGGGATGGAGGCCGACGCCGAAGAGCCAGGCCTGCAGATCCAGGGGCAAGTCGCAAGAGAGAGAGAGAGAGAGAGAGTCGAATTACAGTTTGTTATATGATAGGACATAGGTCGGGAAATCAAAACATGGTCGAATTACAGTTTTTTTTTTATGTGATAGGTCAACTCCGCCCTTTCCGGTCCCAAGCCCGGATGAAAAAGGAGGAGGGGAGCAGTAGCAAGCTCACTAAAAAACCTGGGCTCAGCTGGCCCGGCTGATAGTACCCTGTAAGGGCTCCTGATCCAGGGATACAGGATGAGCAGCGTTTGTCTCCATGTTAGGAGCGGCTGCACATGGCGTCTGTTCCTCATGTCAGAGGCGGCCATTTCTTTTGGAGCTAAGTAGGCCTGCCACTGAGTAGTGCTCCCAGTTTTAATGACAAAGGCAGACGCATTCTACTTCACCCAGTGTGGAGATAAGAAAGAAGAAGAAGATATGATAGGCCGTATGTCGGGTCATCAAAACATGGTCGAATTATCGTGTGTTGAATTAATGAGGTTATATTGTATATATACAACTAGAAATGTAACTATAAGGCATAATTTGGATTAAAGATTATAAACACAAGGTAATATGAGTAAATACAAATAAATAGTGTGTGACATTTCAGTAACAGCATTGTTACCGAAACGCCACACACTATTTATTTATACCCATTGCAATTTATACGCCATTATCTATAATCTCAATATCTCATCAGGCCCTTCGGGTAAACCCAGGGCGTTGCCCGGGTCACTCGGCTAGTTTCTTATATATTACAACACGGATTTCCCTGGTCAACGGTACTAAAATTAGCACTACCAATAACAATCAAACACAGTTTTCTCTCTAACTTTATTGACCATACACACACAAACATGTCTAATTTTATCAAATTAATTTCGGACATATATTAACATAGAATCTGTTGTGGGTCGGTGATGCAAAAGAACAGCCAAATAAGTGATTTATAAATATAGTATTATTATTAAATATAAGGATATATATGATGACAAAAGAATAGCAACCGCACACAGCAGTAGAACAAAAGCAGGCTAAAGGTATATACAAGATGAAGATGGACCGTTGAGTTGGGCCGTTCCCATTGGTTAGTTATCTTCATGCAGCACCTCCAAGCGGCTCCCGCGTCCACGCTTCTCTCATCAGAATCATTATAAGAAATTCACATAAAAAATTTGAAAATAGAGATATTACCACTATGCAAATAATATACAGACACAAAATAATCATATATTTGTTATTTTTAAAGTAATGCGAGTTTAGAAAAAAATGTACACGTGTATTTCTAATACACTCAAACTATATATAAAGATATTTTACAATCACGGCGTTGATCCATAATTTGAATCTGTTCCAGAAATTGGGTTTAGATTTACACCCTGGCTCCATATCTTATTCATGGGGAGATGCAGCCCTATAATTATTCAAATGGAACTTCAACGCCCACCAAAATTAAATTCTATTTCACACAAAATAAAGCTGTCTTCTATCCGCGTTCTACTTAAAAAGTTAATAAATCATGAGGAAGGAGAGGGGTTCTATTTTTAATTTTATTTTACATTATTTATACACACAAAAAAATATTGATATAATCAAACACGTAAATTTAATTTTATTCGATTAAAAATAGTTTATTGGGTATATGATTCTTTACAAATATAGATAAAGAATTCTTCCTGGATTGAATTTAGACGATAAAAACATGGCGAAGGAAGACGAGTTTCTTTTATTGGTGCATTAGAGCAAGCTTTCGGGCAAAAGCCCTTCGACACTATGCATGATCGTGCATAGTGTCGTTTTTATCTTGCCTGTTAAAGGGCTTTTGCCCGAAAGCTTGCTCCAATGCATCCATAAAAGAAACTGTCTTCCTTCGCCATGTTTTTATCGTCTAAATATGATTCTTTTTACAAAAGATCAAAAGTAGATAAACATTTTAGCGATAAGTTCATTTATTAGCGTATTCTACTTTATTTTCTCTACTCAACAATCATATTAGGGTATCAAGCTTGTAGAGCTTGTTGATGGTGTCTGCTGGTGATGAGCAGTGCTCATCAATGGATGAGTCAATACAGCCAATGTATGGAGAAATCTTTCTCAAGTGGAGGCACCTCTCTTTCTGAGAACAACTTTTTATATTTTATAAACAAATTATAAACAATAACATTTATATTTTGTTTCATTAATTTTTGTAACAATTAACTAAGATTATCAATCAAATATTTTCAATTGTCGATTGTCAATGTATGTTCATTATAAAAAGGCGAACTTTCAAGATCTCGTTCCTAAACGGGAAAACTTATATTTAAACATAGTTGGAAAATTTGCCGGGAGGAAATTAATCCATTGAAGCAATGGGCGCCTCTCCCGTCAAAATAAACGTCAGAATCTGACGACATCTATTGACCATCGCCGCAACTAGCGGCATCGGGTCGGTGACAAAGCCACAAACACCAACTTTAGGAAACTGATAAGCGTCCACCTAGAGACCATGGTTTCGGGCTAATGGCCCTCGTCAGTCTAGGGCGGACTTTATTCCATGAGATCCACACGGCATCTAATGGAATCCTCACAATCTACCAAAGAGGTGTTTTGCTGGCAATGTGGCTGGGCCAAATCTATTGGCAAAACATAGATGGAAAATTTGCCGGGAGGAAATTAATCCATAGAAGCAATGGGCGCCTCTCCCGTCAAAATAGGTGGACGCTTATCAGTTTGCCAAAGTTGGTGTTTGTGGCTTTGTCACCGACCCGATGCCCCTAGTTGCGGCGACGGTCAATAGATGGCGTCAGATTCTGACGTTTATTTTGACGGGAGAGGCGCCCATTGCTTCTATGGATATTTAAATATATAATTTTGTTCTGTTGAAGAGCAGTTGAAGAGTGTCAAAAAACTGTTATATTGCAATATACAGCGGTATGGTAGATTAAACCTGGCGAAACCTCTGGAAGGGTTCGCCATTGATGAGCCAGGCCCTTCCTTTAATCTTTCCATTGCAGTAAGGACAGTAGAAATTGTTTAATTTTCAAAAGAATCATACGCTTCTATAATAGTTTCGAATATTCAAAACAATATTTAAAACATGAAAACGATAAATGATTTTTACAATAATAGATAATGCTATATCTTTATGGAATCGATTATATTAGTTCAATTTATATTAGCTAATAAGACTTTATAAGATTTAAAACGTTATATTTATCTAATAGAATAAATATACTCTATATATCAACCGAGAATTCACAAAGGGTTTTGTTGAGTTATAAGAATATTTTTGAACCCATTCTTCTTCTATCCCAGGAGGAATTTGCCGGGTGAATATTGATCTAGAGAAAAAAAGGTTTTTTTTTTCTGGCGTATAGACCTAGGTCTAAGTAACCCACTATCCATTGGTTTCTCTATTACAATCTTTAATGTATATAGTGTGAATAGCAATATTATTGTTTTTAAATATACGCGTATATGCGTTCTTTTTACGTTTGTTTCACCCGAAAGACATGTGATGTAATATATCAACGTCTGACAAAGTTTTTCTATTTTTATATTTAGTATTAGAATATTGTTGTTCTTATTTATTTTTAAAATGTTTAACCATTTTACTAATATATTTGAAGTATTTTATATATTAATTGAGAAATTTTTACGGAAGGAAATTGACCTATAAAAGCAAAGATCACTTCTCTAGTCAACACAGACGTCAAAAGTAGATGTCATCTATTGACCGTCGACGCAAACTAGCGGCCTCGTGTCGATGACAAAGCCACAACACCAGCTTTGGCAAACTGAGAAGTGTCCATCTGGAGATCATGGTTTCGGGCTAATGGCCCTCGTCAGCCTAGGGCCGACTTCATTCCAATGAGATCCATACGGGATCCAATGAAATCTTTACAATCTTCCAAAGAGGTGTATAGCTGTAAAAGTTGCTGGGACAAATCTATGGCTAAAATATAAATGGAAAATTTTCTGGGATGAAATTTATCAAGAAAAGCATTTAGTTTTGACGTTTAATTTAACGGGAGAGGCGCACTATTCTTTGGTAGATCAATTTTTTCCCTGCAAATATTCCAGCTCTATATTGTTGCACCAAGTTGCAGCTTTGCAGGTTCATCGAACTTGGTTTCCTCCTTATTGGTGTTATACACGTTTCCCGAGCGCGTTTCCATACTTAAAGCAAATAAAGAAAAGTAAATAAAAGAAAATACCTTTCAAATTTATTCTGTTTATTTATTCGTTGTTTTCCTCGTAGGTCGTGATCCGCAGCCTTCCTCTAACTCCTCTCTTGCTCCAATAACCAATCAAGATATAGGTACAATAAAATATTACAAAAGAAATGAAACGATAAATAGGAATGCTACCCTTGTAAATAATGTTTTAAATAAATATTAAATATCATAGAATATTTTGAATAAATGTAGGGCACATTTAAATTGATGCAACAATATATATATTTGTGTTTTTGGATTCCTACTTAACATTTTGTACATAGCTCAAGTAACGGGGTTCAGAATGTGATCATCAAGTATGGCTGAGGAGAATCTCAAGAAATCAACAGGGACTTTCCCGGCGTAAGACCTTGCGTGCAGTGAGAGAGAGGCCGTTGTCCGGAACTGACGTAATGGTCTCACGTACATTGACTCTTTTTTCTTCCACTCTTTGTCGCAGTTACAAGAGAATACATGGATTAGCACATAATTGATCGATTTTATACATCTGATAGTGTATTCATAATAAATTTTACAGAATTATAGAACAATACATTTTATCATAATTACAAAAAATATATCTAAAACATTTGTAATTATCATTATTACACGTGGTAAAGCTCATGATAATCATTGTAGGTAGTTAGCAACTGTTTTTTACTGTAAGTGCATCACGTGTATACACATTCAGAAAGCAGTTCAAAATTTCTCATTGCAAGTGGGTTAAAGCCATGTTTGGATAGTTGCACTAATTGGTGGGTTTAGACTTTTCAAATAGCGGTGACCTTCGGAGCATTTTTACAATTAGAAAAAAGTTCCCAATACAATAATCGATCCGGGTCGTAGCGGTCGGAAACCAACGGTTTTGACCATTCGTCCAAAGACCACCCCATTTTAACTACCTAATAACAGTACAATTTAATTTTCGTACTGTGGGGGGTTTCTTCAGGAAAATTTTTCATTTGCGGGTTCCGATACCGGATAATGGCTCTCTAAAATCGGCGTCTTATGCCACTACTGTACCAAGGCCTAAAAAATTGCCTTTCAAATTACTATGGTGAGGTTTCTACTGAGGCTACAAATTTATTGAGCCCTGAAACACCGATGCCATAAACATACTCTCAGCCTTTAATTTCTGAAAAGTATTACTATAGCCGAATGACCCGGGCAACGCCCGGGTTTTACCCGATTAAATGCTTTTATTCAAATACTATTCGTTACAATTATAAATTGGCGCCGTGGATGTCATTCTTGTATAATATATAAATGAGTTTTAAAAATTGTAAAAAAAAAAAAATGCATCGGCCGGGAATCGAACCCGGGCGGCCCGCGAGCATTCTACCACTGAACCACCGATGGTTATGAGAAATGGCCATATTTGGGTATTTATTCCATTCACAAAGCAAAGGGTGACAGAATTGATTAAGAATTGTTGCTTAATTATGACGCTGCTAACTGTATATATTACTTTATTACATGGGATACATGCTTTGGTTAAAATGAAACGACAAGAATTACAAGAAATAATCGACAACTACATTTTACAATTGCAGGCTTATATCATCCAACACTCTCCCCCCTTATTATAGAGACCTAGCTTCTAGCGGGTATTATTTATCTACAGATATCTGAAAATATTTGGAAGAAAATAAATTTGATGATGAGAAAGAAGCGATTGATGCCGTTGCGTACATGTTGGAAGACCAAGACAGAACCTTCTTTTTAAAAATGGAGGCATTAGATATCGATGTATCAATTTGCAAGGAGACTATATTGAAAATATATATACATAATATTCCTAGCCGGGATAACGCGTTTTGTGCGTTGAAATAAATAAATAGAGAATTTAACTTCTCCCTGTCAAAGGTTTTATTTTGATGGGAGAGGTAACCTTCATGTTGATAGATATGTATATCCCCCCGGAAAAAATTTCCATATATTTTTTAACCATAGAATTGTCTTAGCTACATTTCCAGCTAAATATATTTTTGAGAAATTCCGTAAACTTCATAAATCAATCAAATCATAAAATCAAGGCCAACCCTGGACTGAAAAGGCTATAAGCCCGAAACCTTGCTCTCCAGCTTGGCATTCTCAGTTGGCAAAAAGCTAGTGTTATGGCTTTGTCACTGACCTGAATCCGCTAGGTTGCTGCGACGGTCAATAGATAGACAAAAGTTTTGAAAAAACCTGTCATAATAGATTAGAGAAATGACCTTTCTTTTATAGATCTATATCTTCCCAATAAAACTTCTATCTGATAAATATTTGTATTACCATTTAAATGTTCTCTAAATTTTTCCCTAATAGGTAAACCTTTAAGTTTCCTCTTACAGTTCGATATCTCTTGAAAGCCTTTGGCCTTTAATTGTTTATGGCAGTAAAATGTCAATAGATATGAAATACAATATTTTAACATATTGGGGATATGAATTGTCATTGTTATAAAGACAGTTACCAGTCATTTTCACTCTCACTTTGTAACTAACAGGTAGAACGGGACTCTAAGGTGAAATCTGTTAACTAGAGAAGTAGAGTAATATTCAAACTTTGATTTAAACAATTTTCAATTCTGAGTTTGACGTTTCGAAATTATTTGTTAGCACAAACATTAATCTCTGGGATACCCCATTGCTTACATTACTTATTAGTGAACATTTTATTTCCAATTTATTTTTTTCGTTACTACCAACCGAGAAACTCTTGAATATGATTTATTCATTCAAATACGTACAATAATAATATTGAATATGAATTCTGTTATTTATTTGAAGAGGTAAAGTGTGGTCAATTTGGGTATTAGAACGATTAAATAGCGTGTATATTAGAAGCTTCTATTCCTTAATAAGTATTTCAATATTTCTTTATATATATTATCTATATTATAGAGTCATGATAAATTTAGGTAAAAATAGCTTTAGGTCAGATTCAATCGCCGAAGTAATGGATTTTATCGATAAACAAACAGTAGCCCTGAATTTTCTTATTAACCTATTATATTTTTTAGAGTATTGTCTCTTCTTTTTCTTTCTTATCTTGATTAAATGATATTAGGGTACCAATCTAGTAGAATTGACAACTATTATCAATCATTAAGACTGAGATCATTACTCAGTAGCAGAGAGACTTAGTTCCAAAAGAAATAACCGCCTCTAACATTAGGAACAAACGCCATGTGCAGTCACTCCTAACATGGAATACAGACACTGCTCATCCTGTATCCCTGGATCGAGGAGCCCTTACAGGGTACTATCATCCAGGCCAGCTGAACCCAGGCTAGAATATTGTTTATGTTGAAAAATGAATTATATTTATTTTTTAAAATATATTCTTCTCTATTTTTCACTCATAATGATTATTTTATCACCAAAATATCCAGTTAATATTTCTATAAAGTTTAGAGATGCACTATACAGCTGTGAATGCAGTGTGTGGGCAGAGTCACAGGTGTAAAGCAATCCTACTCAATCACCGATAGATTGATAGACCAGCACTTTGTGACGTCACGTTGATCTATTTTCGGCTTGCTAATTTAAAGGCATTGATTGGCTGAGAGCGCCCCCTAGTAAAATAAAGCGCCATCTTTTTTTTTACTCTTGAAATTAAAGGGAATTTATTTTTCGTCTGGTTTCTCCGAATTATGTAGGAATCACGACTATAGGCTGTTGAAAAATTTCCCCATTGACTTTCGTCTTTCCCCGTTTAAACTTATCTGATTGGAGTAATTCTCTTATTTTCAGAATGAATAAACTTATCTGATTGGAGTAATTCTCTTATTTTCAGAATGAATAAACTTATCTGATTGGAGTAATTCTCTTATTTTCAGAATGAATAAACTTATCTGATTGGAGTAATTCTCTTATTTTCAGAATGAATAAACTTATCTGATTGGAGTAATTCTCTTATTTTCAGAATGAATAAACTTATCTGATTGGAGTAATTCTCTTATTTTCAGAATGAATAAACTTATCTGATTGGAGTAATTCTCTTATTTTCAGAATGAATAAACTTATCTGATTGGAGTAATTCTCCTATTTTCAGAATGAATCTATATGTGTTGGGATTTGAAAGATATCGGTGATTTTAAATAAGACCTAGACATTTTTATATTGAAGGATATATATAATACACATCAACCATATGTGGTAGGGATTATTTTTACTACAACAAAAGTATTTATTGAGGACACTCATCCTATACAGGATTATCCTAGATTGGTAAACAGAGGTAAAGTAACAGTTACTACAGAAAGGTCGATCTTTCTTAAAATAGGATTCTTTATCTGTCTTTCGCATATTGTCTGTGCTGTTTTCCAGAATTTGTAAAGGCTAATTCTAGTCTCACTATAAGTATTTTCACAGTTCATTCCGAATTGAAAACTATTTACTTAGCAACTTTCCATTCCCAGTAAAACGCTATATCGCACAACAGAGAATACTATATTCGTTTTTCAAGGAAAACCATACAAACATTTTCAAAGAGGGTGATAAGATTTGTGATCTTTGCAAAGAAAATATGGAAACTGAACTATCTCATTACATCTATGAATGCCAAGATATTAGTGAGGAGAGAAGGACATTCTTTTCAATGGTAGACACCAGCCAACTTAGGTCAATCCAAATGATGTTAACCAGTGCCCAAACAATTAGACTAGTTGCTCAGGCCCTATATAATTTTTACAAGGCAGTAGGTGTAAAGAGGGAGAAAAGAGAACTTGGAAGCTATTGTTCTTACACCTCAGAATGATGACGAAACATCGAGGGGCCATCGTGTTATTACTAATAATTGTATATAGTTGCGGAACTACTGGTTTCCTGTGCTGCTCTTTTCCTGATATTGCACCTTGTACGGAGAATCTGTATAAGACTAATGTCTTAATAAAGGCTTTGTGTGTGTGTGTGTGTGTAAAGGCTAATGCATTGTGTTTGAATTTTATTACTTTTGCCTATGGCAAAGGTAAGAATTTATTGACATCTCAGCGACCTATTCTCATTCTTTTCAAATTAAAACGTGTTTAAACTAGGTCGAGATTTTGTCTAAATACATTACTAGAACTATTCACACGCATGCGCTTCTTCTTTTCAAATAAACAATTTTCTACGGCCCTTTACAGCAATGATAAAATATTGGAAGATCCTTGATTATCAGTGGTGAACACTCCTTGTATGTCAAATCCTCACATTATTACACTAAGTACATTAGAAAATTGCTTTAGGCAATGAAAAAAAGAGAATACGCACAGATAACCATTTATTTTTTGCATTTTCAAGAGACTTTTTGATTTTTAAACTCTTATTTAATTCTCGATATATGCAGATACGTGACGCTTTACATGTATTTAATAAAATCGTGTACGTATATAAATAAAATTATGATTCCAAATAACATTTCCTTGTGAAGAATTACAGCGAGTCACATAGACCTCGGGAATTAAATGAATAATTAGTTGATGCAGCCATATATATTTCAAATAATATGAATATATATATATATATATGTTATGAATATTTTTTTGTTGTTGTTAGATAAGGCTTGATAAGACAAAGGATCGATAAGATAAAGGGTTGAGGTGCAGTCGTGATAAAAAAAGATAATTATTTACCGTCAAGTAGCTTTTATTTTCAATTACTTGAGGAAAGATTACACATTAGTTATTTTCACATTATATAGAATTTATAAAGTTAATTCTATATTAGTGATTTAAAAGGATTAATATGTTAACTACGCATATTTACAACAAAACTATATAAATAAACTGAAAGTCTTTCTAAAAACGATGATAACAAAAAATCAAATTATCGATGAATAAAATAAAATATATATTTTTTAAAATATAGAAATATTTGAGGTTTTAGATTATATAATATTTCTAGATTATATAATATTTCTAGATTATATAATATATATATATTTCATAGATTTAACTATTATATTAAGTCTAACACCAGATGTCGCGACCTCTCATTATATAACCTATTGTTGATTTTTCCCGTTGGCCGGCTCAAACCTTTTGTAATTATGTAAATAATCTTTTGTTTTCCTTATTCTACTCGCCTTAAGTCAGGCAGTACTTTATCAAATTCTGTTTTTATATATTCCTTAAGCTCAATACAAGCAAAATAATCTAAATTATTTTTATTATTTTTACCATGACTGCCATGATCTATAATCCTATGAATAATATTTAAAAATCAGCAGAAAATATTTTTAAATATAATATATATATACTCTTACACACATATCTAATTCTATTATTTATAAAGTAAAGGTATATTCTTAAACAAAAGATCTCCCAAAAACATATATTCAACAGATATAACTCACGTTTAATTCCCCAGTTATCATTTTGTGATATCAAGATGATTTTCTTTGTTAGATTTCCACTCAGTTGGGTGTTTTGGCACTGATCCAGATTTCACCACCCCCTGGAAATTTCATTTCCCATATTTCGTTACAACTAACCGAGGAAAATCTTCAATATGATTTAATCATGCAAATACAATATTAATATTGAAAGAGAACGCTCTTGTTTATTTGATGAGGTAAGGCGTGGTCAAATTTGGAAGTATTAGGACGATTATGTTTCCTCGAAGCCGCCATTGCAATTTTATTTTGAAAGATCAAATGTTATTTTTTATTTTATATTCAGTATATATATTATATAATCTAAAATACAAATATTTTATATTTTTTAAAAAACATATATTTCATTTTTTCATTCATTGACTGTTATATATATTTTTGACCATAGATTCAGAACATACCACTTTAATTATTATTGTTGTAAATATGTATAGTTAACCCTACCTTTTTAATTAAAATCACGATTATAGAATTCATTCTCTAAATTCTATATTGCTGTGATAAATAATTTTATGTGTAATTTTACTTCAGGTAATTCAAAATAAAATCTACTTGAAAGGTAAATAATTATCTTTACTTTATCACGACTGCACCTCTTTTCAACAACAAAACACAAAATTAGCCTAGTGGACATGGCATCTGCCCGGTAAGCGGAAGGTTGTGGGTTCGTTTCCCGCCCCTGGACACTTTTATTTTTCCGTTCGCCATTACTCTTCATATTTTCACCCTTTCATACGTCATCCAATTATATATAGACCATCACTCTTCATATTTTCACCCTTTCATACGTCATCCAAAAAAGTTAGAAATAGTGATATTTCTCTTTGAAATAAATATTGATTTTTCATAGAAAAGAAACTTATGCGGTGAAACTTTAAGTGTTGTTTTATAACGCAATATATATATAGAATTGAATTCAATGATTTTCAGTTTTAACATTAATATAGTATTCAGTTTCCTAGATATTTAATGAAAATTTAACAAATAATTATATTTTGTTTTAAAAATAGAATAACCTCTAAATATATTTATATAAAAGGGCGTACCTGAATCTGTAAAGAAAAAAAAAACAATTTTTTTTTCTCAAAATATTTCGAGAGATTTCTCCCTCTTTATTAATTTATTGCATAGTAATCTTAATTTACAAATTCTTGTAGATCACATGAAATCAACTTGTCATTGGTCATAAAATAATTAATGATAATTGTTAGCACGTTTTCTTTGAAGTTTCTTCTAGAAAGAACGAGCTGACTCAATTCGATTCAATTCGATTTATTTCAAACAACAAAAGAGAATTACACTACGATTTAATGCGATTTAGTTGTATTTATAACACAAAAGAAAACAGAAGAAGAAGAAAAACAACAAAAAGAATGATGATAAGTAACAATAAAATTCTATGAATATGAATTATAATTAATTAATAAAATACAATAATAATAATAATAAAACTAACAATAATGTTAAATTAAAAATTAAAATTGAAAATAGTAATAATAGAGTTAAACCTGTCTATAGCGTCCCTTCTTGGGACTCACCAAAATATATAAAAATTAAAGGCTTTTGTAAAAATAATAATGCAGTATATATTTATATTAACAAGTTTGACTTTTTCAAGAATCAGGAAAAATTTAAGCAATATTTTTTTCAGAAAAAAAATGTCCAAATCAGGATTCGAACCCGGGTCGTAGTTGCATAAAATCAAAGGCTTATACCACTACTCCACTGACCCAGAATTTATATAATGTATAAACGTTTATATAAACCCTTTTGATGATCGTCTTTTGACTCAAACTCTAAATAAAGTTCATATAAAAATACATATTTTCTGGATTAAAAAAATGCTAAATAAATTAATTTTTTCATAAAAAGAAAACAAATAATGAATAAATAAAAAATAGGTATTTGTATATAAATAATTACCGTTAAACCTGTCTATAGCTCCCTCTCTTGGGACTCACCAGAATAAGGTGCTATAAAGAGGGGGTGCTATCGACGGGTCACTTTTAATGTAAATATCGCATTGTACTATGTATTTAAAATCGGGCGCTATGGAGAGGTAGGCGCTATTTAGAGGGGGCACTATAGAGAGGTTTAACTGTATATATGAAATTTATATTTGATTTTTAAATTAAATGTGATTAAATAAAGAAAAAATAATCTTTTATATTTTACGAAAATTATTTATCTTAAAATACGATTAAGCAAATATATCTAATAAAAAGTATTAACTTTTGTATGTTTCAAAGATATAATTGAAATATACAGTTATCAGCGTCATAATCAATTCTTTCTTAATCAATTCTGTCACCGTTTGCTTTGTGAATGGAATAAATACCCAAATATAGCCATTTCTCATAACCATCGGTGGTTAAGTGGTAGAATGCTCGCCTTCCACGCGGGCGGCCCGGTTTCGATTCCCGGCCGATGCATTTTTTTTTTTTACAATTTTTAAAATTCATTTATATATTATACAAGAATGATATCCACGGCGCCAATTTATAATTGTAACGAATAGTATTTGAATAAAAGCATTTAATCGGGTAAAACCCGGGCGTTGCCCGGGTCATTCGGCTAGTAATAGTATAATTATATGAATATATGTATGTTAATATAAAGCAATAACGCGCCATCTAGACATAGAAAATAGAAACATTAAGACGTGAATGTTTCTTTCATACATATATCAAACTTCTTTACTGTGATGAACTATATGTTTTTTATAAACTATAATAATAATAATTTTATTATTATAAAATTAGAACTAGTAGCTATATAGGCGTTTTAAAAATAAGATTTTACTACAGATTAACTAAAACCCTAATACTCTAATAAACCTATAGATTAAACGTAATTACTACACAAATAAAATTTGACTATATATAGAGTGATACAAAAAACAAAAGCTAAATAATTTCATTTCTTATATATATATATGGCGCGTTATTGCTCTATTTTAATTTATACCTAACTGGCTTTATCCTTATTGTTTGCGAAAGAGCATTGCTCGATGTAAATAAAGATATGTAATTCTATTGTCCTAAAAGCTATGTCCCTAGTGTACTTGAATATCATTTCTAAGATTCCACACTTCAGTGTAGCATATATAAACAGAATGATTCAATACAGTGTTAGAGCTCTAAGAAGCGGTCTGGTAGATTAAATAGGCAAAACCGCTGGGAAGGTTCACCACTGATGAGCCAAGAACCCCCCAATTTATTTTTTCATCTCAATAAGGACAGTAAATGTTTGATTTGTATGAAAAAAAAAAAACATTCGTGCTTTTAAATACTTTCATTCCTTACACATTTTATGGTTTAGGAATGCAATATGGCTATTTAATTTTGTTAAAAGTGAGCAAAAATGTATGAAATATTTCTCCGAAGAATTAATCTATTGTTTCTTTTTTTACACATTATTGTATGTGAATTTGCAAATCTTTATGTATATATGTTAATATTTTGTTTGGATGTGATAAAATATTCCTTAGAGAATAAAGGATCTTGTTTTTGATGAAATTTTTCTACCTTTCTCCTGACTTCAACGTGCGAATTTCTCCAACAATGAATTTCTTACATTTAAACACTATTTGAATATAGATTCGGTATCCCCATGAATGACCTCAAAATGAGGTTTTTTGAATCAAAATCTCTATATACACTCATGGACAAAACTTAAGGAAGTTGTACCTTTTAGTATGTATATCGGGATTCAGACAATAACTCTGAAAGATATTACAGTGACCTTTATTGAAGACACACGAGATAACCAAGTGTGAACAGCCTCTGTTTCCCTAAAAGAAATAGAAGATAAGCGACATCAAAAACTTTCGACTTCCTTGGAATTTGTCCATGACTATACTTGAACAAACAAAGAATATATATCAAATCAACACATATATAGTCTATATCAAACGATAGTTTTGACAATATACAAGATGTGTTCAATAAATAATGAGACTGGTCAAAAATAAAGAAAAAATAGAATGATTAAAAAATTTATTAGTATTTCTCAAAATAGTCCCCTCCCGCATCTATGCATAATTTCCATCTCTTCTCCCATGATTTAAAACATTTAGAAAAGGCATCTTTCGGGACGTTCTTCAAGACCTTTTTCGAATCCGCTATGATGGACTCTCTAGTGTCAAATATCCTTCCTTTTAAAGCCATTTTAAGTTTTGGAAAGAGAAAAAATCATTTGGAGCTAGGTCTGGGAAATAGGGAGGTTGTTGAAGTATTTGGATGCCGTGTTTAGCCAAATAAGTCAGTACAGATGTAGCGGTGTGTGGTGGTGCATTATCATGATGGATAATCCAATTTTTGGAACTCCACATTTCACTTCTTTTCAGACGAATTGATTCACTAACACGTCTCATAATTATAAAACTATTTTAGAGGCGTAATATTCTTTTAAAAATAAAACAATTTCTACTGTCCTTACTGCGATGGAAAAATTAAAGGGAGGGCCTGGCTCATCAGTGGTGAACCCTCCCAGCGGTTTCGCCAGTTTAATCTACCACTGATGAGCCAGGCCCTCCCTTTAATTTTTCCATCGCAGTAAGGACAGTAGAAATTGTTTTATTTTTAAAAGAATATTACGCCTCTAAAATAGTTTTATAATTTGATAACAGATGGCGCTCTAGTACAACGTCTCATAATGTTTAAATAAGACTCCTTATTGATTGTTTGACCTTCCTCTAGATATTCATAATGCACAATTCCCTTTATGTCAAAGAACGTGGCCAATAAGACTTTGTTTTTTGACTTGCAAAGTCGGGATTTCTTCGTTCTTGGCTCATCTTTTCCTTTCCACTCCATGGATTGGCGTTTTGTTTCCGGGTCATACCCGTAAACCCATGTCTCGTCTCCAGTTATTACTTTTTCCTTTCAATTAGAGTTTTCTTTCACCATTTCAGGCATTTTTTTGGCAACTTCAACGCGATTCTCCTTTTGTTGGATTGCGAGCATTTTAGGGACATATTTTGAAGGTGTCTTCTTTAACTGCAAGTCTTCTTTAATTATCGATCCAACTAATGATTTTGATATCCCTGTTTCTTCCTCAATGTCCCGTGATCCTATTCGTGGATTTTTCTATATCAAATTTGAAATTTGGCTCACCTTTTCAGGGTTCCTGTACAGAATTGGACGTCCAACACGCTTCTCATCTTTCACCGATTCCATTCCATTTTTAAATCGTGAAAACCATCTAAATGTGGTGGGCTTATTTACATTTTCATTTCCAAATGCCAATTTCAACAAATCTATAGTTTCTGAAGGCGAATCCCCAATTTTGTAGCAAAATATAATACAAATTCGTTGTTCGAATTTTCTATCCATTACAAATTTGAAGTTGTTATGCAAGGCGTTCTTTTTACAAGCTTACAATTTATCGACTGCGAGCGCAATCACGTGATGTGATATACCGCAGTGTAGCTAAAGCTTTCTATTTTGTAAATAGACTTTTAAAAAAATCATCATTTCATTTTTTCTTTGTTTTTGACCGGTCTCATTATTTATTGGACACACCTTGTATTTGAAGATTATAAAGTACATAATCAAAGGGGAACATGGCATTACTAAATCAGCAATGATATGAATAAACATATGCTGGAATTATTTTAACAAAATATATTCTACCATACATAATGTGTCCAGGCTTTCGGTCAAAGGACTATGGGATATTCAGACCATGCCAATCTCTATATGTTAAGCTTATACTAAAGAAAGAAACCCATAGCATACCATGGTATACAGGTTGACCTTTTTCTAAGACTGTCATAGCTAGTGTGAAAAAACATTCATTTAATCTCATCTGTTTGCTCTGCAAGGGGTTTATGAACGAAATACACCCTTGAAAATGTCTTAAAGAAGTAGAAAACCTTTGTTGTCGCCGCTCCTCTATTTTTTTTTCAAGTAAACAGAGACAATATTGTTCACACATGGTTATCTCAAATGTTTTCTGTCGTATATTTATATTCTAATAATTTTAAATTCACAGATTATTATTCTGTGATATATTGTATACTAGCCGAATGACCCGGGCAACGCCCGGGTTTTACCCGATTAAATGTTTTTATTCAAATACTATTTGTTACAATTATAAATTGGCACCGTGGATGTCACTTTTGTGAAACGTCCCGCTCCAAACTTTGTGTGTTTTTAAAATATAAAAATAAATACGTAAATTTTCACAACGATATTTGAAAATTATATTATTTTGATTTTCAAATACTATTCGTTACAATTATAAATTGGCGCCGTGGATGTCACTCTTGTGAAACGTCCCGCTCCAAACTTTGTGTCTCAGAAGCGATATTTTTATAGAAAGATGATCTGGCTTTTGTTTTCTGCTCAAATTAATGTTTTTCTGTTTTAATTTTGTTCCTGCGTACAAAATAATGAACTGTTTTCACCCGTGGTCTCTGCTTTTTGGAATTTTTCCCGATATAATTTTGTATCTGATAATCAAACATGATACAGCAATATCGTCATCATCATTTTCTGACTGAAAATATATAGTTTTAATAATTGATTTATATATTTTTTAAAATAGCCTATCGTCTTCCCCGTATTTCTTTACCTATGTATGGAAATTTTGGTTTGAATTAGTGAACTACTGCGAATTTGTATACCGGACATACAAACAAACATACAAACATTCATTTTTATATATATAGATTTCGTAATATTTAACTTATCATCATCATTCTGCTGTTCACTTATAATTTTGCATCTACTACGGTATAATATAATAAAAGCCATTTTATTTCTACTTTTTAATCAACCTATATACACCAATCTATATATATAAAATTGAATGTCTGTGTGTGTGTGTGTCTGTCCTCTATGGATTCAAAAACCATACATCCAATCGCCGTGAAAATTTGGGATATTATTAGGTGTATCTCCGGAAAGGTTTACGAAAAATAATTTCTTGAATATCTTGAATATCCTTAGAGTTATTTGCAGATTTGTAGCTTTAACTCGCAAGCAGCGCCATCTTGCAACGGAAATCTGCCCCCCCCCACCGTCCGGCCGCCGGCCAGTTGGTTGGACAATCCAAGTTCCCACCGACCAATCAGAGGGATCAAGAGCCCCCCCCTCCCCCCCCCCCCCCCCCCCCGTCCGGCCGCCAGCCAATCAGAATGATCAAGAGGTCCTGGCGCGCGGGGGGCGGGTGACCTCCGGGAACTACGTCCATCTTCCATAAACGACCACGATTTTATTCAACTTATCGAGTATTTTTCAAGGGACCGGGAAAATATGTTCACTAGATAAAACGATGATTTTGTAATGTAGAAAATTAGGAAAGACAAAATTCAGGATGACACGGCACACAGGGACCGGGAAAAAATAATCACTTTATCGAGAGATTCACGACCATGCCTTTATTCAACTTATCGAGTATTTTTCAAGGGACCGGGAAAATATGTTCACTAGATAAAACGATGATTTTGTAATGTAGAAAATTATGAAAGACAAAATTCAGGATGACACGGCACACAGGGACCGGGAAAAAATGTTCACTTTATCGAGAGATTCAAATATACGAGTTTCGAATTATCAAAATATATCTTTTTTTTATAAGTTTATAGAGAATTGTTTTAACAAATGTTCGTTAGACAAACCTTTACTCGGGTAAAACCTCGGGCGAAGCCGGGTACGTCCGCTAGTATTCCATAAAGGTCACTGTATATCAAATATCTTTCAGAGTTAAAATCTGAATCTCAACATGCTAAAAAAATACAACTTCCTTAAGTATTGGCCATGAGTGTAAAATAGCTTAAATGCTTTAAAATAATTTTTCAAATACAGATGTATTTCGTATATATTTTCAAAATGATTCAAATTTATATTTTTATATGTTAAGAGATATCAAGCGCTAAAATTGAATTTCTTTAGCGTGATTTAGAAGTGTTTCCTATTAGATATACTTAAATCACAAAATATTTGTACAAATATGAAACAAATTAAGATATAACTAAGCCTAATCCATTTAGAATTAAGCGCCAAACGATGATATAGACACACACATATTAGACTAACTAGTTGAATCTTAAATCTGCGGTCGAAATAAAGGCCTTGAGCGTTGTCACGCGAGGTCGCGTTTGTTGGTTTGGCAAAACAATGCATGCGGGGATAAATATCACAGAGTAGAGGGCCTGAATTAATCTATGAATTATAAAATATTTAACGTTTCTTTAGTTATTTAATTATTCATAGGTTACCTGAGGTATAGTATATAATTGCTAAATTTGGGCTCATAAAAACAAATGGTATATTTAATAAAAATTTACTTATGTTTACAAATTGTGTATGTTGGAAATTTCATATAATGAGTGAAATATAATATGTTTAATTCTTTATTTAATTCAGGATTTTACTGAATCAAATCAGTCTACCATTTTACATATAAAAATAGTATATTTAATACAAATTTGCTTATCAATGCTTATGGAACACTAGCCGAATGACCCGGGCAACGCCCGTGTTTTACCCGATTGAATGTTTGGATTCAAATACTATTTGTTACAATTATAAATTGTGGTCATGTGTCCTAGTGGTCATGGCATCTGCCCGGTAAGCGGAAGGTCGTGGGTTCGATTCCCATCCCTTGACACTTTTTTTATTTTATCCATTCTGACCAAAATCTATCCGTGAACTTCACACAGACAGAATAAGGCAATTATATAAGTAGATTACAATGCTAAAGGAGCATTTTAGAAGACAGAGCATCATTTAAATAATTTGGTATTTTTTGGTAATTTTTTGAATTGTCATTAAAGATTAATTTAGATAATAAACTCTATAGGGGAATAATACTTAAATTGTGTCACAAATTCATGCGAATTTTACTGTTTTCTAAGGTATAAACAAATTAGCATTCGAAAAAAAAAGTACAAAAATCAAATTGTACTGGGATCAGATGGATGAATTAAGAAAAAAACATCTCCTGATCGTTCTACTAAAGGTTGTTGATGGCTTGCGCCATCTGTCGGAATAAATTGACTAGTATTTGGTCAAATTAAAAAAAAATAATAAATAAAATTAACGATTAGTTGATATTTATTCCGACAGATGGTGCAAGCAATCAACAACCTTTAGATGCTTTTTTCTTAAATCATCATTTGTTTAATTACATTCTAAAGTTATATAATATTATACAGAATTTATTTTGGTTTATCATTGAGAATAGTGTATTTTTTGTTATGTAAGGATTTGTTTTCCTCTAGTAAATTTTTTGTTGCGTTTATTTAAGTGGTGTACTCACTACTAAATAGGAATTCTGTTTTATCAGACGAATCTCCATTTTTACAAAACAAACTTAAAATAAACATGCCTAAATCGAACCGAATTAAAACGAAGACGATTATTTTAAAATTTTGTTTCGTCAACTCAATCTCTTGAATATATTTCTTCTCTAAAAAATGTAAATATCTAAACAGGACCTGTAAAGAAACGGGAATATATTTAAAAGGTTTTCTCAACGAAAGACAGATTAATAGTCTTTCTAGTCTTTTGGTTTCATAGTACCTTTGGTGATATTCCCTTCCACGTCAGTTTGATATATACACCAAAAGAAGCACCTCTTCCCCCAAATATACATTTTGTTCATTACTCTAGTACATAACGTACTGATGGTGATGAAGATTAAGTTACAACACCACAGTTTTGGAAATTTCAACAAAACCCCAACCTGTATACCATAGGTTTGGGCTGTTGCTCTTCCTTATAAGTAAATTCGATTTCATGACATCCAACGGGAAGATCTTATCGGTCGAATTGGTCAAATAGGTGCTTAAGCTGGTGAAATGCCAGAGGCCGTTTTTTCAAGCAATAATAAAACCTAAAGCTGAGAGAGGATTATATTCATGTATCATAAGTGGCACCTCTCCCTATTACATATAAATGAGCTATTCTTGGAAACAAGGAGAAAAGAACGTAGACATTTTTATCAAGACAAAGATAATTTTTATTCTCTAAAAAAATGAAGGAAATTAACATGGAATTTAAAACTTTATTCTCTAGTCATATATATATATATATATACTAGCCGAATGACCCGGGTAACGCCCGTGTTTTACCCGATTGAATGTTTTGATTCAAATACTATTTGTTACAATTATAAATGTTACATACTATTTGTTACAATTATAAATGTTACATACTATTTGTTACAATTATACTTAAATAATTGCATATGTTAGTTAATAACTATAGCCTATGTGATTTATCTGTCTATGTACTGTTGGCTTCCGTAGGCGTCTCTTACTGGGAAAAAGAAAGAGAGGATTCCATTTGTTATTATCTAATATATGCATTTATTTAGGGAGCGACCCGCTCCAACACAATAGTTACAAAGACGAAATAGCGAGTGGGGGGGGGGAGGAAAGGTGGCGTGACCGTAGCCAACCAATAGGAGGGCGCCATTCCAAAAAAAAAAGCAAACGGTGACAGAGATGAAAACTGACTGATTGATTAGGAGATGAGGAATGACGCTCGTAACTGTATATATAATAAACAGGTTTAAAGCATGCAATTATAGACGTACAACTCTCTCTTTAGCAATGATCCTAACACATACTGGCACCCAACACCGACCCAACCATGCTAATCAAAAATCATCAAATATAGACACAGAAATATAAATTAACAAACAAATACATATCAATCATCATTAAATAAATAAAAAACAGATTAATTATTCACAGAACTTTTTAGAAAGTCTTGTTTACAAAAGTTATATCATAAATAGTGGATTATATAGATGTGTGCCACAAGGATGACAAACCGTGTTCCCACCAATGGACTCTGTGAGAACAGATGGAACTAATGGACTGCTATCAGATCCAATATGGTCCGGTCCAATTTACGTCATCTGCTTACAACACCTTAACATGAGCTCCATATGTCAAATCTCAACGACATCGCGTCACGCTAAGGGTTATTTTAGGCCTAGTTGTTCAGAGAGGACACAACCTCGGCAGGCTTCTAACAAAGAAGAATCAATTATTAGTTATCTTTATATAAATTTGCGCATTAATATCTGTAAAAAATTTAGTCATCTCTAATAAAATAATTATTATAACATAAGAAATTTACACTATTTTTGACGTTTATGATGCTTTTGTAAATAAAACAATTTTCTACTGCCCTTATTGCAGTGATAAAATATTGGGAGGGCCTGTCTTGTCAGTGCTGAACCCTCTCAGCTGTATCGCCAGTTTAAGGTTGCAAGAGGATGGTAAAAATGTACTAAAAGGGGCACCCCTCACTTTAACAGGGTAGCTTTGGTCAAAATATTCCAAAACTGGTGTTATAACTCAATTTCTATTGACACCTTTACGTTTTGTGATTGGGTAAAAAAACAGTTTTTTTTAATGCGCTTTAAAGGGTGTGATACCTTGCTTGCACCATATATATAATAATGATTATGACGTAATTTGTGTTGTGCCACAAGAATGACAAACCGTGTTCCCACCAATGGAGTCTGTGAGAGCAGATGGAACTAATGGACTGCTATCAGATCTAATATGGTCCGGTCCAATTTACGTCTTATGTTTATGTAAATAAACATAATACAAAGCAAGATAGAATTAGGACAATATTCATGTATCAAAAGGTTTGGCTATCCCTTTGAAAATACTTTTAGATTGCATTTCATAAATAATAAGCCTCAACATCAGTTTGGAAAATTCAGACAAAGTCACCGTGTGTTCAAAGGTTTCTGGTGGTGTCTTGCCCATGGAGCAGATCAGATCGATCCGTGCACCCTGATCACAATACCGCCCAACTGAGTTGCCTTGTTCGTATGGATATCCTCTTCTGGATTGATGTCTGCCATATAGAGGGCTGCAAGGTAGCCGGGCAACTGTATATGTGGTCCAGAGTTAGTTGGGTGTTGTAACAGTTCCTGTAGGATTTAGTCATGTCTGGGTTTATCTTCATTCCTTTAAAATGTCCAGATCTGATTCTTGAACTTGTTGTTGTTAATTCCTCTGTTAATGTTGAGGTTGCATATGGGCCAGGATATTTTGGTTTTTGTAATGAGATTTGCTTTTGTTATTGTATTCGCGTCTTTCAATGTTATTGAACTGGTTTCCAGTGCCTGTTTTCGTTCTTCCTTCGCTAGGCTATCAGCCTGTTAATTTCCCTCTATTCCAACATGGGCTGGTATCCTTTGCATTGTACATATTTTGCCCATTGTGTCAATTTGACTTAGGATTTCATGTAGGACCCTCATAAGCACATGATGCGGCTTCAGTGTCATAACTCCCTAAATGAGGAACTAGGTTACACTGGGTATTGAACCAAGTGTGTGTTTTTAATGAGAAATGTTCCCGTTAACCCTTTAAGCACCAGGCAAGACGGTGTATCGGTTTGATGAGACTTGATGCTCCTTTTCTCCTTAAAAAAATCTAATGAAAATTAATTAATTGTATTTTAAAGCGTATATTTTGTTGCATTGTGTTCATATGTTTATATGAATAATAAAAGTGTTTATAATAAAAAAATAATAATTTAAAGAATAGTTTGATGTCTTTTGAAGGCTAACAATAATCAGGAATGACCTTGAAAACGGCCGGCACCTAAAGGGTTAAGATACATGTTTACAGACGTATATATATGTACCCAGGGAGGCATTTCTACCTCTAATTATGCATCAGAATGATAATTATTGTCATCATCTTAGTAAAAAAAACTTTTATAGTAATGATAAAGAATGAGCAATAACACTAGTTATGGAAAATTCAGGCAAATTCTAACCTGTATACCATGGTATTGGGCCATAGCCCTCATGAATGCTTTTATCAGAATTTTACAAATATTGTGTTTCGGTACATTTTTTATTACCACTAGTAAAGTTTTTACCAAGGTGATTAATATAATGTATCGTTCTGATGTATAAATGAAGACAGAACTGTTTCTCTAGGTACAAAAATGTATTCCTCCCACAACTTTGTTATATATATAAAGAACTATTATATGTAATTGAGGATTTCAAAAACTTCATTAAAGTTTAGAACTTTAATTTCTTAGGAAATTTAAACTATCGAGATGTATTAAAACAATAATTTAGCTGATTTATATTGTTTGAAATTAAGATAATTTTTGAAAAGCGAAATAGATCTCAATTTAGAAGGCATACTAGAGAAATTCAAAACCATGACTAATTTCTTGTTAACTTACATGATGAATTAGTCCGCCATCTTTTATAAGAAATTGCCCTTACTTCAATGATTATTTAATAGATTCACCATACTGATGCCCGCCCATAAGTCCTCCTCTACATGGCGGGCGGGAGAAGCAGCACAAGTAAGGGACTGCCCTGTAGGGCGAAGTACGGTTTCGTGAGCCCCGAGCCGCTACGGTAACCGTAAACAGGGAACTCTGAAATGTGGCTGACCAACAGGGCAAGGGCACCCTCCCTTTCCATTGAGTCAACAAGAAACCACCATACTGATTAGCCAGGCGCTTTCATCAATCTTTATTACACAAAGGCTAGTAGAAATTTGTTTTATTTTAAACAATAATACACGTCAAAATAGTTTATATTCTTATATGCATATCTTCTAATATACACATAAAGGAATTATGTCTTTGAGGATTCTCATATTTTCCTATAAAATAAAATACTTTCTATAAATTTGTCTGTAGTCGAATTTTCTATAACAACACTCAGAACGTAAACTGCAAGTTGTTCTAACCATGTTATTGTTATAACCATTTATATAATAATAGGAACTTTCAACAAAAAAGGCATATTCTGACCACCCACATGAATATTTTAGATGGCAGAGCGCTCTCTAGTGAAACCAAAATAAACTAAACGTTGATTTAAGATTTTTCTAAATATTTATGTAAAATGTATAAATATGATGACAGCGCTTTTAATTTGCATAACCTGAATAGACCATAAAAGGAAACCCGCCCTATGACGTCTAATTCAAAGGAAATAGAAAAGAGTTATAAGGAAATTAAAATTTGTGTAAGCGATTCACCAGATGTACAAAAGAGTGAACAAAACACAATGGCATATATCCATAGACATAGAAGTTTATTATATATTTTAAATAAATAAGTCTTTTTCTTTTATGTTCTGGAATATTTTTAATTAACCTTTATATACACAACTCATGGACAAAACTTAAGGAAAAAAAAAAAGTATTTTATGTCGTCGGTTTTTTTTTTCTTTTTTGAAGGAGACAGTGACAATTTTGTTCACACTTGGTTTTTTCGTGCATTTTCAATAAAGGTCACTATGTATTAAATATATTTCAGAGATATTGTCTGAATACCGATATACATGCTGAAAGGTGAAACTTCCTTAAGTTTTGTCACATTTGGGTGTATATATATTTTTAATGTGTGCCTTTAGAAATTCTTTTTGAAGATAATTTATATTTTTTGAAAATAGAACAAGAGGCATATATTGAATCAAAATCATTCATTTTACCAATATTTCAGTTGGCTGAAAAGTTACCTTTAAAAAGATTGGCGTTCAGCCACTTGAAATATTGGTAAAATGATTTATATTCTGATCTAATATATGCCTTTTTAATTAAAAATAATTTATATTATATAAATTGATTTCGAAAATGTACAAAAAGATAATTTATGATATTAAATTCAAAAAGGTATATGCGTATGTGTCTCTATATTTAATTCCATATATATATCAGTTACACTATTTTCTTTTAAAGTTGAATCACGATTTTTGTTAATATAATTTATTTCTAGTTATTTCTAACCCGTTGGCAACCATAAATTTTATTTATAAATTCAGAATATTTTAATATGTATTATATATATAATCTATATATTGTAACTGGAGAGGAAATCTATAATAACAGTAGTGCTGCGACCACTTTGTACACCTGCAATCTAGGCGCATTAGAGCAGACGAGTATTGGTCAATAATGTAAGCACGCTCTCAATTAATACCTTTGGGATGATATTATTAAAAAAAATTCATCTTAATATTAAATGAAAATATATTTATCAATTTATAATTGAACAAAAAATAGATGTAAATAGAATAATAATTAAATAAAGTCAAAATAAATTTTTGATTATTAAAATATAAACATCGATTGTATAATTCACTTATTTTTATATAAATGTATATATAATGATATATTTAATGTATTTATATAAATGAGAAAAATGCAATTATAATAATGAATTACAGATATTATTTTTCGATAGAATTTCTTCCAAAGAGAATATGCTGTTAAAAATAATGTCTGCATTGTTTTAAATATATTTAGAAAATATCACCTATTGAATTGAATAAAATAATGATATTACAACATGTTTTCATTTCCAGTTACATTATTATTTATTTTTATTACAGTTCGATTGATATAAGAGAAAACAATCTACTATATAAAATGCAATTAGACTGGAAAATATGTATACATATTATATATCAATTTATAAGAAAAAACAGAATTTCGTTATTAGTATTAATATTAACCCATTAGGAGAAGGTTAAACATAGAAATTTGAAATTATTTATAACTTTTTATTTTATCTATATTATAAACTATTTTTTCTTTGTATTTTTTATAATATATATATTTTTATTTATAATATATATTAGATATATATTATAGTGAGAGGAAAATGCTTATGAATGAGATTGCAATTTAATTAGCCCAGATTTAATGAAGCCATATGGAAAGGCACTATTGAGGTATGAATCAATCAGTTATATTGTATACTTGTTGAGAAGATAGTTGGAACTGCTAGAATCCCAGACGATCGATGGTCTGGGAATCAGGAAGCGACTGAGTGAGGTGACCTCACATCTCCCTGACAATTTCACATCAAAAGACACTATACTATTTTAAGTTTGGTACATCCCATGCTGATTAATCAATTACGTTATCCTATGAACAAATTTAAATTGAGATGTCAAGTTTCTGGCTGTCAATTTACCTGTAGTGGTAACCGGAGGACCATGTTGGCTGAAAGGAATCGTCCAGAGAGCACGGCGCATGCGCCGGAGGTATTGATCATCCCAAGTAGTGCGTTGACTCCTCCCCAATCCTGTAGGACCTTCCTGTTTCCCACATCCCTCAGACCTTACAGATACCTTCGAATTTATCCTCGCTATAGCAACCACAGAGGAAAACCTCGCCAAAATCAATCTAGAATTCGAACGCAACATTTAGTCCACTATAGCAATAATTCATCATAGCCATATTTCACTATATAGTAAAATAAAAATGGCGATTATATTTGATTCGCTATAGCTCCATACAGGAAATATAGTGTATACTATGATACCATAAAGGTAAACCTCGCTATAGCCAAACTAGCAATGGCTCTCTATATCAATGATTATTTATATCCATCTTCCACTATACAATAAAATAAAAATGGCGATTATATTTGATTCGCTATAGCTCCATACAGGAAATATAGTGTATACTATGATACCATAAAGGTAAACCTCGCTATAGCCAAACTAGCAATGGTTCTCTATATCAATGATTCTTTATATCCATCTTCCACTATACAATAAAATAAAAATGGCGATTATATTTGATTCGCTATAGCTCCATACAGGAAATATAGTGTATACTATGATACCATAAAGGTAAACCTCGCTATAGCCAAACTAGCAATGGTTCTCTATATCAATGATTCTTTATATCCATCTTCTACTATACAATAAAATAAAAATGGCGATTATATTTGATTATATATAGAATACATCAAACCTTCGCTAAATCTAACCTAGCATTCTAACGCAACATTTAGTTCTCTAGAGAAATGATACATTTTAGCCATGTTTCACTATATAGTAAAATAAAAATGCCGATCATATTTGTTAGCTATATATGGATAGGTTTTCTATATCCTCAGTATACGTATAGGTATGTATTTTAAACTAAGTGATCCACACAAAACACATTATACCGATGCCTCTTTATGTGTAGATTATTAACCCTTTAAGCACCAAGCAAGCCGATGTATCGGTTTGATGTGATTTGATGCTCTTTTTCTCCTTAAAAAATCTAATGAAAATTAATTAATTGTATTTTAAAGCGCATATTCTGTTGCATTGTGTTTCATATGTTTGTATGAATCATAAAAGCGTTAATTTAAAAAATATATTTAAAGAATAGTTTGATGTCTTTTGAAGGCTAACAATATTCAGGAATGACCTTGAAAACGGCCGGCACCTAAAGTGTTAATTTATATAAATATATTATGTTATTAATTCGCGCATATATACAATCCAATTTATATCTAATTTTTGAACTAGAAAAAAATAGAACTGAAATTTCCAATACCGCGCTAAAACGAACTAAGGCTATAGCCAACCGTAAAAATAATTTTCCAATTCTAATCATACCCTATAGTAAATCTTATAGCTATAGTAAATCAAAGGCTCAGTTTTACCTTGGGTTCTCTGTTTATATTAGAAGGTTTTTGATATATTATCAAAAATACCCCATGTTTATATTACAAAAAAAAAAGATTTTCTGTTGATTTTGGAATATTATTTATATATAGAATTATTATTCATTTGCTTGTTACATGAATATGTTTTTTGATATTGCAGTCGTGGCAATAATAAAAAAAAAAGTTTAGATCAGAATTAGCTTTAATTGAGCTTAAGGAATATATTAAGAAAAACAGAATTTGATAAAGTACTGCCTGACTTAAGGCGAGTAGATAAAGGAAAACAAAAGATTATTTACATAATTACAAAAGATTTGAGCCGGCCAACGGGAAACAACAACAATGAGTTTTAGATAGGGAAAGCGGCGACATCTGGTGGTTGACTTCACAGAGTAGTTTATAATAGAAAATATGATTTTAAAATTAAATACAATTTTTATATAAAATATAGTGTTTGCAAAAAAATATATAATTATTGATCGTTATTTTTATTTATTTTTATTTATTGTTACAAAAAGCACGAAGTCCAAGGGACTATTGTGCTGTGCTAGTATTATTTACATATATATGATTAATTATTTACACGATGGATTAGTAGTGTTTTGTAAATTATTGTACAAATAGTTCTAAACTTAACAAAATTCTCATGAGATTGAGTATATACACTAAGACAATTTGGTAATGTTTCAAAGTATCTACATACAATTTGATTAGTCAGAGGGCAAGTTAAAAGAAGATGCTCTGGTGATTCAACATCTAAGCGGCATTCACATGTTGGATCATTGATAACATTCAGTTTGAATAGGAAACTTAAGAAGGGTCCTTTGCCTGTTAAGAATAAAGTAGTGAATTCATCAGACGAAATGAAATTTGGGACAGCAATTGGAAAAATTTCTTGAACAGTTCTTTAGATTGAGAAAAATAAAACTTAAATTTCAGATCCAGATATAGTTTACTTAATTCGTTAATTCTTCTAATATAAATGAAATATGTAAAAATATATTTTTTAAACTTAAATTTCATATACAAAATTATTTTTTATCAAAATTGTAGAGTAACTCAATTCCCGTCTTTTCTCTTCCCTCCATACAACCCGCCAGCAATACCATCAACAACTCCAAGTGTCGGACAAGATGTCCGTTCCTTTGTCAACCGTCACCTTAACCCTCTATTCGAGCTTCTGCCAGACCTAGCATCACATCTTGAAAGCGATAAAGCATATTTTAGATTATATATTATAGATACAAGAAAATAAGACCTTATCCAAATAATTTAATAGTGTGTGACTTTTCGGTAACAGCATTGTTACCTGTGACGTTTCGTTAATAATTGTTACCTTATTTATTCTTTTACCTGATGATGGTAACAATAACAAATTATTTGGATTAAGTTTTATTTTCTTGTAACATCTTGAAAGCCTTTAGCATTACTGCCTTTAAAAGAGCCCAGGTCTCAGAATAATAAGATGCTACGTAGAAAATAAGTAACACAATAAGGATGACAAGGCAATTCATTTTAATCAAAACTCAATTCAACATATTTACTTGAAATTATTTATACGCTGAAAGAGAAATTTGATCTTGAACAAAATATCAAAATAAATATTCTGTTAAGATGAAAATATTAGGCATCCAAGAATAGGTTTCTTTTAAAAATATTTTATTCACAAATCCCTCTAGGTTTCGAGCAGGGAAGCCCTTCTACAGGAGAAAAAACATGATATCTAAAACACTAGAAAAATAAGAGTTACATGATAAAGTAGTTACATGAGAAAGTAATATCAAATACTATTTCACATTATTCCATGAATGCTGTAGAAACAAAATTTGAATATTATGCGTATAAAATAAAAAATATTATGTTACATGTTATTTTTGTATAAAGCGATATGTGTTTTGATATCTAGGTTTAAACGCGCGCCATCTCCTTTCAAAATTTCAAACTATTTAAGCGCGTATATATATTATTTAACCTCACCTATATCATCTACAACTTGAATTATCCAAGGAAAATGATATTCAAATAGAAATAAACCTGTTTACATTAAATTACACTTCTTATTGAATTAGGGGCTTTAAAAAGTTGTTTATTTTTTATATAAAGAAAAAATATATATTAAAAAATAAATAAAAAAAGACATATACTTAGACCTCTATAAACATTGTACACCAGTTAACATTATCAAAAGATTTTACAATATCACTAAATTCTAAGTCTGTAGGTTGTGTGGGTTATTCGAGATGACTTCTCAATTATCAAAACTCAAAATCTCGTTCCTCAGTTTCTTCTGAAGATAATTCTGAATATTTCTGAAGAATCCTGAAAATCTTCTGATGGACTTTCAGTATCCTTTCTCCCCATGATATGATATATTTTTCTGATTTTTGGTGATAAAAAAACTCAGTGCTTTGTGGTTCTCATATTTCTGAAAGGCAGATTCTTGGTGGATTGTTATCCTAATACCTTCCACAGAATGTTATATTTGGTGCATCTCTTATTATAATATATTTGGTTAAACAAGTTGAATAGTTTCCTCTATCTCTCCTTTCTAGAGAAGGTAGAAGTTCTGATAAACTCCTGGTACCCTTCTTCTTCTTCAATTACATCTTTATTAAATTCTGTCTTCAGTGTTGGCGAACCTAATCAATCAGAGTCTATCTCATTCTCATTTCCAGTACATGCTCCAACTTCAATATATGATCCTCCTATATACGTCGTGCTCTTGCTATCGCGGTTTGTTATACCTTTTTTTATAACTTAATTTCAAATCATTTATCTCTGAAAATATTTTTGTTTTATTTTTCTAAAATATTCTTTTAATTTCTGAATATGCCCTCTAAGCATTCTCTGGATTTTTTTCTATATTTGTGTGTGGGTCGTGTTTGGTATATTTTTAAAATCCAAATTTCATTTTGATTATAATTCGATATTTTATCTATGTATCCTTGGTTTTTTATTCAGAATATTTTATTTTTACCCCTCGAATTCATTTTTTTCTTTAGTTTTAAATGACCTTTAGGATATTTTCTCTACTATGTTAAAACAGGTTTTGCCTTGCTAAACGATCATTAAATTAGTTCCATTAAACTGCAATATTAGATTATTTTGAATGAGAGAGAGAGAGAGTTTATCTTTTTTATATGGCCAAAATCTAAGGAAGTTTCATAGTTTAGTGTCGCTGGTTATCTGTTATTATTTAAAAAAAAAAACAGATTCAATTTTTTTTCACACTTTGTTATCTCGTGTATCTTCAATAAAGGTCACTGTGTATCAAATTTATTTCAGAATTTTTTGTCTGCATTCTGATATACATGTTGAAAGTTACAACTTCCTTAAGTTTTGTCTATGAGTGTAATTTTCGATATACTCTATAGAGATGATATATCACTCTTCATTACAGACAAATTCCGACGATTTTGTCTTTTATTTATCCAATTTTTTTTAGAGGTATAGTTTACTTGCCATCAAAATAGGACTATGGTCAGAGTGTATATGAGTTCTCGTGTAACTTTACTGTATATAACTTGTTGACAGTAGAACTATATGACAATTTTATAGTATAGAAGACATCTGTCTATAGTTAGGGGCAGTGTCGTTGTAAACTATTGTCTTTTTATTTGTTAAAATAAGTTGTTAGTAATGAAAATATTGGTATTTTTGGCTAAATGTACTATGCAATTTCCACCACTGCATTTGATTCTTGCACTGAGTCAACACATTCATCTCTTTTCTACAAAACTACATTGGAATACCTTTTTTTTTTTGCTATCGCTTGGATGAACTTTGCACTAATCAGCCACGGTAGCATAGACAAGAAGTCGTTCAAGTTGAAATTAATCAGATATCCATTGATAAATAGACAAAGTTTACATATTGCACAGCCAAATATATTTACAATATACCAACAGCAGCCTTAATATTCAGAAAGGCCAATTTGATTCAGTGCTAGATCAATGTAGTCTTCTTTAGAGCGATTACTTATGTTATTAACTCCGCCTTTGCCGGTCCCAAGCCCGGATGAAAAAGGAGGAGGGGAAGCAGTAACAAGCTCGCTAAAAAACCTGGGCTCAGTTGGCCCGGCTGATAGTACCCTGTAAGGGCTCCTAATCCAGGGATACAGGATGAGCTGCGTTTGTACTCCATGTTAGGAACGGCTGCACATGGCGTCTGTTCCTCATGTCAGAGGCGTCCATTTCTTTTGGAGCTAAGTCGGCCTGCCACTGAGTAGTGCTCTCAGTCTTAATGACAAAGGCAGACGCATTCTACTTCACCCAGTCATGATGGTTGTCAAGTCTCAAGCTATACAAGCTTGATACCCTAATATTATTGAGTGGAGATAAGAAAGAGGACTTATGTTATTGAATTAAAAAATAACTTACAGACATTATATGTAAGATGTATGAAAAATATAATAATATATGTTATTATATTGGGTACGAAATTTTTCTTATCTCCAACTATAGAACACACTTTACTATATTTTCTACACTCAAAAATTCAGATACATTCTTGATTTTTAATATTATAATAACATATTCTAATATGTAAAATAGTACAGAAGTGAAATTGTACTGGGAATATGTGAATCAGATGGTTAGAATTTCTTGATTATTCAAGAATGGGAATTCGGCCAATTCTGGAATAATTGTAAATCAAGGAATAGTTGATATCTTTTCCGACAGATGGCGCAAGCCATATAGCAACTTAAGCGGCACCATCAGAAGATCCCTTTCTTTCTTAATTTTTCTGATATATTTCTTCAAAATGTTAAATAATTTTTTATATAGTGGACGAGTGGGTAACACCCTCGATTCCCGACAGTCATGAACCGGGATCGTATCCCGCGTTAACATTTTGTTTAATATGTGAATAACCTTCATATATTATTCATTGTTGCAATTATCTTAAACTAGTTTGTTCTTGTTGAGCGGTACCTAATTATGTGATTTTGGAACCGAATAAATAATTTTTCACTGTCAATAATGCAGCGCAGAATTTAATAAGTGTCTTTCCTACCAAAATTAAATCATGGCTTATCCTTATTGCGATATTAATGCTTTGAATATGAAATTCCCTAGTTTTTTCATGAGTAGATTTGTAATTGCAGTATGGACAGTGGTAAGATGTTTTATTAATATGAATAATTCGAGCTAAAATGGTATATTTTCTTCTATTATGAATATATCATAGTCTTCTTAATCAATTCTGTCACCGTTTGCTTTGTGAATGGAATAAATACCCAAATATGGCCATTTCTTATAACCATCGGTGGTTCAGTGGTAGAATGCTCGCCTGCCACGCGGGCGATTCGATTCCCGGCCGATGCATTTTATTTAAACAATTTTTAAAACTCATTTATATATTATACAAGAATGTATCCACGGCGCCAATTTATAATTGTAACGAATAGTATTTGAATAAAAGCATTCAATCGGGTAAAACCCGGGCGTTGCCCGGGTCATTCGGCTAGTAATTTATAATATCTATGCATTCAACTCTTAGATGAGGTAAAAATTATATCTATATTAATATTAAATATAAAGAATATGTGTCATATAGATTTTGAGATAGAGCCTTTTAACAAGGCATGCAAATACTTATATTATATATTATATAATCTAAAATGAAAATATTTCATTTTTAAAAAACATATATTTTATTTCCATTCATTTACTGTTCTACATTTTTTTTACCATAGTTTTAGAATATATCATTTTGAAAATTGTTGTAAATATGTATGGTTAAAGTTACCTATTTTTTTAAATTCACTAATATAGGATTCATATTATAAATTCTATATTATTGTGATAAATATTTAAAGTATAATTTGCTTCAAGTAATTGAAAATATAAACTACTTGAGAAGTAAATAACTATCTTTTCTATTTTCACGACGGCACCTTCAATTCTCTATCTTTTTAACAAAACATTATATTCATAACAATCATATGCCCGCCCCTGGACACTTTTTATTTTTCCGTTCTCCATTACTCTTCATGTTTCACCTTTCCATACCTCATCCTCAAAGTTAGAAATGTCGCTATTTCTCTTTGAAAATAGATTTCGATTTTTAAAAGAAACATTCGCGGTATAATTTTAATTTTCGTTTTATAAATATATATATGTTATATAAAAATTTTATTTTATTTTAAATTATATTTCGATTCAAATACTCTGTTTAAATCGACCGCCAGAGGTCACGCTTTGACCATAAAAACTCGTTGTTGTTTTATTTCAATGGCCGGTTCAAAACTTTTGTACATTATGTAAATAATCTTTTGTTTTTCCTTGTTCTACTCGCCTTAAGCCAGGCAGTACTTTAATCAAATTATGTATTTCATATATATTCCTTAGCTCAAATAAAGAAATCTCTAATCAAGACTATATATTCAAGATTATTATTCAACCACGACTGCATCACCATTACCATAATCCTCAACATGATCTAAAATCAAGCAGAAAAGCAAATCTCATTTTTTATATAACATATATATGATTGTTAATGAATATATTTTATTTAGAACATCATTTATACAAGATTTACGCATATTATAAGCACCAAATACGGTTTATATTTATATATAAATATATTTGATTTTTTTAAATTAGAAAATATAGTCAAATTGAAAGAAAAATTAGAGAAATTATAATTACTGTTGTTAAGAGAATATTTACCTGTTTAAGTTTTCATATAAGTTTAAGATAACTTCTATTTTTCATTTCACAAAATATTATTTTTTTTTATTGAAGTTACAGAAAAAAAATAAGAAATCACTTCAAATTTGAGCCTCATTATGTCTGTGCCAAAGATTACAATCAACTGAACAATATAGATACACAAATCAAAATATGCAAATTTCTCCTACTAAAAATATTACTTTTTACAAGAAATAAATTTACATATTGTAAATATAAGTGTAATTATTCTGAATTCAAATAATTATTGTGGAGTCCATAATAATCATATGAATCATTTATAATGACAAACTGTTAATGTTTTTGTATTGTTCCTCACTTGGCCCTCACCTTAACATTATACTAAACAAAACCCAAAGATTGAAAAACCTTCTTTTTTCAATATGTGGAAAATCTTGGGGTCTTAGCACCCAAAAAAGGCTTACACTTTATAAATCTATAATAAGACCAACGTTAACTTACGGAACAGAAATATGGTTTCAATTTATTAGCAAAAAATATAAGTACAAACTGAACTCAATGCAATATAAAATTCTGCTATGGTGTACCCAAACATATAAAACAACCAGTTATAACTGTGTTCACACCTTAGCCAATATTCCTTTGATCACTGATTATATGGAATCTAGAATTATAGGTTATGAGTTGAATAATTTATCAACAGAAGATAAACAATTTTATGATTTGTATATTCCAGGTATACTCAAAGATTTCATTATATCAAGGATTAATTTACTGAAAAAGAATACTAATCAAACATTTCAAAGTTTCTTTCCTTATGAAATTCCGAAATATTTTCGACCAAACTATTATAATTCTCAATTTATCACAGATCATGGAAATTTCAGGTTTTTTCTTAAGAAAATTCAGGCTGTGCAAGATTCGACATGTTTCTGTGGATTAGGGAAACAAACTTCAATACATCTCTTGCTAGAGTGCCCTGTCTTTCAATATTACAGAGTCAACAAAGATTTAATAGCTTTAGGCCCTAGTGATTTAATTTCAAGTAAGGACACATATATAACATTTAATTTCCTTTGTAAATATATTTTGGATTTCATTAAGAAAAATGGTCTTTGATGTAACGATCTCAAGGAAATATTGGACATATTATATGGCTGTAAACAATATATAGGTCTATGCGTGTATATGTGTGTATATATGTCATAATTTGTATATAATTAAATGCAACCCCGACCCACTATGTATGTACCATGTATGATTTTCAAAGATTTAATAAAAGAATAAGGTAACTGGAGGAAAGAAAGTAACAAAAGCCATAGGAAGTAGATCTAGAGGAGAACATATTTATTAATAACGCCGCAGTTAACCTTCTGACCCCGGGGTCCCTGCGAGCTAAGTTTAAACCAACACTTCCTGGCAAAACAGGACGTATCTAGTGGCCGCCGAAGTTATATTAGTCAAGAAACACTCAATACTTCCTGACAAAACAGGACGTATCTAATATCCATCGAAGTTATAAGCGTCAAGCTACCCAACACTTCCTGACGAAATCGGATATATATCAGGCAGGCCATATCTTTCACCAAAGAGAGCCGCGGGCCAATCAGAAGACAGCACCTTAAGTAGGTCAACCAATAGGAAAAGATCATGTGATCATCTCTCAACCAATCAGAGAGAAACTGAGTCTTTGTGTTAAATCGAAAAGCAAGAATGGAGTTACGCTTTGGCTCTCAAGGAGGTGACATCGGCTCTGGACCTCTCCCCCTCTGCTCATCCCGTAGCTAAGTACAATCACCGCCATGTGATCAGATAATTAACAATCAAAATCGCTCCGCTCTTCTCAAGCCTTCTTTCCTCCAACCCAGTTACCTTTTATTTCCAAACCTCATCATGTGTCCTTTTCATTTCAGGCCACAGACGCCTTTCAACACACCTGTGACACGTCTCCACTCAACACGTGTTCACGTCGTAAGCCTCATTTTCACTCAATTCCACTCTAATATCACTGAATAGCTTTTTTTTTTCTAAAGTCACAACGACCATTCGATTTAGTAAATGGATACAACATCCGGCTTTTCAAAATACAAATAACGTCGAACTTACACCAACTTATCTCTTCACAATGTATTGGCAGACCATAACACATGACACAAGACATCGTCAAACAAGTAAAACCCACAAACAAAACAAAATTTCGTACACCAAACATATCACACACGCAACACAACCAATGCCGAAAGTAAAAGATTCAATTATAAAAAACAATTAGGCCGACAGGAAACATAGAAGCAAGGCAGATATCTTCCCGCGAAGAATAAAGACGTCGCCATGACTCCAATTACGTGCAAACAGTGGGTGGATAAGTTTAGACTGGACCTCGCGTCCCCGACACGCCCCGCTTCCGGCGTCTCATTACAAGGCCCCACTCATCCAAATTAGGTCACCGCTCTCCCCAACCACAGATTCCTCTATGCCACCAATTTTGGATTCCAGTCCAAGCCTGCGTATCGATTTTTACAATGTAGTCAAATCAACTGTCACTCGGAAATCTAAAAAAAGTACAAGACGTCACACACATTTAAATGAGTTCATACTCCCATTATAATTGATCAAATACTTTACAAACTTTCAAAAAAAACGCTACACCTTCCATCTACACATAAATACCACAGACCTTAGGATCTCGACAACACATAGAATTCACACACACATTTCTTACACCAAAAACTACTAACATTTTTCACAATACACACAAAGACAAGAAAAATATAGGGCATGTAGATATACAAAAGGGTTCAAAAATACACCTTATTGTTCATATTAATCATTTTCATTATTTTCTCTTAATTAAAAATGTAAATATTTAATCAATTTCTCAATTTATTCAACTTAGCATCACTTTTAATCATTAATTATCATATATTTACCACTTAGTTATGTTATCATAGCCACCAATCAACGAAAACTCATTGGTTTTCTTTCAAAATTAGATATTATATTTTATTTTAGTTACAAAAACATTCTTTTTTTTTATTCCTTTTTTCTCACCATACAACAAAACATTTTTTTTTTCCACCATGCAACCAAGCATTCACTTTGATTTCTTCCAACTTTTATTTTTATTTTTATTCTTGATTTCTCAAAAGCCCTAATAAAATTCCCTCGGTCTCCATTCCCAATTTCGAGCTAGAATATGGTTAGGCATTTTTCCTTTTTTTCTCACCACGCACCAAGCATTCACTTTGATTTCTTCCAACTTTTTATTTTTATTTTACTTTGATTTCTCAAAAGACCTTATGAAATTTCCTCGAATTCTTTTCCAAAATTCGAGCAAAAAAGTAACTAGGCATTTTCCCTTATCACCATGCAACAAAACAATTTTTTTTTCAACCAAACACATTCAATTTTGATTTAATTCAACTATTTTTATATTATTTTTATTTTGATTTCAAAAGCCTTAATAGAACGCCCTCGATTTCATTTCTTATCTCGAGTAGAATTCGTTTAGGCGCATTTTCCTTTCTTTTTAGCCCACTATGTACCATAGCATTCATTGATTTCTTACAATTAAAAATTTTTGATTTCTATTAATTATACTCAACCTATATCATCAACACCATTCTATTTTACTTTTATATCACCAGCAATGCTTGTATATAGCCCCTCAATACCCACAACTAATTTTACCACAAAATTATTTTTCACTTTACAGAATTCTCTCAGGCTAACCCCTTCTTGAATTCTTCACATGTAGGGGGCGCATCTGTCATAATTTGTATATAATTAAATGCAACCCCGACCCACTATGTATGTACCATGTATGATTTTCAAAGATTTAATAAAAGAATAAGGTAACTGGAGGAAAGAAAGTAACAAAAGACATAGGAAGTAGATCTAGAGGAGAACATATTTATTAATAACGCCGCAGTTAACCTTCTGACCCCGGGGTCCCTGCGAGCTAAGTTTAAACCAACACTTCCTGGCAAAACAGGACGTATCTAGTGGCCGCCGAAGTTATATTAGTCAAGAAACACTCAATACTTCCTGACAAAACAGGACGTATCTAATATCCATCGAAGTTATAAGCGTCAAGCTACACAACACTTCCTGACGAAATCGGTTATATCAGGCAGGCCATATCTTTCACCAAAGAGAGCCGCGGGCCAATCAGAAGACAGCACCTTAAGTAGGTCAACCAATAGGAAAAGATCATGTGATCATCTCTCAACCAATCAGAGAGAAACTGAGTCTTTGTGTTAAATCGAAAAGCAAGAATGGAGTTACGCTTTGGCTCCCAAGGAGGTGACATCGGCTCTGGACCTCTCCCCCTCTGCTCATCCCGTAGCTAAGTACAATCACCGCCATGTGATCAGATAATTAACAATCAAAATCGCTCCGCTCTTCTCAAGCCTTCTTTCCTCCAACCCAGTTACCTTTTATTTCCAAACCTCATCATGTGTCCTGATTATTCCTAACTGTGTGCTTCACTTACCACTCAACGACTGCGCTTCAATCAAATCTCACCATTCGCATCCAACAACAAGAAATTCCGTAACGATATTGTCACAGAACGGTTAAGTCGACAGGATTCTACAACAGTGTAATACATCAAATATTGCAGTGTAATAACTTTTGGATCACATGTTACATAGAGTCGACAGGATTCTACAACAGTGTAATACATCAAATATTGTAGTGTAACAACTTTTGGATCATATTACATAAGTCGACAGGATAAAGATTATGGAGCTTAATCAGGATCAAGATGGAAATTAGCCCAGACACCAGCAAATCAAACGGCAATGACAAAACCAGCGGAAAGAAGCGGACAAGAAGAGAGGCGACCAGGCGCCTTCTAGCGGCCATCATATGGCAGATGACCGTGGCCATCCGACGTGTCAACGCCCCACAAAGTGAGACGGAATTCCGGAGCGCCATTCCCCGGGGAGGACGACGGACACAACCCCCACCAACCCCAGGCGAGTGTCACCAAGGCCGGACACCGACCACCGAGGAGTCATCCACCGCCATGCCGTACACAGTCCCCGAAACCAATCCACGCGATCCGGGTCAGCACAAACGATCCCAAAATGATCTTCCAACAACAACAATACAGGTAAATTCCATTACAACAATAAAGGTAAATAATTGTACACTGATATTTCATTATCGTAAACTATGATTGATTGATTAATTGTTAGATTGACACAAAAGTTGAGAAACTGAGTTTATAGGTTATGTCATACTATTGATAAATGTTGATAGTGTTAAGTAAATTATTAGTTTAAAATTAATTAATTAATTAATCATTATTTTACAAATTTTAAATAGTTTCAAATTTATTTAGCAAAAATTTGAACCTTCGATCTGAATAAATGTTTTGATTTTCGAATTGATTCTTTAAAATTACAAATATTAAGAAAAAGTGGCAGATATAAGAAAACTTTATTTAAACTGTGTTGAGCAAGAATTTTAATATCTAATTTAAGTAAATGTTTTAATTTTCAACTTCATCATTTACAATTACAAATTTTATTTAATTTCAAATTTATTTAGCAAAAATTTGTACCTTCGATCTGAATAAGTGTTTTGATTTTCAAATACCAACGCGGCTGGTGGAGTGGCGATCTATCGTTTTGATTTTCAAATACCAACGCGGCTGGTGGAGTGGCGATCTATCGTAAATTATCATCGACATCTACGGCGGAAGTGTTCCAAGTTGCGATTACAGACGTAACTCGTGTCATTAAAACCAAGGGTGACATGTGCATGACTGAAGTTACTTGCTTCGCCGCTAATACTAGCTTCAAGTTTATATTTAGCAAAAATTTGAACCTTCGATCTGAATAAGTGTTTTGATTTTCAAATACCAACGCGGCTGGTGGAGTGGCGATCTATCGTAAATTATCATCGACATCTACGGCGGAAGTGTTCCAAGTTGCGATTACAGACGTAACTCGTGTCATTAAAACCAAGGGTGACATGTGCATGACTGAAGTTACTTGCTTCGCCGCTAATACTAGCTTCAAGTTTATACTCGGTGCTGTATATATTCATCCAGGAGCTAGTATGCAGGATATTGGAATGTTACTATGGCAAGGACTCGGTCCGTACATTCACAACAGCCAGTACGTGCCACCGTTCGTGCAAGTTGATTCTAGTATACCGATTCTTCTGTGTGGTGATTTTAACAAAAACGTAAAGCCTGACAACTCGTTTCTTAATTTCATGAAAAATACGTATAATCTTGATTGCGTATCAAACGTTTCTAAGTCAACTACGTTAAAAGGAACAACTATCGACTTGACTTTCGCAAGACACATTACAGCAGAAACACTTCCTTTCATTTCATATTTCTCCTATCATCGTCCTATCCTCAACAAAATCACTCAAATAGGAATTAGTTAAGTTTAAGTTTACATGTACAATGTTTTAGTAAACAAAATATATTTCTATAGTTAAAATTTGTGCAATTCTTATTTTCATTCAATTCCTTGTTCCTATTGTGCAATTTAATTATATTCATATCAATAAATATTCTACCGTTGTCACGTAAAATCTTCGCCCGTAAAACCGACTTTATTTCTATTGTTTTTTTCATATTTCCCTATATATATAAAAGTCGGTGTATGTATGTATATCGGCTATACACGTCCACAATACGTAACTAGTCTGACTGAAATTTCAACAGTATATAGAGTGGAATCTGGAAAAAAATATAGTGAAAATTCCAGGTCTTTTTACCGAATATTCTTCGAGTTATTTACAAATTGCGTTGCAAATTTTCCCTTTCGCTCGCAACAGCGCCTCTAGCGGTGAGTTGAAAAGTAATTTCAGCTGACCTAATGTAGATGTAAAACGTGTTTCAACAGGACATAGAGATAATCTGGAAGATATATTGGTCACATTTTTATCCAAGAAAAATTGAAATTGACAGGTTCTGGGCAAAAATAGTTGTTTTTCTTTTTCAGAAAATTATGTTGACAATATTATTGTATCATGGTTGATTATCAGATACGAAATTATATCGGGAAAAATCCAAAAAGCAGAGACCACGGATGTAGCCAGTCCATTTTTAGTATGCAGGAACACATTTCTAACAGAAAACATTCATTCGAGCAGAAGACACAAAGCAGATCATCTCTCTATAAAATTATTGCTTCCCAGACACAAGGTTTGGAGCGGGACGTTTCACAAGAGTGAAATACACGGCGCCAATTTATAATTGTAACGAATAGTATTTCAATAAAAACATTTACGGGTAAAACCTGGGCGTTGGCCGGGTCATTCGGCTAGTTAAATATATAACAAAACAAATTGATCTACTATATATATTAAATAAAGAAGGCATCTCCTGACCACAAGCACATGTGCTTTTTAGATGACAGAGCGCAATCTAGTGGAGCAAAAATAAACTAAACGTTTATTTAGCTTGCTCCGAGATATTTGGCCAATCCGAATTTCTTGGCCAATTTCTTCTCTGCCATCTAAAAAGCACATGTGTTCGTGGTCAGGAGATGCCTTCTTTATTTTTAATATCAACACCTGACCCAATTATCTTTAACTTTTTTCTATTGTTTTTTCATATATATATACCATATATATATGGTAATTTAAACCAAAAACCCCATATTGTATATAACTTATAACAAGATTTTCATGTTGTATAGTAGAAACACATCTGTAAATGATTATATGCATGATTGACATGTGCCATTACATCATCATATGTAATGTACTTTGTACAAACTGAGGATAAATAAATAAAACTCTGTAATAGATTAAGAGTTGAGCTAAAGCAAAAGGTCAAAAACGTCTAAAATCAAGATAGATTTAGAATTCCCACAACAATGTCTATATCTATAAAGGTCTAACAAGGTCTATAAGATGGAAACTGCCACGGCGCCAGTTTAGAATTTCACCAGACGATCCACACTCTTCGCATCTGTTGAAATGCAATACTCCCTTTCTCGGGAAAGATATATAAGGCCCCCGTCTTAACCTATAAACACAGCCACTTGATAGTCACTTGACAGTCTCTTCACCATCAGCGCAAGCCCTCGTCGGTTGTCACCAAGGTTCTCCTCATCCACCATGTAGACCAGTAAGAATTCTTCTATCTCCAACTTTCGCTCCTAGCTCAACCTTTATCTGTTCACGGAACTTTCTTAGTGCAACTGTGTCTTCGTTTTTTGTGTGGACATTCCCAAGTTTTCCACTCTGCCTCGACCACGACTGCATGTACTTTGTGAGAACTTTTAAAGGTCTTCCAAGGTGCAGAGAGGTACTGGAAAACTCCCAATCCTGACTGTTCCTCTTGGTCAACACAGTAGAGCGAGAGTTTAGAGGGACTCACACCATAGTTTAAGTCGACAGGATTCTACAAGAGGCTACCACACCTCATCACATTACATACGAGGTGTGTTCAAAAAGTATCGCGACCTTTGTGTTTTTTCAATAATTATTTATTTATTCATGAATACTTATTTTGTCCCCTTCAAAGTAATCTCCATGAAATATTATACACTTGTGCCAACGGTTTTTCCAATCTTCGAAGCACTTCAAAAAATCAATTTTTAAAATCTTTTTCAGCTCCTCCTTCGATGCCGTCTTTATCTCGTCAAGCGTAGCGTAACGTCGTCCTTTCATGGCCCTCTTCAGTTTAGGGAACAAGAAAAAGTCGCAGGGGGCCAGATCTGGGGAATACGGTGGCTGCGGCATCATTAGTGTGTTGTTTTTGGCCAAAAAGTCGCGCACAAGCAACGATGTGTGAGCAGGGGCGTTATCGTGGTGCAAAAGCCAATTTTTGTTCTTCCACAAATCCGGGCGTTTCTGGCGGATTGCTTCGCGCAAATTGCGCATAACTTGCAGGTAATATTCCTTATTGACCGTTCTACCCTGTGGCAAGAACTCATGATGCACCACGCCCCTGCAATCGAAGAAAACTGTCAGCAAAACTTTCACATTCGACCGAACTTGGCGCGCTTTTTTCGGTCTTGGTTCGTGGGGCAACTTCCATTGAGATGATTGAGCTTTGGTTTCCACGTCATAACCATAAACCCACGCTTCGTCACCAGTTATGACCCTCTGGAGCAAATTTGGGTCGTCGCGGACAGAGTCCAACATCTCATTAGCAATGTTCATGCGATGCTGTTATTGGTCGCAATTGAGCAATTTTGGTACGAATTTCGCGGCGACCCGTCTAATGCCCAAATTATTGATAAAAATCGAATGGCACGAGCCAATCGATATGTTTAGGTCCTCAGCAACTTCTCTAACGGTGATTCGACGATTGGCCAATATCATTTTCTTCACTTCATCAATTTTTTCGTCTGTTGTTGAAGTGCTCGGGCGTCCGGCACGCTCTTCGTCGTTCACATCTTCTCGGCCTTCTGAGAAAATTTTGTACCACCGATAAACGTTGCTTCGGTCCAAGGTAGCTTCTCCGTATGCCACAGTCAACATTCAGAATGCATCCGCGCACTTAATTTCGTTTTTCACACAAAATTTGATACAGGTTCTTTGATCCATTTTTTTTAATAGGTAAAAATCGAAGACGATCCAAAACACCTGCAAGCAAAGCAGCTGTCAACAATTAAGTGAACATTCAAAATGGCCGAGCTTGTCGGCATAAGTGAGAGACATGAGTACCAACATAAAGCCACAAAAAGATCGAAATTCGAATATACGTAACCCGCGAAAATTCAAAATTCGCGATACTCTTTGAACACACCTCGTATATATATATAGGGTAATTTAAACCAACAACCCTATATTGTATAATACTTATAACAAGATTTTCATGTTGTATATAGAACCACATCTATAAATAATTATACGCATGATTGACATGTGTCATTGCATCACCATATGTAATGTACTTTGTACAAACTGAGGATGAATAAATAAAACTATGTAATAGATTAAGAGCTAAGTTAAAGCAAGATTGAGAAGTTCAAAAACTTCTAAAATCGAGAGGGAAATCCAACAACCCTGGCAAGGCGTTGCCATCGAGGTCAAAGGGTGCAGAATGCCGCAGACGTTCAAAGTCCAACCCCCCCCCCCCTCCCCCTCCTCGGGAATGGTATATAAACAAAACCTCGGTTTTAGCCCTACCTAGCAGACAGACACTTCACCCTCGGCGTGAGCCCTTGTTGGTTGCAGCCAGGTCCACCTTCATCGACCATGTAAAACAGTAAGATCTCTTTAAATCTCCATCTTGCTCTTAGCTCGACTCCTAACTGTTCACGGAACTTTCCTACTACAGCTGTGTCTCTTCGTTTTGTGTGTGTGGACATTCCCAAGCTATCCACTCTGCCTCGACCACGACTGCCTGTACTCTGTGAGAACTGTTCAAGGTCCTACAAGGTGCAGACAGGTACTGGAAAACTCTCCACGCCCTGACTGTCCCTCTCGGTTACTACAGGTTTGACCCTTGGTTACCACAACTATAGCGAAAGTCGACAGGATACCTCATCACAGATAAGTCGACAGAACCTTATCACAGTAGAGTCGACAGGATATTATCACAGATGAGTCGACAGGACCTTATCACCTCAAAGTCGACAGGATGACCAAAACGAAGGATGACCACAACGAAGAGGTAAGAAGCCTGTCCAGATAGAAGCGACAAAGAGCAAAGATGAGGAACCAACCCGCCATTCCAACGAAACGACCAAGCAATTTTCCTCCCAACGACACAGCCGAAAATCGAGCAAAATAAGCCGGTGAGAAGTTCCCCCACCTTCGGCCTTATAACGCAACCACCTTCCAGGCGACATGCCGCCTTCACCAAACAGAAGTTACAAGCTTCTACAAGCCCTCATGGAACGTCTTCCGCGTCATCAGGACGACAACTTAAGACCAAGTCTCCTGACTGAACAATCCTCAAAACTGTAAGTTTTAAAAACCACGTAACTTTCTCCTCATGCTCACAACTTGATTCTTCATAAATTTAATGTTTATTTTCACTGCAATCATTTTAAAATCAATTTTTACCATTTTTATATCATTCCAAATCAATTTTTGAATATTTTACACCCTCATTTATCAAATTTTACTTTATTTTAAGTAACTTTTAAATTTTAATGCATTACTTTCAATTTTGCATATAAAAATCTTTTTTTTTTTAATTACTCGATTCATAATTCTAAACTTATTTGTGTGTTGTTCTTGATACCTTATTTTTATACCAAAACACCAATTTCTCAATCATATTCTCAAAACTTTGCAGAAATCATTGTTATGTTCACTATTTTATGTAAACGCACCACTCAAATTATAATTCACTATTACGCAATTGCCCTTTTACAATGATAATTTTCGCACTACCATAATCAACAATTTAAAAAATATATTCAAATTTTAATAAACATAGGCGGAGCGCATTTTTTTTTTGAATTGCAAAAATCGAAAGATACAATATCTTCAAAATCACAACTAGAAAAGTAACTATCTTTCCCAAAACAAGTTAAAAATAAAAATCCCATTAACTACTACGTCAGTAGCTAAATTAAGTCACAGTCTTCCAAAACTATTACAATCGTTAAAATCCAACATAGTTTCACTCCCTCGTCCTTTCTATTTACATGCATAATTATTAATCATCCACACATCACTATCAACAAACTACGACACACTCCCCATCACTTTCTCCAATTGGCCACCATCTATTAGCGCGCGACTTAGCAACAAACCAATCTCGAGCCACACAAGCTCCATATCGTCGCCACTAAACGTGCCACATCCACTAACAGCCAAAATATATCGATGTGTCTTGTACAACCATCGCTTATGACTGATAAATTTGTTATTAATGGTGAAACAAGTTAGATGCTGTACCAAAAACAAAGACTTCACGTAACACCTTTCCATTCAATTCACTCACTCGTGTCACACATGGCATCACAACATTTTTCTCACTTAACAGGACACAAAGACGCCTTCATGCCTGTGACACAACTCATCCCAAAGCGTGTCCACGTCGAAAGTCGCACTTTAACTCACATCTAAACCTGACATCATTGAATAATAATTTTTACTAAGTCCGCAACAACGTCGAAACACAACACTTACGAACACCGAGAAAACTACATTTTTTAAATAGATCATAAAACTGTCAACAAGCTTTCACCACTCTCAAAGAGAGTTTAACCAGTAAACCAGTACCCTAACGTACATTCAAACCCTCAAAACTGTACTACAACAAGGATTTCCAAAACGTCTGTTATCTGACAGAGCGCCCGCTTTTACCTCAGAAAAATTCCGTAAATTTCTAATAATACATGGTATACAACCCCCACCCACCACAAGCAAACGGTTTAATAGAACGCTTAAATGCCACCATTAACGGCAAACTCAGACTAGCTTATCTATAAAATCCGAAAGCTTCCTGGACTCAACTAGTTAAACGCATTACTCAAACGTATAATAACACACCCCAATTCTGTCACAAGTTTTCCACCCACCTACTTAATGTTCAATGTTATCTCCCCAGATCTAAGAACTCATCTTAACCCATACCCCGAAATTAATATAGGTCAAGAGATATCACGCTCTCGTACCCAAAATAAGCATAAAAAAGATAAAGAAAAATTTGATAAGCAGCACAGAACACCACATTTCGAAGTGAATGATCTTGTTTTGATAAAAAATTATAGACATCCCGACACAGGTAAATTAGCACCATATTTTACTGGACCATATACAATAATTGAAATAATCTCACCCAATGTTGTTCGAATAGATCGCCCCAATTAATCTCTCAATAGAGACAGTGACACCATACATGTCAATAAATTAAAATATTACACAGAGAATGTTCTGTACATTACACCTCCACAAACCCGATTTATTCAAAACCCACAGCGAATGTCTCAAGATGTATATCTCAGTGAATTCAAACATTTGACTCCAGATATCTTCGAGACGAAACTATTCCGAATTATACCGCCTCAAACTTCCCAGCCATTCCTACATTTATATAAATCCAGATTTATTTAACATCGATCGTTTTAAAACAAACCTCAAATAGCGACCAGAAAATTTCCCATTAAATTCAAAAACCTATTCTATCTACATACTCTACAACAACCCATTTGTATATGTATTACTTACTTAATTACTCTATTTCACACAATATAAAGATTTCTTTGAACCCACCAGATTCAAACTAGAGGAGAAAGAATTAAAAGCCAGTGCACTGTAGACAACCCCCATATCTCTCCCTTCAAAAACAAACTTCCTCGCCTCTCTCCCCACTAACAAAGCTGTCATCTAATCAGCGGAATGACCGCCATGTGTAACATGTGTTTCACATCAGCCATTTATATTTCCTCGAGAATTTCACAAATTCCCAGACAGAGAGTCATAAAAATACCGAAATGATAGACTAAACAACTCGGGACCATGCCGCGTCACTAAATCCATTGACACCCTCCCCCCTTACTCGCCGTTATATAATTAAGGCCGTGTCCTATACATTCTTTTATTTCACCCATTTTACTACATGAAACAAGAAATACTAAACCTTCATCTACTCATTGTAATAATCTTTAATTATATTCTGTTTTTGTATAAATATATATATATTTTAAATTTTATTTTTTAACCTTTCAATTATATAATCACAAGTTTTTAATCCAACATTATTTTAAAAAAATCAATTTTACTTTTATTTTTCATAATATTATTTTAGTATTACAAAAGATTTATTTGTTGTCAAAAATCACTTCAATTCTTCATTATTATTACTTTTATAAATTGATTTTTGATTCTGTCCACTTAAACTATATTCAACCACAATGATATTTCTATATTTTTATTCATTTTATATTTGTTTTTATACCTTTATAATAGGACAAATAAGATCATTAACTATCGGGCATACAACAATCTATTTCTCTAACCACTTCAGTGTACTTTTCACTACTATCTTCTCACACACACACAAAGTCATTGCTTCACATCAACGTAGAAAAACGACAGTACTGCTTGACAATTTTTTTTTATTTCGTAATTTCAACAAACTCTTTGAACAAAGTTCCCCAGATTTAAAAATCCCAACTTCTGGCTTGAACAAGTTTCAAAAGTTTAATTCAATCATCCTCAGAGAAATATCACCAACGCATGCACAAAGCGTTCACAACTCACAATTTTTTTCAGCTCTAGCGGACCACAATCAACCTTTGATTTTAAGTCAAGTCAGATCACCTACTGTCGCTACAACAATTCTACTTAACGCATGACTCCATTTCACCACTTTCAATCATATTAATGAACAACTTTTTCTTCAACAACTTTTCAACACAATAACCCTACAATTGTGACAAAGCATTGTAACCTTATACAGGATCACAAGTGAAACATTGCCTAGGAAGACGATCAAGTCTATATCCTCGCTTTGCATCTGGACCTAAGTATTTGGTTGTCTGTGTAATACTTACAATTGCATATTCCTTAATCACTAACCCTTTCCAACGCACGCCAACAATCTCTTAGAACTTCATCATTATTTTTTATCAAACAAAGGTTTTATCTGAATTTCTCTTTTATAATGAATATCATAACTTTTAAATATTAAACATAAGTTGTATTTTTTATAATTTTCAGATATATCCAAACAAAACATCTTGTTATAGCCCTTTTTAACCCTCACAGTTCAAATTAATTAAAATAAATTTTAATTACTTCCTGTGTTAGAGAGGCTTTACCCGTTTAAACCCGGATAAACCCTTTCACTCACGGGGCTCATCTATGGTAATTTAAACCAACAACCCTATATTGTATAATACTTATAACAAGATTGTCATGTTGTATATAGAGCCACATCTATAAATAATTATACGAATGATTGACATGTGTCATTGCATCACCATATGTAATGTACTTTGTACAAACTGAGGATGAATAAATAAAACTATGTAATAGATTAAGAGCTGAGTTAAAGCAAGATTGAGAAGTTCAAAAACGTCTAAAATCGAGAGGGGAAATCCAACAACCCTGGCTAATAGTTGCCATCGAGGTCAAAGGGTGCAGAATGCCGCAGACGTTCAAAGTCCAACCCCCCCCCCCCTCCTCGGGAATGGTATATAAAAAACCTCGGCTTTAGCCCTACCTAGCAGACAGTCACTTCACCGTCGGCGTGAGCCCTTGTTGTTTGCAGCCAGGTCCACCTCATCGACCATGTAAAACAGTAAGACTCATCTAACTCCATCTTGCTCTTAGCTCGCCTCCTATCTGTTCACGGAACTTTCCTACTACAGCTGTGTCTCTTCGTTTTGTGTGTGTGTGGACATTCCCAAGCTTTCCAGTCTGCCTCGACCACGACTGCCTGTACTCTGTGAGAACTGTTAAAGGTCCTACAAGGTGCAGACAGGTACTGGAAAACTCTCCACGCCCTGACTGTCCCTCTCAGTTAATATAGGTTTGACCCTCGGTTACCACAGCTATAGCGAGAGTCGACAGGATACCTCATCACAGATAAGTCGACAGATCTTATCACATATATTTCTGTTATGAATATAATGTTGTGTTGTTTAAAAGATAAGGAATTGAAGGTATACACTTTGTAGATATATTTTAAATTATATAGCAACAAATATATTTTAAGAAACTGTTAATTTATATTAAGCTTATTGTACATATTGCCAGACACTTCCTTCTTTTGTACACAGTTCTCTTTTCTCGTTTTTAAAATCATATGATTATTCCATTCACGGCCTAAAATTATTGTATATATATGTATAGACAAATGTAAAGGCATACATGTATGACAACGCAAGTTTCCCTAGGGAGGCATAGCTCTTTGAATTGAAATAAAATAGAAAATTAAAATAAAAAGGTGTAGTCGTGATATAATTAAAAAAAAATTACGTATCAAGTAGTCTTTATTTTCAATTACCTAAGAAAATTACACATTGAATATTTTCACAGTTTATATAGAATTTACAAAATTATCCTATATTAGTGAATTAAAAAATAAAAACAGGTATGGTAACTCTCTATATATACATAGTGCTATATTCTAAAACTATGGTAAAAAAATAAAGAATATTTGTTGTACATATTTTAATTATTTGTTACCACAGAGTGTGTGTAAGCTCACGGGTAAATAGGCGCTAAAAAACAAGGAGAAAGAGTTCCTTTGTTTCATTATAAGTTTCCCTTTTATATTATATCTCTCTTGTAAATCAATAAATATAATGTTTAATTAATAATTATTGGAATCAGTTTCATTAATAATACTAAGCAAAGACAACAATTGGTAGCAGAGCGTGGTTTATTGATATAAAGCTCAAAAACGAAAATATTTAATCTGAAGATTAAGCAAGAAGTTTATTCTGATCGGTAAACTGAAGCACTTATAAGAAGATTAAAGGTATTTATATAGATTAAGTTAAATTATATCTATATATTGCATGTTTAAAAGCTACCCAATATTTAAATAAATTTAAAATATATATTTGTTTTAAATTATATATTGGTTTGTTTATATTAGCTCAAAAGACGAAAATGGCTGAATATAATGTTTTATCCCAAACAAAAATTGAACCATTAACAGGAAATAATTATCAAATATGGGCGTTGAAAATCGGCGCAGTTCTGAGAGGAAGAAAATTATTTAAATGTGTAATTTCAGATCCAGAACCTGATATGGAAGACAAAAGTTCTTGGGAGATTTGGAGTGATAAAAATGATGAAGCTTTTGGGATAATCATCACTACGTTGACAAATGAACAAGCTGGAATGTTCATAGGAGAAACAAATGCTAAGAAAGTATGGGACTCACTGAGAAAAACATACACAGGCAATTTGGAAGATAAAATTATTGATATAGGCTTTGAATTAAAGAACATTAGAATGAAAGATAATGAAACTGTAGATGAATATATAACAAGGGCAAAAAATATTGCTGCTAGAAGTTCATCATTAGGGCATCAATTTTCCTCAAGAGAACTTTCATTTCATATTGTCAGAGGCATACATCCAAGGTATGAAAATATTGCTATCGTCTTACGATCAAAGAGAGAAGCAACAATTGAAGAGATTCAACAAACTCTAAGAGAAGAGGAGTCAAGAAGAAATATGAGATTAAATCAATCGGTTGAGAATGGGCATGAACAAGCATACAGAATTAAAGATAGAAAAGTTCAACAATCTCAGCCAAAAAGATGTTTTGTTTGTAATAAAAAGGGACATCTAGCTAATGATTGCTGGTTTCGAGATAAACAGAAACAAGGATACCAAAAGAAATGGAATCCTGGTTATAGAAATCACAAATACAGTAGGGAACATTCAAATAACCTAGTGGATACTATGAAAAGTGGAATTAATGAGCAAGCATTTGAAACATATGTAAAAGAATTTGAAGATTCACCAGATGAGAGAAATGATAGACAAATATGGTGTATAGATTCAGGATGCACCGCACATTTAACCCCAAACCTAACTTTGATGGAAAATGTGGTAGATTATGAAAGTGAAATCAACCTAGCTGAAAAGGGCAAAACCACCCAAGCCATAGCCAAAGGAGATAAGGCCAAGAAAATATTCACATCAAAGATATCTTACATGTACCAAGTTTAAGGAATAATTTCTTGTCAGTATACGAATTAGTCAACAAGGGAAATTCAGTTATTTTCAATAAGGATGGAGCAAAAATTTATAATGAAGGGAATGATTTAGTTGCTGAAGCATATATTAAAGATAGAATGTTTATGATGGAAACAAAACAAAGAAATGTACCAATAGCAAAAAATGAAAATGTCATGGTTATAAATACACATTTATCAAATAAAAATAACAATATAAGTTTATGGCATAAGAGATTAAACCATATAAATGAAGAATACATGAAAAAATGATTCAAGGACATATTGTAAGAGAATTGGATCTAAAATTTGAAAGGTTACCAGAGTGCGAAGCATGCATAATGGGAAAACTGGTGCAGAAGCCATATAATATTACAGAAAATTATACAGTTAAGCCCCTGCAGTTGATTCATATGGATTTATGTGGACCAATGCCATGTCAATCGTTAGGAGGATCTAAGTATTTCCTTGTTATTGTAGATGATTACAGTATAAGAATCTTTGTATATTTCCTGAGATCAAAAGATGAGACCTTTGAAAGATTTGAAGAATTTAAAGCAAGAGCTGAAAACGAATTAAGTCTTAGAATAAAAGATGTAAGAACGGATAATGGAACTGAATTTTGTAACTCTAGATTTGAAGGACTTTTCAAGAGAAGTGGGATCCATCACCAACTTACCACCACATACTCACCACAAAGTAATGGAGTCGCAGAGAGAGTGAATAGGACTCTTATAGATACAGCGAGAACCTTACTAATTGACTCAAAATTACCCATGATGTTTTGGGCAGAGGCAATTGCTACAGCTGCATACATTAAGAATTGTACACCCCACAGGTCTATCAAGCAAAATACACCTATTCAGAGATGGAATGGCAGGAAACCATCGGTCAAACACATTCGAATATTTGGATGTTTGACACATTGGCTTGAGAGCAAACCAAGAAGAAACAAGTTTTCACCAAAGGGTAGAAAGGGAATATTTATTGGTTATTCCATTAAAAGAAAAGCCTACAGAATATATGATATAATGACAAAGAGAATCCATGAAGTCAGATCAGTAAAATTAAGTGAAGATAAGAGAGGAATTGATTATGCAAATGATATTCAGGAAGATACTAATTGTGATAATTTGACCTATAAAGGAAATTGTGAAGAAATAGTTGCTGAAGACTTTCTTATCTTGAAAGAAGACAATCCTGTCACAGAGAGTAAAATGAAGTCTCAGGAGGATACTTCAGTAAAACTAGGTGGTGACTGTGAAAATGACTCATCACAAACTGAACCGATACAGGAAAGATGTGTAAAACGAGGAAGAAAGAAAGGAGAAACAAAGAGCATCTTAGAAGAACGGCACAAAGCAAGACTTGAAGAACAAGAAAGGAAATTGATTGAAGAAGGAGTTCGACGCTCACAAAGAATAAAGGATAGGAATAATGCAAACTTAATTATGGAAATTGATCATTATATTCCGGAGAACTTTAAAGAAGCAATGGATAGTGGAGAAAGAAATGAATGGCACAAAGCAATGGAAGATGAGCTCAGTGAGATAGAGAAACATAAAGTATGGACACTAGTACCAAGGGAAAATGGTATGAAAGTCATCAATAGTAATTGGGTCTACAGTACGAAGAAAACACCAAGTGACGGCATATATAAACGAAAGGCCAGACTGGTTGCTGTTGGATGCAATCAAAGATATGGTGTGGACTATAAGGAATCTTTTTCACCTGTACTCAAAAAGGAAAGCTTGCGAACAATAGTAGCTCTTGCAACACAACAGAATTTAACCATAAAGACTTATGATGTGAAGACAGCTTATCTCTATGGTGAGTTAAAAGAGACAGTATACATGAGACAACCAGATGGTTTTATACAAAAAGGAAAAGAAAACAAAGTGTGTAAATTGGAAAAAAGCCTGTATGGTCTACCACAATCAGGAAAATGTTGGAACAAAAAGATCAATGAAATTTTATACCAGTTGGGAATGATTAGAACCAAATGTGATCCATGTGTCTATAAACTCCAGAGAGGAGAAGAGTATGCAATACTGGGTCTATATGTAGATGATCTCATCATTGCTGGAACTAGTAAGGAAATTAATGACAACCTAGCCTCAGAAATAGAAATATATGTTACTCTAACAGAAAAGAAATATAGCGAACCATTTATTGGAATTGAAATAAAAAGGGAAGAAGATGGATTTTATCTATCTCAGACTCATTATATTGATACAATTCTTCACAGATTTGGACTGGAAGAATGCAACAGTGTGCAAACACCTGGAGATCAAAATCAAAATTTGGATGAATATTTGGACTCTAAGCCAGTAGATAAAACTGTATACCAGGAAATGATTGGATCACTAATGTACCTTTCTTCGGGTACTCGACCGGACATATCCTTCAACGTCAGCAATTTATCACAGTATAGTAATGATTCAAGAGAAATACACTTAACTGGAGTTAAAAGGATTTATAGATATCTGAAGGGAACAAGAGATAACATGTTGGCATATAAGTCAAAAGACAACAATATCACAATAAGTACTGATGCGAGCTGGTGCACAACCCGAGACGCAAAATCCTATTCAGGCTATACAGTCAAACTTGGCGACAACTTAATAAACTGGAGAAGTAGAAAGCAAAATTTAGTAGCCTTGTCTACATGTGAAGCAGAACTTATTTCAATATGTGAAGGCATTTCAGAAGTATTATGGTTAAAGGGATTACTAGAAGAACTTTGTGAAAATTTAACTTTCCCAATTACCTTGAAAAGTGACAGCCAGGCTGCAATAAACTGGATACAATCTGACAAGATTACTTCACGAACAAAGCACATAAACCGAAAGTATTATTTTGTGAAAGAGGAAATTCAAAATGGAATCAAGCTGGAATACACTAAAAGTGAAGACATGGAGGCGGATATACTAACGAAGAGTCTACCTAAGGACAAACTACGGAAATGTGCAGATAGCCTTGGACTTGCTGATTAGGGCTTACACACAGGGGAGCGTGTGTTGTACATATTTTAATTATTTGTTACCACAGAGTGTGTGTAAGCTCACGGGTAAATAGGCGCTAAAAAACAAGGAGAAAGAGTTCCTTTGTTTCAATATAAGTTTCCCTTTTATATTATATCTCTCTTGTAAATCAATAAATATAATGTTTAATTAATAATTATTGGAATCAGTTTCATTAATAATACTAAGCAAAGTCAACAATATTCAATGAATGAAATATAAAATATGTTTATAAAATATTATAAATTTTAGATTATATAATATATATATATATGCCTTAGAGATAGTAAAAAGGCATATATTGGATTGAATAAAATATTTATTTGCCAATATTTTGGCTGGCTGAACGCCAGCCTTTATCGAAGCATTATACTTTTGTAAATACAAACTCAGCTCCGCACAGTGTTATTCACTATGTCACTAGTTATAACGCTATGCGGCGCTGAGTTTGTGCATACAAAATGTATTGCCTCGATAAAGGTTGGCGTTCAGCCAGCCGAAATATTGCAAATAAATATTTTATTAAATCCAATATATTATTTTTACTATATAATCATTTAAGTATGGATTGTTCTACTTTCAGAAAAATATATATGTCTGTAATTTTTTATCTGCTTTTATTTACAATAACATTAAAAAAGTATATTCTAAAACTATGGTCAATAAAATGTAGAACAGTTAATGAATGAAAATAAAAAATGTTTAAAAATATAATATTTGCATTTTTATATTATACAATATATACATATTTTAACAATAGGGGGTCGGTGGAAGGATGGTTAAACCGTTGGTTTCGACCGCTAAGACCCGGGTGCGATTCCCGCATTGGGCACTTTTTTCTGATTTAAAGAAATTGCTCCAATGGACCCCGATTCTTGCAAAGTCCAACGCCACCAGAGATTGCAAGTGAACAAACGAGGTTCTGGCATATTTGTAGGTTCAAAGTCGAACTGATTTTCACATGTGTAGACATGTGGTGCATTTACAGTAAAAGCATTCGCATACTTCTACCCACCATGATTATCATGGCCTGTACCACGTGTACTAGGGATAAGTAAAATATATACAGTATATATTATATAATCTAAAAACTTAAAATATTTCCATATTTAAAAAAATATATATTTTATTTTTATTCATTGATAATTTTTCTTTTGTTACCATCGTTTTAGAACGACTTTCAGTTTTGTTGTATAGTTTTGTTGTAAATATGCGTAGTTAACATATATATCCTTTTAAATCACTAATATAGGATTAACTTTATAAATTCTATATAATGTGAAAATAACTAATGTGTAATATTTCCTCAAGTAATTTAAAATAAAAGCTACTTGACGGTAAATAATTATCTTTTTCTTATCACGACTGCACCTCAACCCTTTATCTTATCGATCCTTTGTCTTATCAACCATCTAACAACAAACAGAATTATTCATAACATATATATATAATAAAGAAGGCATTTCCTGACCACGAGCACATGTGCATATATATATATATGTATATTAACAATGAATGAGATGATCACATATAACAATTAGAAAAAGAAAGAATAAATAAAATTAAGGTAAAGAGTTTCTTTTAATTTTGATTTCGCAAGCTTTCGAACAAATTTGCTGCTCTTTAACGGCAAATATTTCTATAATACAATATAATGCGACTTATGATTGTGGAACGACATTTGAAAATTATCCCGCATGTGTTTCTTTTAAACGAAAAAAATCGAAATTTATTTTAAGGAGAAATATCGATTATTTCTAACCTTAGCGATGAAGTATGAAAGAATAAATTGTGAAGAGAAATGATAAACGGAAAAATAAAGTGTCCAGGGATGGGAACCGAACCCACAGTGTTCCGCTTACCGGGCTTCCCATCCCTGGAACCTTTATTTTTCCCTTTATCATTACTCTTCACAATTCATCATTTCATATTTCATCGCTAAGGTTAGAAATAATCGTTATTTATCCCTAAAATAAATTTCGATTTTTCGTTCAAAAGAAACACACGCAGGATAATTTTCAAATGTCGTTCTACAAATATTTCTATGTACAATAGAAATACAATATTGCACATTGAAATATTTTCCCGTTGAAGAGTTGAAGATATTTTGCTCAAAAGCTTGCGAAATCAAAATTAAAAGAAATTCTTTACCTTAATTTTATTTATTTTTCTATTTTCTAATAATTTCTAGGTAACTATGACTCACAACAATTACAATAAAAACTTTTGGATTATTGAATTCATTATATAAGAGCCTTATATATAAGAGAAGGCCATTGTTAGAGTGATTCTACTTAACGTTAAATGGGGGTTGGCTTTCGCAGACGACCTCGCAATCCATGTCGTTGAAACTCAATTACTCTCTACTCGTGTTTAATTAACTAGAATGGGTGAGAGAAGAGTGCATTCTCTCTAACAAAGTTTAATTGTTAGAAGGCTGTTTGCAGTCTGTCTAGATCCACTCTGATTACAACTGAAGATGTTACTTGTTCACTAGAATACCTTGTAATATTGAATTACTCACGAAACACACGAGTTACTACATATATATATATACGAGTTACTACATATATATATATATGTTATGATAAATATAAAAGGCATTTTTAATAATTAGACAGGTGATTATCCTGTCGACTATTGTTATTAAAATTTTTTTTATATAGAATTTGCTTAGATTGTTGGAAGATACATAAGTATATTAGTGATATTGCAGTCGTGGTAAAATTAATAAATATAGTTTAGATGAGAATTAGCTTTAATTGAGCTTGTGGAATATAAAGTACATAATTTGATGAAGTATTGCCTGATTTAAGGCGAGCAGAATAGAGAAATAAAAGATTACATATTTAAATATCTACAGAAATATTTGAGCCGGCCAACGGGAAGGAAATATCTTTATTTACTGGGCTGCTAACCAAAATGAATGATTTTTGAGCCCAAAAAAAGTGCCGTGACCAGGAATTTATTTTTTTTTTTGGCTCAAAAATTGGGTCCAACGGGAAACAACAACAATGGGTTTTTATATAGGAAAAGCCGTGACATCTGGCGGTCGATTTAACAGAGTAGTTTGTTCTAGAAAATTAATCTTAAAACAAACTAAGACTTTTATATAACGTTTATATATATATTTATAGGAAATTTGAAATATATTTTATGCAGTGGGCGGTAGAAAATTGATTTATTTTTAAAAGAATCATACGTGTCAAAAATAAGTCAAATTTCTTATATATATATATATACTAGACGAATGGACCGGGCAACGCCTGGGGTTTACCCGAGTGCGAATATATTTTAAAAATATTGTCTTGGGTGGTCGCTATTGACAGGGTGGTCTGTATAGACAGGTGGATGTATCACACAGCTGATAACAGGGTTGTCTAGAGTGGTCGCTATAGACAGGGTGGTCTGTATAGACAGGTGGATGTATCACACTGCTGATAACAGGGTTGCCTAAGGTGACCGCTATAGACAGGGTGGTTTGTATAGACAGGTGAATGTAACACACTGATGATAACAGGGTTGCCTAAAGTAACCGCTATAGACAGGGTGGTCTGTATAGACAGGCAGCTGATAACAGGGTTGTCTAGAGTGGTCGCTATAGACAGGGTGGTCTGTATAGACAGGTGTATGTATCACACTGCTGATAACAGGGTTGCCTAAAGTGACCGCTATAGACAGGGTGGTCTGTATAGACAGGTGAATGTAACACACTGATGATAACAGGGTTATCTAGAGTGGCCGCTATAGACAGGTGTATGTATCACACAGCTGATAACAGGGTTGTCTAGAATGGCCGCTTTATACAGGGTGGTCTGTATAGACAGGTGGATGTATCACACAGCTGATAACAGGGTTGCCTAAAGTAACCGCTATAGACAGGGTGGTCTGTATAGACAGGTGGATGTATCACACAGCTGATAACAGGGTTGTCTAGAGTGGCCGCTATAGACAGAGTGGTCTGTATAGACAGGTGGATGTAGCACACTGCTGATAACAGGGGTGTCCAGAGTGGCCGCTATAGACAGGTGGATGTATCACACAGCTGATAACAGGGTTGTCTAGAGTGGCCGCTATAGACAGGTGTATGTATCGCACAGCTGATAACAGGGTTGTCTAGAGGGGGCCAGGGAGGCCACCTGTTCGCTGGCAGCCAATGGGCGCGCATTCTATCCGTGAGCTTCAGACATACAGACAGAATAAGGCAATTATATAAGTAGATGTGTATATATCACGCGGATGATGGGCTTAGAAGAAGTTTGAATTCCTAGAGAAAGAGAGGCGAACAGCCTCATCGAAATATCGGAAATATTTTAAATAAATTATATTGATCCAAAATGTTCCTTTATTTTAATATATATATATTGTTGCATCATGGCTAATGAACCTATTTCATTTTAATTTGTAATATTATTTTTCATAAATTTTAAATTCAAATTTAGATTTTATATTTATTTATTTTATTAAGCAGAATATATGTATTATAAACAGAATATATGTATTATAGAATCACCATTTGTATTTAGGTACACTGTGTGACTTCACTGCTCTCTTTGATGTGAGAAATAAATAAATTATTCTGGAGGCTACTAAAGTAGAGTTATCTCATTATTCCCTTATATAAATTTGTAGGATGGTTGAAACACGCTCTGGTAAGATGCAAGACCCAGCACAGGAGAGAATCAAGGTTGAAGAGTCTGCCAAGCCGCAACCTGGTGCAACAATTGGTAGAGATGCAAGTTCCGACCCAGTTGTCTTGAATCCCAACATCGACATCCCCAAGTATGATGGAACAGAAGACCCTCGCCCATGGATTGAATCTCTTGAAGAAATTGGCTTCCTGTACCATTGGGCAGACTACATTATCTCTCGTTATGCTGCCATGAATATGATTGGTAGCGCCAAAACCTGGATGAACCTACACAAGATAAGTTTCACCAGCTGGGAAAATTTCAAGAGCCGCCTAATTGAGGATTTTGCCTCAGACGCCAACAAAGAAGAAATGAAGATGAGACTAAACAGGATGCAACAGTGGAATGAACCTGCAATCAGGTTCGCAGAGGATATCCTTGTACTGTGCAACAAGTTTGACCCCCAAATGGAAGAAGAGACTAAAATAAACTGGGTTATTGGAGGGTTAAAGAAAGAATACTCTTTTACCCTTCACCTAAACCCTCCTAAAAATACCAATGAACTTCTATAAATTTGTAAAAAGCTGGATTTGTTCGAAAAGAATTACCAAGAAGGTGTATAAAAATCAAAAATTTTATATAATGGACCACGCTCTCCTCGTCCCCATCATCAAGAGCAATGGAAAAACGCTCCGTCATTCAGAAGACCATACCAGAACACCTCTAAGCCCCAGGCCCCCGCTCCGAGGTACTACCAGAACAAGCCTCTGCCCCAGGTATCTGCCCCTAGACAATCTTACACTCCCAATCCTGAGCCAAAACCGGTCTACCCAAGTAAAACATACAATAAGAGTCCAAATTCAAACAGGAATAGGACAGAAGACGGGAGACCAATATGTTTCAAGTGTAAAAAGCCAGGACACGTAGCGCGGTATTGCAGAGTCAGGTTCGTAAGAATTGTGGAAGAGGACCCCATAGTTACACAAGACAAGTTCGAAGAAGAAATTCGAATGGATAATGGAACTGAGAAGTCGAGACCTCTGCTCTACGCTGACGTAAGTGATAGCACGTACTCGAGTATCCCTACAAGGAATAGATATGCCGCATTGGAAGATTTAAACTAAGCATCGCGCCTGAGTCCGTCAATCAAAGCAAGTCGACCATAAATGGAATTAAAAAGTTGGAGCCCAAAAATAAAATGAACATTAACGTGGATAGAATCGGTATCTGTGAAGCTTTGATTGTTACAGGCGCCGATCTTTCAGTGGTCGACCTTAGTACAGCTCTTAACACAGGTCTTGAAATAATGAACCCTGATAAAATGTGCTCCGGACCCGATGGCAAAAAATTAGATATCGTAGGAAATATTATTTTAAATATAAAATTAGATGACAAAACAATTACACATCAATTTGTGATAATGAGAACACATTTGCGAATATTTATACTTGGACGAGATTTTCTTAAGAAAATGAACGCAAAAATTGATTTTCAGCGTGAAATTATCAAATATGACTTGACAGAAAATCGTGACGTAATCAAATATCAACAGAAGAAAATAAAAGTGCAAAGGATGCCATTATACCAGGACTTTCTATTAAATTGATTAATGAATTTGTAGAAGCAGAGGATGGCGAATACATCGTCGAGGAGAACCATAAAATGTTTCAAACAAATGGACTTCGACTAGCGAGAAGCTTAATAAATGTTGCGAATAAGGAAACATATATCTGGATAACGAACCCTTACCCTCGACCATTAAAAATATTAAAAAACCAAACAGTGTGCTTTGGAAGCCAGCCAGCCGAAGTGAATCTTATGGAAGAAAGTGAACAAAAAGAGCATGAAGAACCACAATTTCAGATAAACGAAAATTTATCATATAAGGAAAAGGATCAATTGAAACAAGTTTTGGAAAAGTACGCGGAATTGTTTTCGTCGGGATTAGGAAGATCCAACTTAGCGAAACATCGGATCGATACAGAAGGCGCGAAACCGATCAAACACAAGCCGTATAGGGTGAGCGCGAAAGAGCGAGAAATCATAAAAGAGCAAATTGATGAAATGCTCAGAGACGGCATAATTAGACCATCCTCAAGTCCATGGTCCTTCCCTGTAATCTTGGTCAAGAAGCGAGATGGTAAGTACAGATTTTGCGTTGACTACAGAAAATTGAATGATGTAACAGTGAACGATGTTTACTCAATTCCCAGAATTGATGAAGTATTGGACACACTTCAAGGATCCAAATACTTTTCAGCAATTGACTTTAAATCAGAATATTGGCAAGTAGAGGTTGAGAAGAAAGATAAGGAAAAGACAGTCTTCACCACAGCACATGGCCTATATGAGTTCAACGTAATGCCCTTTGGAATATGCAATGCACCTGCTACATTTGAGATGAACATGGAAAATATGCTTGATAATCTTAGATAGCAAATCTGCTTATGATATATAGATGACGTAATCATATATAGTTCTGATTTTTCAACACATCTCAAAAAAATAGAAGCTGTTTTAAGATGTTTTCGCGAGGCTAATTTAAAATTGAACAACAGAAAATGCCAATTTGCTTTCTAAGAACTTGAGATTCTTGGCCATATAACCAGTCAACATGGTATAAAACCAGCGGAGTATAATATCAAGGCCATTAGAGATTTTCCTCGGCCCAAAAAGATAAAAGAAGTTCAATCATTTTTAGGAATGTGCTCATATTATAGAAAATTTAACAAAGGTTTTTCGAAAATTGCCGATCCATTAACCAGTCTTATAAAAAATAATGTAACTTTTACCTGGACAGAAAATCAAGAAAAAGCATTTCAAACCCTTAAAGTAGCATTGATAAATCCCCCAATCTTAGGGCACTTTGATCCGAATGCAATTACTTACATTCATAGTGAAACGATGCAGCAGAGAAGTTGCAGGGAAGAAGTGGGAACGCCAAGAGAAGAAGGGCCCCTTCTCGGAAGTGTTGATTGACAAATTCCAGGAGGGGGTGGCAGACAGTCGGGGCAGTCCAGCTGGTGTCGTCGTGAAGGAAGCAGCCGAGTGAGCGGCCTGCCTGCCGGGGATTGGTGTGTGCCGAGAAGACTGTCTGGCAGAGATGGCAAGTTTGGCTGGAGGAGGTGGGCTTCGAACGTGTGGCCGTATGGATTGACCGGGAAGACGGTAGCGGAGAAGGATCCCTCTAGTGGCGGACATTGAAGGCAAGTTAATCTTCTACTGTATAGTTACTTATCTACTCTTCTAAGCTCTTGTAATAAATATACCGCACTAAGCTGTATCCTAAAGAATCCACATTGTCTTCTCAGTAAACCTTGAACGCAAACATCGACGGCTGAGAAGCGTCGTAACATTTGGTGTCAGAAGTGGGATACAGCTTAGTTAATTTTAATTGAAGATTTTATTTTGCGCTAATTTAAAAAGGAAAATGGAAAAACTAACCGACCTCGAAATTGAAAAATTCACAAAATTGCTCAGACTAATAAGCCAGAAAGTAGATGAGCTCGGAGAAAACTTGGATTCTCGGTTGAGCCGACTCGAGCATATTCGGAATGTCAAACGTTCTGCCACACCCATGTCTTGCGAAGTTAAGTTCAATGTACTACCGCCAGAAAATCCGGATGGCTTTCCAAACACAATCACAGCAACCAATAGCCCACGTTTTCAATGTCTGAGGGGACAAAAGACGATCCCAGGTGATGAAGATCCCGACAAGACCATCACAACAAAGATCATCACGTCAGGAGACGTTGTAAGTGAACTGTCAGAATCTACGCTAGAAGATTCTCCCGTGATCCAGAAGTCCGAAGAGTGTCGACAGCAGGAAATGATCCAGACTGGTTGTGTAGCGGAGGAGGATGAGCTGATCGCCTCCGACAACGGCTGTGGCACGAGTGTTTTGTATAAAATCAAGCGGACGGAAGGAGAATGCCCTCAAGGTGATATACAGAGCGAAAATTCAACCCCTGGGATTCTTTCTGAAATACTCCATGAGAACAGCAACGATCTTGGCGAGCTGCAGTGCGACAGCGTGGCAGACTTCAGCGACAGTGTCATACTGTCAGGGACTACAGCGGCGATCCAACTGGACGGGACGGAGCTGGATGCTCCGTGGAAGTGCGACAAGGCTAGATGGTCGAAGCACCCTGAAGTTGGAGCCGGCAACCCGACTGAACGGGATAGAGCATTGGACGCTCTGTGGAAGTCCGACGACAATGTCTGTGACGCGGAAGTCGCGCGCAATGTGTCAGTGCCGTCGTCTGCAATGCAAGCTGAAGAGATGTGCCAAGAATGTGTACCATTCATCTTCGTTCCTTCGCCCGACAAGGTGCAGATCAAGCAGCCACCGCCTAGGAAAAGTTCTACCGACCTTGAGACTGCCACGGGATCCGACACCTCCAGAAGGTTTAAGAAATTCACAGCCCCGTGCGTGGTCGGCACTAAGGAGCCCAGGTTTGAAGGGTTTGGAAAGAGAGAGCCTCTAGAGCAAGAGAATGGGAAACCTAAAGAAGAAAAGGGAGGCCACGATATGGACAGCGTGGATCAGGAGGACGAATCCACTGTAAAGATCGGCGATCTACAGCCCCGTCGTGGAAGGAAGCGGCGAAAGCGCAATACAAACGATCACAACCCTTTGTACATTGCGGCTACAGAGTGTTCACAAGGAGAATTCAAAATATCAGATGGAAGCATCGTAGGCAGTGAAATATGGCCGCCATCTTGTGGAGAACCACCGCCCTGTGCTAGAGAGCGAGACCAATCAATGGCGTCGGCACTGGTTGAGAGTGGAAAGAAAGCCCGAGTTGAGATGTGGTTCTGCAAACAAGGGTTGGTGTTAACCCTGCCGCTACGCTTCCGGGAGGCGGACGACCCTCATGTGGCCAGAGACGTCAGGGAGATCAAAGGGCCGCCGATCAGCGCCTCTGGTGAAATCAGCCTTTTCGGGACGAAAAGGATTGAGAAGGGGGCAGTGAAACGATGAAGCAGAGAAGTAGCAGGGAAGAAGTGGGAACGCCAAGAGAAGAAGGGCCCCTTCTCGGAAGTGTTGATTGACAAATTCCAGGAGGGGGTGGCAGACAGTCGGGGCAGTCCAGCTGGTGTCGTCGTGAAGGAAGCAGCCGAGTGAGCGGCCTGCCTGCCGGGGATTGGTGTGTGCCGAGAAGACTGTCTGGCAGAGATGGCAAGTTTGGCTGGAGGAGGTGGGCTTCGAACGTGTGGCCGTATGGACTGACCGGGAAGACGGTAGCGGAGAAGGATCCCTCTAGTGGCGGACATTGAAGGCAAGTTAATCTTCTACTGTATAGTTACTTATCTACTCTTCTAAGCTCTTGTAATAAATATACCGCACTAAGCTGTATCCTAAAGAATCCACATTGTTCTCTTAGAAACCTTGAACGCAAACATCGACGGCTGAGAAGCGTCGTAACAATACTGACGCATCTAACATCGGCCTGGGTGCAACATTAGTCCTAAAGTTCGGCGATAAAGAAAAGATGATTTTATATTTAAGTCGAACACTGAGCAAACCTGAGCAAAATTATTCGACTACCGAAAAAGAATGTCTAGCTGTTGTGTGGTCAATGTCCAAGTTACAACCCTACCTATATGGAAGGCACTTCAATATCGTAACTGATCATCACGCACTATGCTGGCTTAAGAATCTGAAAGATACGACCGGCCGATTAGCACGATAGGCACTGAAGATTCAGGAATATAATTTCGAAATTTTACACAATTCGGGCAAAAAACATCTGGACGCTGATGGTCTATCTAGAGGACCTTTACCGGAAAACGAATGGGACGAAGATTATGAAAGACTATTTCTAAATCAAATAATAGACGAAAAGGATGATTTTATTGAGAATATTAAGGAGAACCTTAGTGGAAACAAGCGTTCAATTACACAAAACTTTAAAGAACTTTAAAGCGTACAGGGTTAGCTTTTTTTGTTTAATCAAGAAATGGTATTTATCAATTTCTGGAATAATTAGAAATCAACGATTAGTTGATATTTATTCCGACAGATGGCGCAAGCCATTAGCAACTTTAGTTTCACACAATCACGCAGAGGGAATGCTCTTTATTAATTGAAAAATACATTGAAACGTTGAAAAAGAAAAAGCAAGACTTAGTGGTGTATCCTCTCACTGGTATCACCTATTTAATCTCCAGACCCTCTACTAGACTAAATGCATTATGTATTCGTTTTATAGAATACAGTAAATAAGTGCTTTAGAGCACTAAGATCATATGCCTCTACGAGACTAGAAATATACGATACGATATACGAAATATACTCGTATACCTAAATTGAAGGTGTTTAATTCACGTAGAGCAATTCTCTTCCTCAAAATCACAAATAAGACTTTTTGATAACATTTCAAATAACCACCTCAATTTAACCTTAATAATAAATTTTGAATATATATTTTATTAAAAAAATCAATTAAATATTTATAATTTTCATATATAGAATTTAGCGCCCGTGGCTTTGTGTTTGTTAATTCATTGTGGTTAATATCGTGCTATTGTCTATTTGCCTAGATGAGACCAAAATGCATTGCCTTTATGCAAATTTTAATGAAAATTTTCTTTACTCACTAGAGAACTCATTTCCATTAAATCCTTATATACACTAATGGACCAAACTTTAAAAATGTGTACTTTTTAGTATCATTAAAAACAATAATAAGCATTAAGAGAAGCGTCTTGTGTAAATTTCTTTAATACCGCAAGCTTTCGAACACAACGTTCTTCAACGGGCGTGGATAGTAAAACCGTACTAACATGCTATTAGAGGAGAAAAACTAATATATACACCAATAAATTTACATACTAAAGAGATAATAGCGTAAAAAGAATACAACATAAATATTTAAAATTTAAATTTGCATATTACAAACGTGACGACGAAAAAATATGCAATAAACTTGAATGAGACTAAAAACTAAGGTAAAAAATTATTAAAACGGCGACATCCTTACACTAAAAGAACATAGAATAAAACGGTATATGGAAGTTAAAATCCACAAGGCCAAGGCAGGGGAAGGGAGGGTCCCACCCAGTGCTACCACTATCTTTGAGATATAAGAGGGGGGGGGGTGAAAAAAAGGCTATTTATAGAGTATCTGGTAAATGTCTGGGAGGTCTATTCTACGGTTACAGCTATTGTTTTGTGTGGAAATAATAGATTCTAGGCAGAGTCTGTGATGTTTGTTATGTATGTGTCGGTATTTAACTTGAGGATGGTCGAGATCAAAACTATGGCCTGTTTGCGCTATATGTGTGAAAATTAAGGATTTAGGATCTTTATTGCGGATGTTGCGTCTGTGTTCTGAAATACGGATGCCAGTGGTTCTGCCTGTTTCCCCAACATAAGAAGTTGGGCAATTCAGGCACTGTACGGAATAAACTGCACCGGTAGAGTTTATGGGTAGGGTGGGTTTATCAGATTTGGTGATGTGATGTCTAAGGATGGTGGCTAAGTTGAGGGGACTATTGTAGAGAACCTTTATGCCGTATGGGCGTAGGACTCTGGATATAGATACTGCGGCAGGGGAGAACGGGAGCCAACATGTGGCCCTATCAATTGTAGTAGTTCTGTGGACACATGGATCAAAAGTATGTTTTTCTATAAAATCTATGGGATAACCAGCGGTTGTTAATAAGGAATGGATTCTAGATCTTTCTATTGTTTTAAAAATGGGTAAGGAACAATGGGTAAAAATTATTTTTGTTAAGGTCCTGACTGTATTAATTTTAAAGGCGATGGGAGTATTGGAGGAGAAATGCGTATATTGGGGAGAGATGTGCTTCTTATGGAAAACAGAGGTGTGAAAAGACTGAGGGGTGCGAATAATAAGGATGTCTAGGAAAGGTAAAACAAAGTCTATTTCTGTTTCATATGTGAACTTAATGTGGGGGTTGAAATTGTGCAAGGTACTGTATGTGAGTTGAAGGCTGTCAGTTTTAATAATGCAAAAGATATCGTCTACATATCTCCTCCAATAGTATATATCGGAAGGGAGGGCTTGATTGATCCATGTGTCCAAAGAACCCATGACTATATCAGAGATAATTGACGATAGGGGACTACCCATAGGGGTTCCTCTGGTCTGTTTATAAAACTGCTTGTTGAAGGTGAAAGTGCAAATCGAGAAGCAGAGAGAAGCCAGTTGCAGGATATGGGAGGCCGTTTGTGTGTCAATGTTATTGGTAATAAGGAACGATTGCAACTTGTCAGCAATGAGAGAGTGTGGAAGTGAGAGGTATAACGACGTGACATCAAAAGACACCATACTGTGTAGGGGTGGTGGTTGTAAATCAAGAAGGTCTTCTATGAAACTGGGGGGATGCGTGATGCTATATGTGTTAGGATTGTCTTTCATGAGAGGGGACAAAAAACTTACCAAAAACTTGGCTACAGAGTAGGCTGGAGAAAGATGATAAGCTATTATGGGCCTGAGTGGGACCCCCGGCTTGTGTACCTTGGGCAAGCCATAAATATAAGCATCCCTATCCAGGCAAGATGTAAATTGAGCAAATTGATCAGGTGTGATGATGCTGGATTTCTTCATTTCGCAGAGCGCCTTTCTGAACGATTTGGTCAAAGCAAGATTTTCCTGGGGTGAAATGGAAGAAAAAGTGGTGTTGTCCTGGAGAATGTCCGTCATCTTAGATAGATAATCTGAGCGATCAAGTACGACAGTGTGGCTTCCTTTGTCTGCTTTAATGAAAATAAGAGACTTGTAACTTTGCAACTTCTTAATGATCGGGCGATGTCTATTGCTGGAAGATGGTATCTGTGAAGGTCTGCGGAGAATTTGAACTACGGCGTTTCGTACTTTAAGAGTTTCAAGGTGATTAAGTGAGCTTGTGACGCCTTCGATTCCGGCAATTATTCTAGGGATGTCCGGTTTAGCTGGGGGGACGAATTGAAGACCTAACGCTAAGACCTTGGCATATTGGAAAAGAAAGTTTCATTTCCCTGATGTCGCCGAGTCCACGGGATCTGCTCCTCCCAACGTCCTAAATCTGTCTTCAACCAAGCTGTCTGATAGAGAGGAGAGGATCTTAGCGTTAGGTCTTCAATTCGTTCTTTGTTCTTTTAGTGTAAGGATGTCGCCGTTTTAATAATTTTTTACCTTAGTTTTTAGTCTCATTCAAGTTTATTGCATATTTTTTCGTCGTCGCGTTTGTAATATGAAAATTTCAATTTTAAATATTTATGTTGTATTCTTTTTACGCTATTATCTCTTTAGTATGTAAATTTATTGGTGTATATATTAGTTTTTCTCCTCTAATAGCATGTTAGTACGGTTTTACTATCCACGCCCGTTGAAGAACGTTGTGTTCGAAAGCTTGCGGTATTAAAGAAATTTACACAAGACACTCCTCTTAATGCTTATTATTGTTTTCAATGATCGTGATTTTAAGAGTTTAATTTCTACACTGTTTAGTATGTATATCAGGATTCATACAATTAACTCTTAAAGATATTTGATACACAGTAACCATTATTGAAGACAAACGAAATAACCAAATGTGAACAAAATTGCTTTTGTCTCCATAATTAAAAAAAAAAAAAAGAATCGCGGCATCAAAGATTTTCCACTACCTTAAGTTATTTCTATGAATTTATATTCTGAGAAGATAGCTGAATAATTTTCTAAATTATCTAATCTTTAGGAATTTATTCAAAAATTCTCATTTTGGATCAGACATCTTTATTTTTCCAATATTTCATATGGCTATTTGCCGAATTCCATTGGGGAACACAATAGTTTCGAGAAGCTTGCGTATCAATTCACGAGTTTATACAATGGTTCACTCAGTTTTCTAATTAACGCGTTTCTAAATATTTTTCATTTTGTGAAGAGAAAACACTATATTTTTTCGAAAAAATATATTCTCAAATATAAAATATATGATAGACTAAGCTATTTGAGAATAAATCATAATTTCTCTATTATAGATAATTAGAGGACCTCTATCCTTTCAATATGTCTTGAAACAAAACCTTTCTTGATCAACTCGGCATAGGGTATACGAATTAAGAACGGTAAATGCGCCACAATGCCAGGTTTGAAAAATTCAGACAAATATTCAACCTGTAAAACAGGTTTCGGGCTATGTCCCTTATTTCAGGTATTGTCGTTTATACTGATGCGTGGCCACTGTTCACGGATTATCCGCCCAAATAATCATAGTTAAATAAAAATGTTGATGACATAAATTGGATTGTGGTCTTTGGTGAAAAGATTTCAGATAGGCACAAATTAAGTGAGTCCTGTTTAGAAACAATTCATTCAAATCCTCCTAGTTTATTATCCACATTTTAGAGTATTTGGCTCTTAGACCTACCCACCTCCCTCTCTCCCAAGTTGGCAAACTGATTCGCAAGTTAGGGAACAAACATCACAAATAGGATATAACCTTACCAATACTTGGACACTTTCAATTCCATGACATCCTGAGAGTGGAGTTATGAAACCGACTAAATCTTCCAAAAATATGCTTAAAGTTGATAAAGTGGTATGGGACCTATTTTAAGTCAAAATAAATGACATATTTAGATAGGATGGTATTTGTATGCCTAAATGTAACATCTCTTTCCTTAAAAAAGATAACATTTTTTCATATTTACCGATCTAAAAGTGACTATGGAAGGTAAAATAGTTTAGAGAATACACACAGCTTAAACTATTTCCGAGAATTCTCAACCAACTTACCATCTAGTTTGTGAATTAATGGCGTGAAAAGTCTATCATCTAGATAGAGTGGTGGAAGCGCCAATTTGGGAGAAAGGAAGAATGTATTCCGGCTAACGACTGGGACAGAAGATGATGTCTCTGCTCACGCAATCTCGAGGGGCAGCTACCGACCGATTTTACTATTTGCCCAGTTCTGACCTCATTTTAGGGCCTGCGCTCTATATCTTTCTCTAGCTTCCTTTGTGAAAAATGTATCACATCATTGAGCAACTGAGATAAATTCTGTATACTTTAACTCTTTCTCAGCCAGAAACGCTAAGAGTTGTTTGTCAGTTAGGCTACAATTCTATCTCTTCAAGAAACGCTAAGAGTTGTTTGTCAGTTAGGCCACAACTCTTTCTTTTCCAGAAACGCTAAGAGTTGTTTGTCAGTTAGGCTACAATTCTTTCTCTTCAAGAAACGCTAAGAGTTGTTTGTCAGTTAGGCTACAATTCTTTCTCTTCAAGAAACGCTAAGAGTTGTTTGTCAGTTAGGCTACAACTCTTTCTCTGCCAGAAACGCTAAGAGTTATTTGTCATTTAGGCTACAACTCTTTCTTATCAAGAAACGCTAAGAGATGTTTGTCAGTTAGGTTACAACTATTTTTCTCCAGTAACGCTAAGGGTATTTTTGTCAGTTAGGTTACAACTCTTTCTCTGCCAGAAACGCTTAGAGTTATTTGTCAGTTAGGCTACAAATCTTTCTCTTCAAGAAAGGCTAAGAGTTGTTTGTCAGTTAGGCTACAACTCGTTTTCTGCCAGAAACGCCAAGAGTTGTTTGTCAGTTAGGCTGCAATTTTTCTCTACCAGAAACGCTAAGAGTTGTTTGTCAGTTAGGCTACAACTCTTTCTCTTCAAGAAAGGCTAAGAGTTGTTTGTCAGTTAGGCTACAACTCGTTTTCTGCCAGAAACGCCAAGAGTTGTTTGTCAGTTAGGCTACAACTCGTTTTCTGCCAGAAACGCCAAGAGTTGTTTGTCAGTTAGGCTACAATTTTTCTCTACCAGAAACGCTAAGAGTTGTTTGTCAGTTAGGCTACAACTCTTTCTCTTCCAGAAACGCTAAGAGTTGTTTGTCAGTTAGGCTACAACTCTTTCTCTTCCAGAAACGCTAAGAGTTGTTTGTCAGTTACGCTACATCTCTTTCTCTTCCAGAAACGCTAAGAGTTGTTTATCAGTTAGGCTACATCTCTTTCTCTGCCAGAAACGCTAAGAGTGGTTTGTCAGTTAGTTAGGCTACAACTCTTTCTCTGCCAGAAACGCTAAGAGTGGTTTGTCAGTTAGGCTACATCTCTTTCTCTTCCAGAAACGCTAAGATTTGTTTGTTAATTAGGCTACATCTCTCTCTTTTCCAGAAACGCTAAGAGTTGTTTGTCAGTTAGGCTACAATCTTTTCTCTTCCAGAAACGCTAAGAGTTGTTTGTCAGTTAGGCTACAACTCTTTCTCTGCCAGAAACGCTAAGAGTTGTTTGTCAGTTACGCTACAACTCTTACTCTGCCAGAAACGCTAAGAGTGGTTTGGTCAGTTAGGCTACATCTCTTTCTCTTCCAGAAACGCTAAGAGTGGTTTGGTAGTTAGGCTACATCTCTTTCTCTTCCAGAAACGCTAAGAGTGGTTTGGTAGTTAGGCTACATCTATTTCTCTTCCAGAAACGCTAAGAGTGGTTTGTCAGTTAGGCTACATCTCTTTCTCTTCCAGAAACGCTAAGAGTTGTTTGCTAGTTAGGCTACATCTCTTTCTCTTCCAGAAACGCTAAGAGTTGTTTGTCAGTTAGGCTACAACTCTTTCTCTGCCAGAAACGCTAAGAGTGGTGTGTCAGTTAGGCCACAACTCTTTCTCTGCCAGAAACGCTAAGAGTGGTTTGTCAGTTAGGCTACAACTCTTTCTCTTCCAGAAACGCTAAGAGATGTTTGGTCAGTTAGGCTACATCTCTTTCTCTTCCAGAAACGCTAAACGTAGTTATTTAGGTTACTATAGATGTAAACTTCACCTCAAGTACCGGCATTCTTTTGAACACAATTTATTCAATTAAAAAAGACCAGTGCATAAAAAACAAATGCCAAAAACCACAGTTTTTTAAATCTAGATAACAACAACGTTTATTTCCTCATATACTCTCCACTATAGTTCCTAAGATCATTTGTTGGTCGGAAATTGATATTACGGAAAAAATATAGCACATCAACCAATAATATATTCAACTATCAAACATTATATACACGCTTAGTGTGTATAATTGGCTGGAAGTGGTACTTCTAGGTCTCCTGTTGAAGGGCTATTGGTCCGAAAGCTGGAGAAATAGAAAAGTTAAAAGAAAAAACTGGCACTGGGTTGCTTGTTGATTTTGTTAAATAGGATAAAATGTAAAACAAAGACAAAATCAGTGCTTCAGAGAACCCTGGGTGTTCCTGTGGTAATGGTGTGCAGGATGCTAAACATTTTATCGAATTACCAGTTTTTTATGAATACAGAAGATAAAAGTGGATCTTAAAATCTTTTATAGACCTTAAAAACACGTGTGAAAAATTGAGCCGTGAATTTTTACATCAACTTCATTACTTTCAAAATTTCGATGACCCTCTGTTATCCTGTTCAAGGAATATTAACAAGGGCTTCAGAGTGTCGTAGAATCGTTGGAAGTTAACATGTTGATGTAAATAGTTTACGACTCCATTTTAAAACCAACCTATAAAATGATGTTTTCAGAATATTAAAAAAAATCATTCATTTTATAGATATATTTTCATATCAATTTTGGCATCAGGCAGTTTTTTTATTCGTTTATTTATGTTCTCCTGTAGAAGGGCTAGAGATGTCCGAGGGCTTAAGACTACTTGAATAAAATAAAAAGAATCTCACCTCAGAAACCCTTTTAATTATTTAATAAAAATATTATCAAAGAGAGAGAGAGAGATCATCATGTTGTAATGTCAACATAACTTTATATTTTTTCTATAAAAATATATATTATTCATATTATAAATATACTTTGTAAATGTACAATAATATAATAACTATCATTTTATTTTCAGTCCAAATTTTTCTCACGGTGTATTGCGCTGTTGTAACAGATATGATAATTTTCAAAAATACAATTGAATAATGCTATTTTGAATTATTTATATTATCAATATAATATTTTAAAATAAATTTATGCTTGAAGCCATCTCTATTAAGAGAAGAGAGTTAGATATATATGAAGTTATGTAATCAAACTACTCTAAGAAGTAAAGAAAAATAGTGAAATCACTGGAATGGATTTTCAGGGAAAATTGATAAAATTGATAACTTGGAGGAAAACCCACTCACATGATTGAATTACCAGGGGATATTTGTAATTTGAGAGGGAAATTAATTCGAAAAAACTTTAATGCTCGATTAATTTTACCTTTGTGTTTAAATCAAAAAGTGAAATTGAAGGAAAAATCTATAACGTAACATCAGTTGTGACTTTACTCTGTGACATTGTTATTTCAATGATGTTTCTGGAGGAAAAAAGTATAAAATGTTCATATATGACTTAGGTAGGAATATTTAAATATAACTTATGGACAGAACTTAAGTAATTTGTACCTTTTAGCATGTATGTATATCAAAAAGTCATATCCTGACCACGAATATGAGCATTTTTATATGACAGAGCACCATCTAGTGGAACAGAAATCAACTAAACGTTGATTTTTACCTGTTCCCTGCTATATGGCAAATTGTTTTAAATTATTTTTTGATTTAATTTTTAACATTTCTATATAAATTATTTTAATTATTATATTCAATTATTTAATTAAAAAGGCATATATTGGATCAAAATATCATTTATTTTAGCAATATTTCAGTTGTCTGAACCCCAACCTTTATCAAGGTGTTATAACATATTAACATATTAATTATATGTTTTTTTATTTTTCAAGCAAAAACTTTAAATTTGCATGCATGGCAAATCCGCCATTATATAACCAAATAAGAAGTCATTTATTTTTAAAATATGAAACTTTATTAAGTTTTGTACATGAGTTTATATTATGTATATAGATTACTTTGAATTACTTTGAAGAAAGGATATTCTAGGAATTCTGATAATAATAAATTTGATATTAAAAATAAGAATTTTATATATACAAGGTAGACTCAAAAGGTTCCCGAACTTTCTAAAATTAATTATTCATTCATAGTATTGTAATTTATATATAAAATTTTTCGAAATAGAAGCCTTGGTTTTCTACACATTTTTTTCCAGCGTAAAAAAAAGCTATTGATATGCTAATTCAAGGTAAATTTTTCTAAGCTTATTTAGCTCCACCGTCGCATTTTCAATTACTTCTGATGACGATGAAAACGTAATTTTAAGTTTTGGAAAGAAGAAGAAATCACATGGGGCGATATCAGGAGAGTAAAGAGGATGTGGCAAGACAGATACAGAGTGTTCGGCTAAATAGTCTTTAACAATAATGGCTCTATGAGCAGGGCATTATCATATAGCAATTTCCACTGTTTTGATTTAAAGAATGGTTTATTTTTCTTCTTATCACATCACGAAGGCGCACAATTATTTCTTTGTATGCCTGTTTATATTAATAGTAACCCCCTCTTTAATATATTCATACTTTTTTTCCCAGAAGAGCATGGCGTGTGCCGTTCGAGTGATTGTTTTTTGGTTTGTGGATCTAAAAGAAAGCACCAGGTTTCATCACCAGTTATTATTATTATTTTTTAAAATTCGAATCATTATTTGGAGTTTCAATTAAATCATTGCAAATTGAAAATCTGGTTTCTCTTTGTTGATCTGTTAAATTTCGTGGGACAACATAACCACCAAGTTTTTTTTATGTTTAAATGTTCACCAATCATTTTTTGGCAACCACCATACGAATTTCCAAGTATTCCTGATATATTATCATTAGTAATATTTCTATCAGCAACAATTAAATCACGTACCTTCCAATATCCGTTGTTGACGTTAATGACCGACCTGACCTTGAATCATCTGCGATTCTCTTACGGCCATCTTTAAAACGTTTATACCAGAAATAAACTTGCGTTCGTGACAATGTTTTGTCTTCATATGCTTAATAATTAATGCTAATGTCTCTGTGAAAGACCTTTTTATTTTTACACAAAATTTAATATTTGCCCTTTGCTCAAATGATGACATAAAAATAGCTTTATATATATATATAAAGCTATTTTTTATCGTATTCAAATCAGTAAAACCATTTCAATCTACAAATTAACGATTATGAAATCAATTATTTAGCAGACTGAGCGCCAAGATGCAAAATTTCGGCAGTATTTTATTCGAAATTTACAGTTAATAACGATTTTGATAGATTATGGCTCAAAACATCAAGGGAATTTGATTTAGAAAACTTGTCCAATTAAACAATCTTTTGTATCAATATAAAGGTTAAAATATCAACAACAACAACAACAACAAAAGCCTTTATTTAGGGCCTCTCGCCCTATACAGGTTTCGCCAGTTCACAAGGGATGGGGAGAACACTGTGTGGCCTTTTTCCGGGATATAGTCTTGTGGAATCCAAATATCGCCATCGCTATATACCTTTTCTTTGATATTTCATTAATTAGTGCCGGAAATGAAGGACAAAGTTGCCCCGTTTTATCATTTAGTTTTCGTCTTTCCTCAGACAGAGAAGCACAGTCAAATAAGTAGTGCAACATCTCCGTTGTTATTCCTGATCCACAGAAAGTGCAGGTTAAAATATCACACTTTCAGGGATAAGTTTATTTTTTAAAATTTAATTCACACAAACAAGTGTGTGTTTTCGAGCTCGCAAGCCATTCTACTGAAGAAAAAAAAAACAATAAAATGATTGCACTTAAACTTCAAATATTTTGCTACAAGAATCAATACTCCCAATGTATCAATATTACAAATATAGTGTTACACGCTTTTATGTATGTTCAAACTATAAATTTCAATATTTTAAATATTCATAAGCAAATAGGTCAAATGTAAAATTTGTTTTAAATATCAAATATTTTGCTCAACAAAAAAAAAAAACATAAAAATGGAATTATATATGTTATTTGTCTTCGAAATTTTACAATAACACAATACTCTTTAACAGATGGCGAAATGAACCTAATTATATTAATATAAGGCCATGCCTTATACTGTGGATCAATCAAAAAACATTTCTAACAAGAAAATTAATGCATTTTGATGCGTCTCTGTATTTTATATATTCTTTATAATGATTATTAATAAATAATATAATGTATCACATGATATATTTTAGAAGTGTGCCTAATAGTAAAAGTACCTATTTAGTAATGATCACTACAGACCCTTCATTTTAAACGTATTATATTTCGAATAGTTACAGATCTTTGAGTAAATGGTAATCAATGTTTTACAACAAAAATATTAAATTTAAATAGAATATACTAATATTCATCGAAATATAACCCAATATGTTCTACCGTCTTAATTCGAAGTTCTAAGCCGAAATTCGCATTATATATTTGTACTATTCTTCAGATGTATATGTTAAACATTTCTAGAACTCTACATTCTATTTATTTGAGTTTTTCAATGAAAGAATGAAAATGTGATATATCAATGATGTAAATTTTACTCTGTATCCGGATTTATATCATCATCGACCTCCGGGTTTGGCTGGTGAGAAATTCCAAAACACCTGAATAATTTGAAATGTAAAAAATACTCATTAATATCATTATGTAATTTGGGTAGCCTAATTGTATAATATACTACAGAAATGTGTTAGATGGAGAAAGTTCTGGGGAGTAAGCAGGATGGAATAAAGGTTCACCTTTTTCACAATTATAAATTTTATTATTGTTTTACTGCACTTTGAGAAGCAAAGCGGTATTTTTTAGTAATATTCACATAAATTTTATTCGAGCTTTGTATTTGAGGAATAAAACACCGTAAATTCTTTCAATTTAAAAGACAGTTGATTTCAGCCTTAATTCCCCAACAATTTGAAGTCATTTCAAGACCTTAAAAATTGTACTTAAAATAGCCCTAAAAACTGTTCTTTGTCCAACTTCTTATTTTTCATTTTAGGATTTTCATATGATGCACTTTTTATCGCATATAACGATTTGAAAGATCAAACGCTACAAACCATTCACAAGAAGTGTCCACACGGAGTTGAGCTGGGCGAGTGTCATCTCATTGTCAACCACTCTACACCTACTATTGACCTTTCCGAACTTGTGTAGGCGTCGAACCACGCTTGATTTTAAATTATACAAGTTTGTCTGGCATCCTGAGTGTGCTTGTTGTGCGAATAATGAATTCAATGGTGTGGTTCAATGATTCATTATTCAAAGTGAAGGGCCTTCTGAATTGAAATTTTTAAAATTTATATCGTGTGGCGAAGAAATAATTTATTATTTAATTTAATTATTCAATAAAAATATTTGGAAACAGATTTAAAATTTTACATTTTCTAAATCATCATTTAGTTACCTAGCTTGCTTGCTTGATATTCTCTAGCTGTAGATAGTTGGGTTTAATTTGTTAATAATTGTCGATTAGTCGCCGTGACGTCATCAATAAATACTTTCACACCTTCTTGTAGAGTTCTAGAAATGTTTAACATATACATCTGAAGAATAGTACAAATATATAATGCGAATTTCGGCTTAGAACTTCGAATTAAGACGGTAGAACATATTGGGTTATATTTCGATGAATATTAGTATATTCTATTTAAATTTAATATTTTTGTTGTAAAACATTGATTACCATTTACTCAAAGATCTGTACATTACATTATATAGTTAAACAAGGTCATGGAAACTGAATTTATGGATCAAATTTACAATCATGTTAGAGTTGGTGCTTGTCTTGAGGATCCCATGCATTGGATAAATAGAGTGTTGTCGTTGGTTGGCTATCCAGTGGGCACCTACTAATGGAGGTGACAGTCAGATTTTACCCCCCTGGATTAAAGTTACTCAAAGAAGCTGAAATATTCTTGTCTGAATCTATGACACCATCTTCGTTTATTGTTCTCGTTTGATCACCTTTTTCCATAACAAAAATTATATAGACTAAGTTACTGCTTTTTTATTCTTTGCTACAGAGTAATGTTGTAATTTTTGTCTAAGAATTATGAATTTTTCTATAATTATAAAGTAGAATTACAATATTAATAAATAATAAAATGATAGAAAGATGTATTGAGAGCTCTTATATAAAACAAATGTCTGTGGAACAATGTTTTAAAATAAATCTCAACTGCTTTCAAATTCCCATTCAACAACAATGATTATTCTCTGCCTATTTCTGCATATATTCACAAAGATAATTCTCCCGAGAATATCTTAATATATTCCTTTTTTATATTCAAATCCCTAATCTATGCATATCTATGTTTAATTTTTCCATTGCAGTAAGGGCAGTAGAAATTGTTTTATTTTAAAAAGAATATTACGCGTCTAAAATAGTTTTGTAATTTGGTAACAGATGGCGCGCTGGTGCATCGTAATATAATTGTTTGAATAAATGACACAAATCGATATTTGCGGAAGAGCGATTGCTCGAAGCATATTATATATTTATAATTATATGTAATTCTGCTGTCCTAAAAGCTTATGTCCATAGTTAATTTAAAATACCCATTCGAAGAGTCAAGCATCAGTATCACTATAAAAGGAAGTTCCAAAAATGCAGTAAGTTCCAACGGGAGCTCGCGAAAGATACTAGCCAGACTCCTGATCGCTGATGATCACCATTTTTGAAGCCTTGGGTGCTTTGGAGCTCTAGGTGTGTTTGGTGCTTCCTTGGTTCCCTCGCAAGCGGCGCGCTGTTACCAGATGCAGCGGGCTGTTTGCATGTGTCGTCCAGATGTTTTCTCCGAAAAAGCTTGCAGTAAAGCTTACAGCGGAGGGGGATAATTTCAGTCCAAAAATGCAGTATCGAGATAAAATCCAGACGATAGAAGCCAGACCTCCTGAGATCTGGGTCTTGATCGCTTGATCTTGTTCCCTGAAATGATCCCTTAAATATTTTTGAAGCCTGCGGCGCCTTAGTTGTGCTTGGTGCTGCCTTGGTTCCCTCAAAATCGGCGAGCACTCGCCCTCCTCTCCCCCGGGGTGCTCACGGCTCTGCCGTCGCCTCTCCAGCCCTCTCCTTGGCCCTCCCCTGCGGCGGGCGCTTGGAGACACCTAATCATGAGTGATGCCTTAAAATGCTTACCGAAGCATGTAGAAGGCAAAACAATTGTATGAAAATGCAATATAACAGCGGTATGGTTTCCATTGCAGTTAGGACAGTAGAAATTGTTTTATTTTAAAAAGAATATTACGCGTCTAAAATAGTTTTGTAATTTGATAACAGATGGCGCGCTGGTGCATCGTAATATGCATAACTTTATATATATTAAATAAAATTTGTACATCAATTAATATAAGATAGTTATAATTTCAAATATGTCTCTGTTATATTACTTAGACACATTTAAAATAACGAATCACAGAATTTTCGTTTGTTCTGAACTTTCAGAATGTGTGTGAATAGGCTCAAATAGATAAATTAAATGGATTTTTAAGTTTTCTTTTTCTTTTCAAATGTTAGTCTTTCAATAATGTACACTCATTGACAAAACTTAAGAAAGTGGACTGAGGTCATAGTCATCTATTTTTTTTTTTTTTTAAGAAGAAGAAGGCAGAGACAACATTGTTCACACTTGGTTATCTCGTGTGTTTTCAATAATGGTCACTGTGTATCAAATAACTTCAATAGTTATTGTCTGAATCCCGATATACATGCTGAAAGGTATAACTTTCTTAAGGTTTGTTCACAAGTGTAGTTATCTCCAGTTTCACTTTCCCCCTATGTAGAAAAATAAGAGCTCCATTTAAGTTGGTTTATGGGTCTCCAATAAAAGCCAACGTTGATCCATGTTATGTCTTGATTCATGGTAGAGTGGTTTGGTTTTATGGGTCATCGGAGAGCTGAGCTATTACTGAAGTAGTAAATGGGATATTAAAGCTAGAGAGAGAGAGAGAGCTATATAAGAGGAATCAGTTCTATAGTTTTTGGTTTAGAGATAAGATTCATTAGGAAAATATATATTTTTTTATATTTCAATACATGTTTAAATTATAGTACAAAAGTGATATTGAATCTACTGATAAGATTTAGAAAGAGAAATTGTCCTGATTGTGCAATTTGAATTTGTTGATGGCTTGCGCAATCTATTGGAATCAATATCAACTAATCATTGATTTTTTCATATTCCAGAATATTGGTCGAATATCCTTTCTCGACAAATAAAAGGCCAATCACTCTGTTTATCAATGTTGGAAAAGAAGGCGTCCGAAGCAGCCAATGGGAGGCCGACGGAAGCGGCTACGGGGATACAGCGGCTAAAATGAGAAAACAATACAGAAGAACCTGTAAACAACTTTCGAACGCTAGAATTTACCCTGATCTCCGATTCTTTTAGTGTAAATATTTAAATATATAATTAATTAGATAATACTTTACTTATTATCTTAAATTATAATAAATATAATTTTCCCTCCTGTTTTCGTCTAATATTTTAATAATGCTATAAGCAGCGACACCTTAATTTTGAACCTTCAACCCCGCCGACCAAGAATAGAGGTGATCGACTACCTCTATAGAACTTAGATCGTCGTCACAACACAGAGTGGCAGTGAAATCGCAATAATCAAGTAAGGGTAGTTGATCAATATAATGGAGTGAAACATTTTAGACGATGAGTTTATATTTATTTCGCAGATGACTCAAGCTTAATAAAATTTCAGTTGCACGATAAGGAGAGAGAGAGAGAAACGCTAATTTATTGTAAACAAAATATTGTAATATCAGTCCAGTATACGAGGGTTTGTATTGGGGGTGCTGTTAGAGTTAACAGTTTTTTCAACAGGCTACACATAGAGAAGAAAGGAAAGATGCCTTTGGCATTATTTATGGCTACAAATAATTTAGGCAATCCTTTTG